>JAWRVF010000277.1:0-393179 GCA_036785485.1 Physcomitrellopsis africana
AAGTCTTCTTCACTCTTGTCAACTCCTTTCTTGTTTCTAGTCTAGTTCAAGAGTCTCTAATTTTCTTGTCTTTTGGCATTAGCCATTCCAGTTCTTTTTTAATACATATACTTCTTTATATTTATTTCTTTGAGAGAGGTCTCACTTGATTATTAGATTTCATCCAGTTATTGTCCGTGACAGCCACTCGAGTACTATTTTTCTTATATCTTACAAATCCAAAATCTTAATGCTACAAAATTTTTACATATAGCCTTGTGATATAAACGTATAAACTCTTGAAAATTTTGACCAAAAAATCTATCAAATTGCCTGAGATATAGTTCAAAATATAACCACTAGCTAAGTAGGGTTACTTACTGCCCTTAGCTTACAAGCACTAACTTCAACTCCCAATATCTCCTTCATCCTAGCTTGGATTTTATTAAGCTGCATATCAAAAATATAGCAAAGAAAGTGTTCTTTTGAATTGCAATTGTTGATTGTCTATTGCTCTCTATACGCATGTGTTATGCTTAAAAGAGTGACAATAGATAGAATTTCAACACCCTAACTTTGAGTGCCTATATCTCTTTCATAAAAAATCCAAATCATGCAAAATTTGCACCAAAATCATATTAAAAAATCCAAACTTGCTGACTTTAGGCTTTGATGTTTGACTCCTTTTGAAAAATAAACCCTAATCTCTAATAAATCCTTGGACAGCCTCCTTAAAGTTCATTGGACATGATTTTTGGCCAATAGGAATAAAGACTTCTATCATCCATCTCCATTCATTCATATGGATGGCCTAGCTACCTCCTTTCACATTAAAAATTTCTTCCTAATTCTTTTTGTTATAAGATTTACATATTATGTATTCTAGATATCAAATAAAAGAAATAAATAAGATCTTAAGGATCACCAATGTCTAACAAAGGTGACTCAAGATATATAAAAGTTACTATCAATATAAAATCAACCTCAAAATTACTATCAAGAGAAGAAATAAGATTGTATAAAGCTTAATAATATCCTTTTTAGATAGATTCTTTCTAAACTAACAATCTAATCACATCTTATAACCAATAAATTTCATTGTTATGGCTTTCATGTAACTGTATAATAAATTGTATATTAAATATATATGTATAATTTTTTCACATGGTAGCCGAATCACAATACAACATTGTTTAATCTTGATATTATGTCGAAGAAGCCATACCTTATCTATGATATGAAAAATAAGCAATTGATTTCTAAATTTATTTATAGATGTTTTATAAGCATCTTGAGCTACTTATAATTGAAGCTTCAAGATTGTTTGGTATTGCAATAGCTGCTTTGTAAATCCTTTAGCCACTGGATTGTTATTCTTTGAGGTACTCTACAGATCAAGCTTTGGATGATATCCATAATTGAAATAAAATGGTATTTGTTGATTTGAAGTATGAATAATATTATTATATATAAACTTTATTAATAATAAATATGAGATCCAATTGTCTTATTGATAGTTGATATTGTATCATAAATATTGTTCCAACACTTAATTAATTCATTTTATTTGGCCATCAATTTGAAGATGAAAAGCCGAAGAAAGTTTAATATCTATCTTTAATATTTCAGAAAGACACTTCCAAAACTTAGATATGAAGTGGAATCCTCAATCAGATATAATATCATCTGATAGGCTATGATATCGATAAATATTGTCAAAAAAGACCTTATCATTTCTTCACTAGATGCAATCTTTTTGCAAGGGATAAAATGAGCCATCTTTGTGAGTTGATCAATCATTATAAAGATATTGTCAAATAAATTAGATGGTGGTAGATTTGTAATGAAATCTACCAAGATAGAAGACCATAATTGTCTTAGAATAGACAAGGGTTGTAAAAGTCTATAAGGGCAATGTCAAGGATTTTTAGATCTTGACAGATGTCACAAGAGAATACTAAGTCCTTCACTACTTTTCACATTTGACGCCACCAAAAATCTTGAGAAATAAGTTCCAAGGTCTTGTTAAATCCAAAGTGATCCGCAACAAGAAAATCATGGTGAGATTGAAAAACGTGCAGTTGTGTTGGTCTTTTTAGGATATACAAACGTTCTTCAAAGTATAGAAAGTCTTCCTCGAATTTGAACTTTTTAGCATTTTTTTTTAAGTGATACTTGACATCAAGGATCAAAGTACCATTAGTAGTTACAATATGTATCTGATTGAGGAAACTAGAATCGATAGGTGCCGATATAATAGTGGCGTAAAGGCGAAATTGTTTTGGTTTCAACAAAGTTGTATATTATTGATGAAACGCTACCTTTTCTACTCTTGGTATAAGATATGATCTCCTTGATAGAGCATCAAACAATCCTTGTTGCTTCCTAAGGCAATAAATGATGACAAAATTGAATTGGGATAGCAACATATTTTATCAAGCTTAGCAATAATTAAAAATACAGGGTGATATAAAATATTCTAAATTCTTGTGATTTGTATATATAATTATAGGATATATTATTCTTTCAAAAAAATGATGCCATTCTTAAAAAGAATCTACAATATTAAAAAGCTTCTTATTGTGGATTTTATAATTAATTTTGGTAATAGAAAACTTTTGAGAATAAAATGCAACAAGATGGAGTTTGTCCTCTATATCCATTTGTGAAAGTACGGCCTCTAGTACAAAATCTAAAGCATCAATTTTCAAGTAGAATATCTTTATAAAGTTTGGATACACTAGTATTGGGACTGTAGAAACGTCATCTTGAGGTCTTGAAATGCCTTTTCCACTTGAAGCTCTTATTCTAACTTATCTTTACATGTCAATCAAATAAGAGGGATGACAACTTGAGAATAATTTTTGATGAAGATCTGATAGAAGTTAGCAAATCCAAGAAAATATTGTACATCTTTCACAGTCTTTGGAATGGTCCATTGTATAATCACTTCTACTTTCTTGGGATCCATTATCAAATCTTCAGTAGATATGATATATTCCAAAAATTCCATCTTAGGTTGGTGAAATACATATCTTTTTGGTTTGGCATACAAACCTGAATCTCGCAGCTTTTGTAATACCAATTTCACATGTCTTTCATATTCTTCCACATTTTTTGAATAGATCAAGATATCATCAAAATAGATCACTACAAACTTGTTTAAATACTCTCAAAAGATATCATTCATTAAATACTGAAAGATAGCGAGTGCATTTGTTAGTCCAAAAGCCACAATATTATTTCAAAATGTCCATATCTTGTCCAAAATGTAATCTTCTATTCATCTATCTCTTTGATCTGTACCAGATTACATGTTCCACAAAGATCTATTTTAGTATAGATCTTAGCTTGGTCGAACTGTTCTAAGAGTCTTGAAATTAATGATAGTGGATAACAATTATTTACCATTATTTTATTCAATTCCCGATAATCAATGCACATACGTAAAGAAGCATCCTTCTTCTTCACAAAAAATATAGGTGCATCTATTGAAGATTTTGAATGTCTAATAAAGTTTTTTGCAAGATTTTTATCAATATAATTTTTTAATATTAAAAGTTCATTTTGAAAAAGATTATAGATTAAGCCAAAAGGTGGTTGTATTCCTTCCTAAAGATCTATGATACAATCATATGGTTGATGCTCCGACAATATATCAACATTCTTCTTTTGAAAAACATCTTAAAATTTGTTATTCTACTTTAAAATACTTATTAATGAAGTCATATCTTTTTTAATTGGAGTTGCATAAATAATAAATAGTGTACCTTCTTTAGTCAATCTTATAAAAGACCTTGCTCCAACAAATAAAGGTTTATCAATTCGTGGTTTTTTTCAATTTTTTTTTTTTTGTAGGAATTATTATAAGAAATGTTATTCTTTGCAACCTCCAATCTATAGATGGATTGTACTTTTTCAACCAAGATAGCTTGAGAATAATAGGATTTGAAGGAGTCTTAATAATATTGAATACAATTTGGCTTTTATGATCTTTGAATGATACTTCTATAAGTATAGTTTTATGGATGACATTACAAAAGGATAAGGGTTGTCCATCTATTACCTCTACATGAATAGCTTTGAATTTCTATATTAGAAGAATTTTGTGAAGCTTAGTGAATGCCTCATCTGTAAAAAAAATAAATATCCTTGAATCTAATAAAACGGTTGTCTGAAGCTTCTAAAGGCCTAAATACAAAGGGATTGTAAAACAATGAGCAGGTTGAGCAGAAAGAGAGGAATTTGAATAATTTTGTAATATTGGATTATCTAGCCACATAGTCTCTACTATAGCTAAATATTATCATTTTCTTAAATAATTATATTCCTAATTTTAATAATGTGTCGATTTTATTTCTCCAAGCAATTGCCAACCTTGTGGCCTTCTTTGCCACAATATAAGCACAGACCTTCTTCCATCCGATGCTTCTTTTCTTCTGGACTGAGAAGTTTAAATCGTACTGCATCAAGTTGTATATATTGTACTTTTGAATAAGAATTCAAAATGCTTGTTGATATAACAAGGGAATATCGGATTGCGTATTGTCTTATTGAAGCCTATGAACGTTGATTTTGTCAACGTTGAAATAATCGGTCATCACATTTTATAGTTTGGCTAATGGTTTCATTAAGCAATTACAGATCTAAAAGCGATAATAACAAATCCTTCACATCATCTCTTAATTTCCAATAAAATTGGTTTATTAGGGCTTTTTTGTTCCAATTGATGTCGCACGCTAATTGCTTAAAATTAGATGTATAGATTGATTCAGAGCGCATTTTTTAACATTGTCATATTGTAAAATCTAGTATTTAAAATCCACTTAAAATATATAATATATTTATAGGTTTAGATATGTGTTAGAATGATTAATTAAAATTTAAAAAAAAAAAAAAAAAAAAAAAAAAAAAAAAAGTTAATATAAGAAACTTTATTTTAGATTTTTACTTAGTTTGATTATGGCATTTAAATTAAATAGGACCTATATATTTAATATAAAGCCTTGAGAGGCAATTGGGATCCAAAAAAAAAGAATTAAATTATTAAGAGGCCTATGTAGAAGGATGAAGACAAAGTGAGGATGAATGAAGACAAGGGGTGAAGTTTTTCATTCCTATTGGTCAATGGTCATGTCCAATAGGCTTTGAGGAGGTTGCTTGCAAGAAGAACAAGGATTTTGGCAACCTCAAGGAGGCCATTTAAAAATCAAAGATTAGCTTTAGAAAGCTTATTTTTTTTACTATAATTTTGGTATAAGAATTGAGAGATTTGGAATTATTATGAGAGAGGAGTAGGCGCTTGAAGTTAAGATATATAAATAGTATCTACTATCACTCTTTTGAGAATTGAAGGAATTATATCAAAGATTTTAGAGATCGAGAGGTGCAGTTTGAGAGGTGATTTTAAGCTCTATGCTTAATATAGAAGAATTATTATATTTAGAGTTTTAAAGAAAGAAATATTAAGAATCAAAGATAGTAGATCAAATTCCAAGGCAATAAGTAAGCCGTTTTGTTGATAGTGATGGGGTTGCAATATCTTGAGTTTCTAGACTAATTTTTATTTCAAACTTTCTAAGAAGATGTATTATTATGCTAAAAAGTTATATATCAAAGTTTCATAGCATTTAAACTTTTAGATTGTGAGATATAAATAATTTAGTACACAAGTGCTTGTAAAAAAGGGTTTGAAGCTACTACTAGGGTTTTGGCGATATCTAAAGATCGATAAAGAATCGATAGTTGAAATTTGTGGTGGTAGTTGTTAAAATTACATCAATACTTGGTATAAAGTTTGAGTAGGTTTAGATAGTTGGATTAAAAATTATGGATTGTTGAAGTTCAGAAAAAATTCCCTTTCTATAGGTGAATGAGGGTTTTAGAATATTTTATTATATTTTGAGTGTTTTGTGAAATAAAACTTATGTATTAGATGTAATAGCCTTATAAAAAAGTCTTTTATATAAAATTGGGGGTTTTATTATACTTAGATCTTTGTTGAGTAATTAGTGGCAGCCAAAAGCCCAATGCTTTTTTGAGGCAAATTCTCTCTACTACGACAATGTAATACTCGGATCTTAGCTATTGCCCACCAAGCCTTGTCATGTTTTCCAAATACTTCTACAAATACTTTTATGGAAACTTCAAAGTTGCTCAAAATTGATGATCTTTTTTCAAACAAGGAAGCAAACCATTATAGAGCTTATCCCATAAATAAGGTATCAACCAATTTAATTTCTAATTCTTTTCTTGGATAAGTATCAGATTATAGAACTATTATTAATCAAATTAGATTGACAAATCCTCAAAACTTTGAACACGTACTATTATATTTCTCTAGAAGGCTAACTCGAGGCTCTTTACGTTGTATAACAGGTGGATTTTTTAATGTAGCATAGGTAGTATTGCATCTTCAAGCGCAAAAGTTGGAAGTAGATGCACTCTAGATTGTAGTACTCCAAATATTACGTCACAACAAAGTTTTGCAACAACCCCTTCAATCTCCGCAAATAAAGTAGTAAAAGCACTTATAATGGCATCTAATTTGGACTTAGAAGATTCAATCATATTAATGTCTTGACTTCCAACCATTCTAAGAGAAAGAAGAAATAAATCTGTAAGAAGACAATATTGGTTTACAAGAGAGTAATCCGCAACCTCTAAAATACTTTAAGACCTTCACGGAGAGGGGTGATCTACTCTCTCATAAGAAAGACAAAGCTCCAATATTGTGATGAAGCAAATATCAATTTTGAAGAAGGTAATCCGCAACCTCTAAAATATTGGTATACCTTCAAGTAAAGGGATAATCCACTCTCTAATAAAAAGGATTCAACTTTGATATTAAAGATGAAGTCAGTTTTGACAAATTGTCAATGACACAAGAATACAAAATAAGAGACTTGAAACTAGAATAAGGTTTTCAAAAGAAACCAACAAGAAATTTGAATTAATTAGATGAATATATGAAAAATATTAAGAAAGAAGAGTTAAAACTCCAAAAGATGCATTATCAAGACTGAAGAACTCTTCAGCCTTAACTCCTATATATAATCTTATCTAAAACGCTTCTTGAGTGACTTCCATCAAACTAAGAAGCTTCTTGAGTAGCTTTCATCAATTGGAAAGCTTCTTGATCTCCTTCCACTAACTAGAAAACTTCTCAACCAACTTTCATCAATTAAAAAGCTTCTAAAATATTCTAAAAGATTTTGTGAATTTCTAAAATGTATGTCCCTAACAAAAAGTCTCTTTAGTGAACTTATATCAAATATTCTTTAGATCTTTTAAGCTCTTTTTTCTTGATGTTTTTTTTATATATTCTTTAGAATCTTCTAGTAAAGTTCTACTACAGATTTCACCTTTTCAAGTACTATCTTATATTTTGTTTCAATAATAATCTCTGATGCTTGAAAAGATTCAATCATATCATAAACTTCTTTTGAATGAATTTATATAATTTTATCATCATCATCTAATCTAATAGATGCAATTAATTCCAAAAGATATTCTAATCCATTTTTTTATAAATATACATAATTCTTTTTTAATAAAATTCAATCTTTTCTTTTTTTTTTTTTTTTAAATCTTCAATTTTTTTATACATAATACTTTCATCTTCAAAAATATTGATAAATTGTGCATCAAAGACACCTACATCTTGTGAGAGTACCTTCCCTTCTATACCTCTATAATCCTACTTTATAATTGTATTCCTCAAAAATCTTTAAATTCTTCAATAATCCTTGGCAATAGATTCTCTTTCAATTTGTCTCGATCCCATTCATGATTTGGACGTATAATCAAAAATTCTATTGTCTTTCTTCCATCTTTATTGCAAATTTGTACATAAGTTGAACCATCATCAAACACCTTTATTTCCATTCAAGTTACAATAATACATGGTTGTTCCAAAATAAAAGGATAAGATATTGCATCTTAAACAAAAAAAATTTGCTCCATTATAACATCACCAATCCAAATTTTTATATCTAGGCAAATACCATATAATTCACTTTGTATATTATTAGCTATCTATATTATTCATCCATGTTCCATATCAATTGACTACTTTCACTTCATATAAAGATCCTTGAACATAAGATTTATCTCTGAATCATAGTCATTTAAAGCAACAACCAACTCATCCATATTTTTAATCTTTATTAATGCCTCTGCAGTTGCTCTAGTCCAATACTTTTGAATATAATGACTTAAAATCTCTTTTTTTTTATCACTTTGATGATCAAAATATGTTCTTTGAATATAACTTTTTTCTTTGCTTATTGATTGTTTGCAACAATTACTAAATTAATCTTCTTCATTCTCACATACATGTGCATCAATAGCATGATTTGATCTAACTTCATCCATTAATTACCTCTTCTACTTAATAATATCAATAATGACATCATGAAATTTTTTCTTTATAATTCTTAAAATCTCTTTCAATATAAACTCAACTTTAGCATTGAGCACACACTTCTCAAGCATCCCTTTTAAATCTATTATTGCTTCAATATCATACAATAATTTATAAGTTGTTGACTTGTCTTTTTTTTTTATATCTTATAATTCTTTTATAATGCTATTAAAGCATCTTTTATTAATAACTCTTATGAAGCCATCTCACAAGCCTTATTTTTTCAAATTTGCCTCTTGAAAGAATTTTTTTTTCTTGTGTCATCAAAATCTTGTCTTTTTTTTTCTTCTATTGAAGTTTCATGTTGGCTCTTAGCAATATAGGTATGCACTAATAAAGCTTCCACAAAATCTTTTCAACCTATAATTTCACAAATTATTATAGCATCCTTCAATAAAGCTTCTTATAGCATCTTTTTCTTATACATTGTAGAAATAATAGAAGATCAAAGTCCACTTGATTCAATATTTTCAAAAAAAATTTGTTTGCCATCATCATCCACCTTAGCACTATAACTTATAACTTCCATTGCTACAATTCTATTTACTATTAAATAATTTTTAACTAATGCTTTTATACTTCTCTTATCAAAGTTAGTTTGAAAAAAATCATTAGTATCTTTTAATGTCACTTTTTCATCTTTTCAAAAAATAATGCGTTGTTGCACCATTTCATTGAATTCATTGCAATCTTTTTCAAAATGAGAATTATTATTATATCAAATACATCTTTGTACATACTGTTGCTTAGAAGTAGCCTTTGAATTTATTATAGAAGTTTTTTCTTCAAGTCTTACAAGTTTGATTTGAAGATCTCGCATCCCACATATAATTTCTTCAATTTCCACATCTTTTTTTTTTTGTGTAGTCATTGAAGATTAGATAATAGATATTGTTGATTATAAAATAGACACTTGAATTATAAGTACTTGTACAACTGTTTAAATTTCAATCCTATTCTTTTTCATTTCTTTTTTTGTAAGCAATCCTACTACATCTTCAACTTCTTTCTATTTTGTTGTCACCTCTTCATCCTCTTCTTTATTCTCAAAAAGAATTTTTAACTTCTTTTGCAATTTTCTATCAACTACTTGAAAAAAAAATTCAACTTTGTTTGGTCTTAATATTATCTTTTCTACTTTTGATAATCAAAATACTGCCTCTTAAATTCCTTTAATAATTTGATAGCTTATAATTTCTTATTAGAATGCTCAATTGTGAGGATAAAATTCACTCTTCAATCCAAGTTATAAGGTGGCCTCAATTAAGAGTTGCTTATAACTTGTGGTGTGAAGTGTAAGAAGCAATAAACAACAATGAAGGAAAAGAACAACACAAAACAAATGAAATATGTGCAATTAAATAATTACACATTATAAAACTAATGCTTAAGTATTTTTTAAAAGACTCTGATTAGATTACTAAGAAATCATTTTTAAAATGGATTGATGTGAGTCCTACTAATGGATCTTAATTGGTGGATTGATTAAAAATATAGTCTTAAGTTGTTTAGTTATACAAATACTATGATTAGAAAGATTTTTTTAACTATTTAAGTATTTATTAGAATTTAGAAGTATTTATAAATATGAAAGTCTTATTAGAAGAAAAGTTACAAAAATAGAATCTTAGTAAGTCTTGGAGGCAATTATTTTAGTTGATTTAGTATTTTTACTTATTATTAAGTATTAAGAGTTAGTTATTAAGACCAATGTCTACATTGGCCTTCTAACTACATGTATTACTCATTAAAAATTATTGAACAATTTGGAAGTTTTTAGAAGATATTCTTCCACACATTGATATCTCTTCCATCAAATTGATCAATCTTGTTAACCATTGCTTGTAATGCTTTGATTGCCAAAGCCTCTTTGCAATCATTATCTTATTATTATTATATAAATAAAATAAATATTTAAAATATATTTATAGTATTTGAATCCAAACACATGCCTTATCCACCAATAGAAAATTCACTTGAAGTGCCACCGAAGGTTCCATTAAAAATTTCAAATTTAACTTTCTTTCCTTTTTGTACCATCAATTTCAAATAACCACAAATAAAATCTAACACCTCCTACTTCAAACTTTTACATTGCATTCACCACTTATATTATATTATGTGTTGTTTTGTTTAGAAAAACATCAAGCATGTGATTGTAGAGGGTGAAGTTCTGATTTATAAATATGCAAGAAATCAGATTGTGAAAAAATATTCAAAACCCGCAGTGATGTCACTTGGCCACCAATTTGAAAATTAATATAGATATTATAATAGCAATTTTTTTCTTCAATTATTAATTTTAATTCAAAATTAGTATATAGCTTGATCTCTAAGTTTTCTAATACCATACCAAATTTCACCTTGTTTTAACTAATAGATCTTTAGATATTGCAAAAATTCTAAATAATCCAAAACTACCAACTTCTGATACCTCCTCATACTAAAGATTAAATATCTCTCAATTGCACTATTAGATTATCACAAAATTTCATACACTCTTAGCACATCTAATCAACCACATTTTGTAAAAAATTTAACTATAGATGTTATACCAATTGCACACACTAACTAAGAGTGTTAATCCTAATTTTATTGTATAAAATCCAAATCGCTAACAAACCTTGACTTTGAATAATAATTACCAAGCCCTTCCAAAACCTATAAAAACAAGTCTTATGCTTCTAAAATGAATTTGAAGCTAGCTCTCAAATCCTAGTTGCCAATCTTCAAATGACTTGATACTTTACCCTTGGTGGCTATTTTTTGTGGCTAGAAGCCTGATTTTGATCTTATCCTATAAATGATTGATCCCGAATATCAATTCAATCTATCCTAAGAATTTTTAAGCTTGATTCTATCCTCAATTTAATTTTAATATCAACCATAGTAATTATTAATATCTTCTATTCTATTTTTATTAATATATGGTTTTTTAAAATCAATAAAAGAATTTCTATAATCTAGAAAAAAAATTAAAAATTAACTTTTATCTACTAGCTATTAAAACAAGAAAAAAATCTAAGAGGCTTTTATAAAATCTTTTTTAAGTATCTTGAGTTTTTATTAAATCAAGATAATTGAATATTAAATAAATTTTTTTTTTTATTTATATTTTTATCACATAAATATATTACAACACAATATAGTTGTTAATCAAATTTTATTAATAAATCCTTGAAATTTCGAACATGTATCATTATATTTTTTTAAAAGACTAATTCAAGAATCTACATATTATTGAACATGTAGATTTTTTTAATACAATATATATAGTAGTGCATCTTCAAATGTAAATGTTGGAGGCGGATATAGTTTAAATTGTGATACCCTAAATATTACATTGTTATAAAATTTTATAACAATTCCTTCAATCTCCAGAATTCTAGCAGATAAAATAATAAGAACACTTATGATGGCATCTAACTTGGATTCAAAAGATTCAATCATACTAATGTTTTGACTTCCAACCATTTTAAGAAGAAAAAGAAATGAATCTATAAAAAAATAATATTAGTTTAGAAGAGGATAATTTTTAATCTCTAAAATATTTTAAGACTTTCAAAGAGATGAGTAATCTACTATCTCATAAGAGGGCTAAAGCTCCAATATTGTAATGAAAAAAATATCAATATAAAAGAGGATAATCCATAATCTCTAAAGTGTTAATATACCTTTAAGAAGAAAGATAATTCACTTTCTTATATCTCTAATAAAAAAGATCCAACTTTGATATTTAAAATGAGGTCACTCTTGACAAAATATCAAAAACAAGAAAATATAGAATAAAAGACTTGAATTAGAAAGAAATTTCAAAAAGAAATTGATAAAGATTTAAATTATCTAAATAAATATACGAATAACATCAAAAAAAGTGAGTTAAAATTCCAAATGATGTATTGTCAAGATTAAAGAATTCTTCAGCCTTGATTCTAATATATACCCTTATGTAGAAAATTATCAAATTAGAAAGCTTCTTAAACAACTTCTACCAACTTGGAAGCTTTTGAGCTCTTCCTATTAACTACAAAGCTTCTCAAGTTACTTCCACCGACTATGAAATCTCTAAAATGTTCTAAAAGATTTTATGAATTTTCAAAGTATATGTTTTTAACATTTGGTCTGTCATCATTTTTTATTTCTTTAAAAATATTTTTTTTTAAATATTTTTTTATCTTATAAATATTATAATACAGATCTTTCTTTAAAAAAATCTTATAACATATTATCACAAATAAATAAATATTTGCTTCAAAAAGACACATTATGATTGTTTGAAATTTATTCTTCAATACTTTTAAAAGCCATATATTTTATACTACCATATACACACTTATTCTTTGTAACTTTTGGATTGCTTCCAATTATAATCTTAGATATTCCAAAATCAATCACTTTTACAACATCATAAAGAATCATATCCAACACCCATCTTTTACAACATCATAACTTATCATATCACTTTTACTTATCATATCCAACATCCATCTTTTTAATTGTGCATACAAGTTCTAACTACTTTGTTTTATAAACCACTCCAAAAGATCTTTTATTTATACAATCTATGATTTTAAGATTATTTATGTTTAAAACATTCCATTCTCTACCTTTCATGTAATATGTCTTTTAATCTTTACAATAGATGCATTGTTAACTCATAATTTTAAAAATATTCTTCACTTGTAAGAATCAACCTTTCATCTAAATATTTATCATCACCTTCCATCATCATATTTATTATAAATTGCAACATCAAAAATACCACATATATTATCTTCAAATTTGTTGGTATATACTTTATAAGCATCTTCAATAAAAACATGCTTTATATGATATCTTCACAATTTGTCTTCAATTAAAATATAACTACTTTACAACAATTTTATTTTCTATAATTCTTTATTAAAAAATAAACTATGTTTAATACAAAAAATAACTCACTCAATAAAAATCCATATTCCAATCTATTACTATTACATATCAATAGGCAATTAACTTCATAATATTTTCAATTTTCTTAGATAGATTTACACATTGATTTCTATTCAATGTATCTTCTTTTTTAAATCAAATCTTTAATTCTTTAACATATACTTGACATTCTTTCTAATTATCTCTTCCTATGCCTTAAATGTTTGATGTTGTACCATTATCTTATATGTAATCTTTATATTATTCCATATTGACTTGAAATCTTTATTTCCAAAAACTTATTTGGAACATTTCTATGTTTTATTAACATTCGTTGATTAATTCCAAAAGATATGCTATGAAGAATTACTTCCTCTTATTTCAATTTCATCCTATTATTACACATCTATAAATGTACATTATATTTTTCTTATAATATAAAATATTTATTCTACTCTTCTATCTACATTGCTACACCACACATATGTTTTTATATTTTATATACTAAACTTAAAATCCTAAGATTAAACTTTCAATCGTTAATAATCTTATAAGTTATATTGAGTCCTTGCATGTATTCATATACCCTATTTCAAATCTTTAATAATAATATAAATTTTATTAAGCCTAAACACTAATTTTAAGTCTAATTCACCTTAGAACCTTAAGTCATAGTCCTAAACCTTAAACCACCACTATCCTAAAACATCCATTCCAAACACATAATTACATAACTAAAACAACCTATTAAATGAAACTACTTTCCCTACTAAACTTGTCTCTATCCACATTCCTACCACCTATAGAAATTGGACATGCCCCACTACCTTATACAACACTTATACAACAATACTTGATAGCACAACAATACCTATAATTGGTAGCTCTTGAATATTCATTATATTGATTTGTTACCACTCTTAAAATCTCCAACCTTCCATAACAAAATATAAAAATAAAACAACATAAAATAAAATAAAATGTTAAGAACATATTAATCTCCACACTAATTCCATACAAGTATTGATCTCCAATGCCTCCATTAATTCCTATCCACAATATCACAAACTCCTACACATCTATGACACACATACTTCTCTACTAATAAATGCATGCAATACATGCACAAAATTTTTGCCCAAGATCTTTAGTTGCAAATCAACTACAAAACTATTTAAACACCACATTTCTTCCTCAACCCCTTACAAAACATCCCAAACATTTAAACCTTCAACATCTTTACAAAAAGCACTTTTCTTTTCTTGGACCTTGCTTTCTAATCACTACACAACAATATCCAAGATTCTACTAATACCTTTCACCACTATACAAACCACATCAAGCCAAAGAATTAATGGATTAATACAACCATACTCCACACAAAACCGTTCTTCCCGACCACGATAATTTCAAAAAGGTAAGTGTTTCTGAATTTCCATGGACGACAAGAGAGGCTAGCCGATGAAAATAGCACACTTCCTCCCATACTGGATCTGTAATTCTATCAATATCTGACTAGACATCCTACACAAAAAATGCATTAGAAGCCTGCTGTCAAAGCACCAAGAAATCCCAACTGTACTTTCGCACTTCCGAACAGTCCCATCAAAGCAAACCTCACCACAAATACATGCTCAAATCCAAAAACTGCAGCCACCGGATGCAATTGCACAACGCATCTAAGTATCCCAATACAACACTAATTAGCAACAATCCCACCGTGACAAAGGAAGGGGAACTAAAGTCGAAACGAGAAGAACAGCTTAGGTTCATCCGATGACACATTCGCAACCTAAAACACAAACCCCGACCACCAAATCCATGATTTCTTACAAAATCCGTAACCGATCACCGACCCACCATCCTCTACACCAAAAACCTCCCCATCAAAACCCTCGCACAGCATTAGAAACTCATTTCAGCTGACATCCTTTTCAAACAAGCGACGAAAGCAAAAGCTTGCAATAACCCAAAGAGAGGTCGACAGAAACACACACACACCAGAGCAAGAAGCGAGAGCTCCGAACGCGGGGACAAATGATGAAATCGACAAAACACAGTAGCTAGAACTGAAACGGGAAACTCGCGAACTCGCCACTTCAAACTCGAAACCCTAGAAAAACACGACGGATCATTCAATCACAGGGCAAAGACGATTGCCAGTGGAAAAATTAAAAACCAACTTCGTGGGTTAGGGTTTACAGACAAACCCTGAAAAACAAGACGATGCTCCCACGTTTCCCAGCGCGTCAATTGGGCTCCGAGCGGAAGCGCAACGTGAAGCACGCCGACCATTCCAGAGATGCACTGGGACCTGACCCGGCAAACGTCGATCGCGAAGGGCTGGATCTCAGTTCGATCAGAAGAGACAGACCGAGAGAGAGTGAGAGTGAGAGCGCTCGCGCGAAGTGCAGTCGGCGGCCGAGCGGCCACCGAATCAGGCGCGCGTCTGTGGATGTTTCCGCCTTGTTATTTCATCCATTGTGGTTTTAGCATTCGTCATTGTTTTATCATCCGTCGTTAGCGTTGCGATCGTGGGCGTGGATTTTCAAGCGCTCTTACTCTCAAAACTTGTTGCACAGGACCTTCGAGATGTTTTATTTGCCATCAAGGGTTTAGGGTGTACTCCAACATGAGTTCTTCTTCTTGCTCTCTCTATTCTGGATTTCTTGTGCTCATCTCGCTGTGATCATCTTCCCTGCCTACCTGCTTGCTCAATACTTGCTAAATCTGTTGCTTGTGTTAATCTTTTTAACCCACATTTTTGATTTAGAACTCGGTTGATTCTGCTTTTTGCTGGGCATCTTGATTAATTTTTTCTTTTCTTTCTTTTTTTTTTTTTTTTTTTTTTTTTGTTTGTTGTGTGTTTGTATGTGGCTAGATCTTCTTTGCTTGAGCTTATTGTCTGCACCACTTCCACCTCTCAAACACACACCTCTCGCCTCAATCAGTTGATTCACTCACTTGTTGCCTTGGACAGATTCAACTTTGCTAGTGCTTCAACTTTTGTCACAAAAACTCTTTGTTGTTGTCCGCTAGTTCTCATGTATTGTCCTTCACTGCCAACTTCCCTTTGTTCAAATTGCTGCACCTTAATTAATTCCTCTCCACATGTGGATGTGTTCGGCTGTGCTTAGCCGCACTCACTTTGAGATGTAACCCTACTAAACCCTAATTACTTCACTCACACTTCTCATTGCATATCCCAGTTCCAATCTCTTATCTCCTCTAAAATCCCAAAAATATACAAATGAGTACCACACATAATATTTACACATCTACTATATATTAAAGAAATAAAAGAAAAAAAAATTTGTTCAATAAAAAATTATAATACACATGGTGTAACTAAAATCTCTCCACTCACAGGTTCTATTTGGCACAACATCATTGATATTCTACAATGATACTATGACAATTTTGAAGTTGACATTCTAGCAACTTCGAATTTGTTATTCTAACATTTTTAAAGTTAATGCCCTTTTTTGAATCATTCCACATTGTAATTTCTAAATTAGGATAAATACTAAAAGATGAAGATGGAAATTTTGGCATATTATAGAACTTAGTGTCATTAATCAATAAATTTCAAAAAGATTTATTTGCAACTAATTTTTCATTAAATGCATAGATTGAGAATGATTAATTTTTATATTCATGTGTCAAAAAACATTAACCAGGTTATTAATGTAAAATTTTAAAATAATTTAAGATAATTTTTTTGACATGTATATGTTTATGAAAAATAATTTCTTTGGAATATGTAAGAAAGTAATATAAGAACAATAACTATTTAATAAAAGTTAATCTTTTCTAAAATTTTAATGGCTTAGGTTGAATATATAATATCAGTGATTTACAACTAATCATATCATTAAATCTAATTATATCATTTCAAAGTGTGAAATCAAGGACAACCAAATGTTTTTTGTATTCTGCTGATTCTGACATCATCTATCCAAAATAGAAATCTTTTTTGTCAATAACAAAACTACCAAAATTGATTGAAATGAAAGCACTAGATTGATTATTGCATTTGATTCTATGTAATTTGACTAATATATTTTTCTTGCTACCAATCAGCTTAAACATGACATCTTTTTCTCTTATTTCTTAAGACATTGTACTTTATGTTTTCTCACATATTATTGAATGGACAATTAAAATTTGATTTAAAAAAAAAATGATAAAAAAAATGATAAAAATATAATATTATTTTAATACAAAAATCATACCTCAAAAACGAATTATAATCTAAAAAACAATAAAAAGATAATAAAAAATAAAATCAATATCTTCACATATAATGAGAATTTTCAACCCAAATAAAAATCCACATCTAGAATTTTACATTAACAAAAAAGTGATGATAATAAGCTAACTATTCGAAAAAATAAAAAATAAAAAACTTAAAAAGGAAACGTTTAAGAACGATAATAAAGTCAGAGCTCCATTTGGGAACCTCGAATGAAACACCTGGATATCAAGACCCGAAAAACCTTGACCCGGGTTTGGGGCCACAACCAGCGTACCTTATCCACACGGACTCCATCCGCGGAAAAAGGAAATAAACCCGGTAACCGTGAAGCAGCTGGAGCAGGAGGCTCACGTGAGATCCATCAACAAGTGAGAGTGAGTGGGAGAGTGTGTGGTTTCGAGTGGAGTTGAGTTTGCGGGGTCCGGAGCTTCGACGTCGGCCATGGCCACTCTCGCGTTCACCACCACCACCATGGCGTTCTCGTTGCAGAAATCCACCGCTGCCGGGAGCCATGCATTGGAGACCTCGTTTCTCAGCGGAACTGTGTCGCTGCGCGGAGTTTCAGGCCGCGTGAGCGTGGTGAAGGCTTCCAGGACGGGGCTGGCCATTCTGGCGAACGGCAGGAAGGCGCCTAAGGCTGAGCAAGATGAGAGTGAGATTGACCAACGGTTTCGGCTGAACAATTTGTCGCCCCAGCCCGGGTCTCGGCACCGGCAGAAGAGGAAAGGGCGTGGTATCGCCGCAGGGCAGGGCGCTAGTTGTGGTTTCGGTATGCGCGGGCAGAAGTCGAGGTCGGGGTCTGGAGTGCGGCCCGGATTCGAAGGAGGTCAGATGCCTTTGTACCGGAGGTTGCCGAAGTTGAGGGGAATCGCTGGAGGCATGGGAGCTGGTTTGCCTAAGTACGTGGCGGTGAATTTGACCGACATTGCTACTACATTTCAAGAGGGCGAGGAGGTGTCCCTCGAAGCTTTGAAGGAGAGGCGCGTTTTGAACCCCTCGGGGCGGGACCGGAAGCTGCCGCTGAAGATTCTTGGCGATGGCGAGCTTGATTTTAAGGTGAAGATCAAGGCCGGGGCCGTTTCTGCTGCCGCTAGGGAGAAATTGGAGACTCTGGGATGCGAATTCGAAATTCTGCCGAAGAAGAAGAAATGGGTCTCTGCTCAGTATTCGAAGAACCAAGCACGTGCCGAAGCTTATTTTGCTAAGAAGAGGGGCGAGAGTGCTTAGATACAATCCAAGGTCAAGGTTCTTCTTCACACTCTTTTATGTCCAATTTTCTCCTAGTTTAGACTCGGTATCCAATGTAGGAAAGAAAATGTATACAGGTTTCATTTGAGACTAGGTTTTTTTCCGCATAATGTGATCTAGATCACTCTATCTGGTTACATTAAAATTCAAAGGTGCACTGGGCGAGTTTAGCTGTTGCTCGTAAGCTTTTGACAGGAAACTGCGTTGCTGGCTATTCGTCAGCGACAGTGATTGATTATGTCTATTCGGTGAAATTGAGCTTAATTTGTCGAAAAATCTTGGTTTCGTTGGATAGTGTCGCTACTGTGATTCATTAATGACTAATATCTGACAGGGTTGCACGTTCAGATTTAAAGCAGGCACATGCATACGTATTTTTTGTGGCATTTAGTTAGTTAAAAATGCGATTCCTCGGAACTAATCCCTGTTTTCGAGTTTTATGATTTTGCTCTCAACTCTTTCAGCAAGTTACGGTTGCGAGGAGTGGATGCTGGCAATGTGGATGTAGATTTCATGGAGAGTCTTTTCACCGTAGCAGACTGATTGCTTGCGATCAGTGCTAGAGCGGTTTATACTAATTGATCTTGTGCATCTTTGCAGTAAATCTTCTGTGTGTTAGTTGTTGGAATAGTTTACTGTGTTGTTCATGGATTTACACATTTGTCCAGCAATTTGAATGATACATTTGAAAACAGCATATTCTAACATTTGCCTTGGTCTGGAAGCTAGAGATGTATTTGGGCTGAACATAGTAGTGCAATTGCAGATGGCAACTTCTATGATGAGTTTAGGTTCATAGCGGTTGTATAGTCTTTGTTATGAATTTTTTGCATCTGAATTGTGCTGTAGAGGGTGTTCAGCGGGTTCTGCCACCAATTGGGAGTAGAATTGCAGGAGGCTTTTATGTGAGCATTGGAGTGTGGTGAGTGTCTTGTTTTGTTTCTCATGTACTGAATTTCTATTCATGTCGCCAAATTTCACATATCTACAAATGTTTTAAAACCATGCCTAGCTAACCCTAAATTACCATATTGTGCAAATCAATGTGGCACATCATGATGTATGTTATTGCACCTAAATTCTAGTGCTCTCAAAACTTCTCCACAATTTCCTAATGCTTTTGTCTCACTCCAAAAGTCCATTTTATTTTATGTCCTTTCTTGTACAAGACTATTTATAAAATATTAATTTATTTCACCATGAAATTGCTAAACATGCCAAAAGAAATAAGACCATGTGATAGAATGTGTGATAGGTATTATTAATAAGGAAATAATTTCTATGATACTTTTAAACGTTAATTTCATATTTATGTTGTCACTTTAGTTTTTGCTAAAACTCAACCACAGGAGGTGTTCTACTTAAGACATTGATGTTGTTATTATCACTTGATAAATAAAAAAATACATTCTAAATATATAAAATTTGGTTTTTGGTAGCTTCTAATATTTTGTTGTAATTTCTATTTTTATTCCTAAGTTACATTTGTCAAATCTTAAGACAAATTTTCTATTACCAATGCAAGCAATTCATATTAACAAACATACTTGGAAATTTATAGGTGTAGTTTATATTGACTAGTTTTTGTATAACCTTAGAAATAGACTTCTACAAATATATTGATCTAATATATAGTTATACAAAAATCGCTTTATAGCTCTATGATTGAAATCTATTCTAATTTCTAATACTAATGTGAGACATCAATGTTCAATTTTTAAAATCCATCAACAAGATTAAAAGTACTCCATGTCAAGGACACAAGAATATAGAATAGAGACTTGAATTGGGATAGGGTTTTAAGAAGAAACCAATAAGAACTTGAATTAACCAGATGAGTACACAAACAACACCAAGAAAGGTGAGTTAGAACTCCAACAGATGCATTGTCGAGATTGAAGAATTCTTCAGCTTCAAACTTTATATATATTCCTGTCTAAGATGCTTCCTGAGTGGCTTCCATCAAACTAAGAAGCTTCTCAAGCAACTTCTATCAATTGGGAAGCTTTTTGAGCTCCTTCCACTAACTAAGAAGCTACTTGAACTCCTTCCATTAATTGGGAAGCTTTTTGAGTTCCTTCCACTAACTATGAAACTTCTCAACCGACTTTCATTAACTATGAAGCTTCTAGAATATTCTAGAAGATTTTGTGAACCTCCGGAGTGTATGTCTCTAATATTATCTCCTTTTCTAGCGACGAGTCCCAAGAAAAGCTGGAACTTATCATATATGTAAGAAATCAAGAATACGCTATATTATTGAAGCTATGTATTTTATTCTCTATTCTTAAGCAATGGATTCTATTGGTCCTCAAAGAAATCGCCTATAGCCTTGAACTAGTACCTCCATTGTTGAAACATCCTATCTAAGGATCTGATCTTTATTGCGACTTTCAAAACCTCCTCCAAATAAGATCTCAAGACTAATAGGATTCACCTTTTCAAATTCCAACAATATCACTAAAACTTGAGCATTGGAATCGAGACTTACATGGTTGGGTCTTACTCCTAATGGCTCCAATCGAGGTCATACTTGGCATTGAAATGTATTGTCCTCACTTTGCTCAATTGAAGGCTGTAAAAATTGCACTAGTTTGTTTAAAGCTTGCGTGGCAAACGAATCTTCTGAGTCTTGTTCTCTCAATGCTTTCAGGTTTGACATAGTGACTAACTTGCTTCTATCATTCTATTTTATCTTAGAACAGACAACAACATATAGATGAAGGCTTTGGTTTAACTCTCTTCTTTTTTATAAATATTCCTTGAATCCAATCTTCATTGAGAAGTTATCATTAAATATGTTTGGATTTGTGGAAATAGAGTCAATGAAATTTTTGTATCTTTTGAGGTGTATTGGCAAGATTTAGAGCCGGTTTCTATGTGCGTTCATTAATGTCATAGCCTCACCAGTAAACAAGATATTCTAATTTGTCCCACCTTCACCGTAAATTAAGTACCTTTTCAACCTCGTATTCTTTATAGTCTTCAATTTCAATACTAGGTGGCGATTTTTGTATCCTTTTAAGAATATGCGACTCCCTATAAGATTCTAAAAGAGAGACATGAAAAATTAGATGTACCTTCATAGCAGATGGTAATTCTAAGCAATATGCCGCTGGATTGATTTGCTTCTAAATAAAAAATGGTTTCAACCTTCGATAGTCCAACTTATTACATGGCTACTTAGTCTTGATCTTCCATCGAAGAAGCCATATTTTATTTCCAATATGAAAAGCAGACAATTGATTTCTATATTTATTTGCAGATATCTTATAAGCATCTTGAATTGCTTGTAATTGCAACTTCAAGATTGTTTGGTGTTTGAATAGCTGCTTTGCAAATCTTTCAGCCATTGGATTATTATTCTTTGGCGTACTCCACAAATCAAGTTTTGGATGATATCCATAGTTAAAATAAAACGATATTTTTTGATTTGAAGCATGAATAATATTATTATATACAAACTTTGTTAATGGTAGATATGAGATCCAATCGTCTTGTTTATAATTAATACTGTATCTTAAATACTGTTCCAAAACTTGGTTAACTTGTTTTGTTTGATCATTAGCTTGAGGATGGAAAACAGAAGAAAGTTTAATATCCACTTTTAATATTTCAAAAAGATATTTTCAGAACTTAGATATGAATTGGGATCATCAATTGGATACAATATCATCTAATAGTTCATGATATCGATATATATTGTTGAAAAATAGCCTTACCATTTCTTCACTAGATGGAGTCTTTTTGTAAGAGATGAAATGAGCCATCTTTGTGAGTCCATCAACTATTACAAAGATGCTGTCAAATGAATTAGATGGTGATAGATCTGTAATAAAATCCATCGAGATAGAGGACCATGATTGTCTTGGAATAGGCAAGGGTTGTAAAAATCCATAAAGGCGATGTCGAGGATTTTTAGACCTTGAATAGATGTCGCAAAAGAGTACAAAGTCCTTCATTGCCTTTTATATTTCAGGCCACCAAAAATCTTAAAAAATAAGTTTCAGGGTCTTGTTAAATCCAAAGTGATCTGTAATAAGAAAGTCATGGCGAGATTGAAGAACGTGCAGTCGTATTCGTCCTTTTGGAATATACAAACGTTCTTCAAAATATAGAAGGTCCAATAAGCCTTCTCATATTCTCCAAATGCTTCTATGAAAACTTCAAAGTTGCTCAAAATTGGTAATATTTTTTCAAACAAGAGAGCAAACCATGATAGTGCTTGCCTCATAAGCAAGGTGTCAACCAATTCAATCTGTGATTCTTTTGTCGGATAAGTATTAGGTTGTAGAGCCGTTATCAATTGAATTTGATTGACAAATCCTCAAAACTTTAAACGCGTACCAACATATTTCTTTGGAAGACTAATTCGAGGCTCCTTATGTTATTGAACAAGTGGATTTTCTTAGTATAGTATAGGTAGTACTGCATCCTCAAGTACAGAAGTTAGGGGTGGATGCAATTTAGATTGTGATATTTCAGATATTGCATCATTATGAAGTTTTGCAACAATTCTTTTAATCCCAAAGTCTTAGCAGATAAAATAGTAAGAGCACTCATAATGGCGTTTAACTTGGACTCGAAAGATTCAGTCATACTAATGTCTTGACCTTCAGCCATTCCAAGAAAAATAAAAATGAATCTATAAGAAAATAATATTAGTTTAGAGGAGGGTAATCAGCAACCTTTAAAATGCTTTAAGACCTTCAAGTAGAAGGGTAATCCATTCTTTCACAAGAGAAACAAAGCTCTAATATTGTGATGAAAAAAATATCAATTTAGAGGAGGATAATCTGCAACCTTTAAAGCGTTAGTATATCTTTGAATAAAGGGATAATCCACTCTCTAACAAGAAGGATCCAACTCTAATATTGAAGATAAAGTCACTCTCAACAAATTATCAAGGATATAAGGATACAGAATAAAGACTTGAACTAGGACAGGATTTCAATAAGAAACCAATAAGAATTTGAATTAATTAGATGAATACATGAATAATACCAAGAAAGGTGAGTTAGAATTCTAAGAGATGCATTGTCGAGACTAAAGAACTCTTCAACCTCGATTCCTATATATACTCCTATCTAGGATGCTTCATGAGTGGCTTCCATCAAACTAAGAAGCTTCTCGAGCAACTTCTACTAGCTGGGAAGCTTCTTGAGCTCCTTCTACTAACTAGAAAGCTACTTGAGCTCCTTCCACTAACTAGAAAGCTACTTGAGCTCCTTCCACTAATTGGGAAGCTTCTTGAGCTCCTTCCACTAACTATGAAACTTCTCAATTGATTTTTACCAATTAAAAAGCTTCTAGAATGTTCTAAAGGTTTTTGTAAACGTCTAGAGTGTATGTCCGTAATATCCCATATGCTATGCAATCTAGCATTGTAAGGTTTAAATCTATTAGGTGCATTAGTATAAAAATTATATATAATATATTTATTATTTTTATTATTTTTAATAATTATAAATTAATAAAAATAAATTTTTAGATTCATTACATTCTTCTATTAATAATAATATAAATGCCATATATTGCTATATATATAACTTAGAAATAAATTCAATTAAATAATTTAAAATAATATAATGAAGATTAAATTTAATTAAAAATAAAAATAAATTTATATTATTTTTTATTTAAAAAATATTACTTTATTAAAAATAACTCACATCAATAATTTCATATAAAATTTTTATACGTAAAATAAATATATAAATAACAATAAAAATATATATGTGATTTTTTTCTTTTAAAGTAAAATCTAATATTGTTATGTAATAGAAAAAACTTGAAGAATTAAAGTAATTTTAATATTAAAATTTTATGGCAAAAAGTATTGTCTGTCATCAAATGGACTGTACTATAAAAACACAATGTGTTTATTTTTTTCAATGAAAAATAGCTTGTGGTATTGTTTGAAATACATTCAGTTTTGCTTTAAAAAGTTTGAAACACAACTAATGTTTCTTTTGGTAGATAAGGATGAAAAATTCAACAAAAAAATAAATTTTTTATTAAATATTCCATTATAAAAAAAACTATTTTTGATAAACTTGAATTATCAAACTTCTTCAATAACAATATAAAATAGATCAAATTATAATCCAGCTCATAACACATATGCATCGTGGTGCACAATTATGGAAACCTCTATTGCACATGGAAAGTCCACCAAGTTGCTCAATCAAGAATCAAACCTGACAAAAAAAATGTTTTCAGGTAGTTAAGTGAATTTTGAAATCAGTTTTTAAAAAGACATTCATCTTTCTTAACATTTACAGGGGACTACTTCTTCAAAGACGTAGGATTTTACAACACATACATAAACGAGTGTGCTTCTCATTGTGCAGTTCAACGTCATCTAAGACTTGCACAGAAAAGCCCACATTCCAAGTTTATCTAAAACTTCACCGACTTATCGTTTGTCGTGAACGAGCCATGGAAGTCTTTTAAGGAACTGACAATCAATATTTCAATTATTTGTGACATGTACAGTCATGTTTACAAATCCTGACTTATCAGTTCCAGCTCTAAAGCACTCATGAAAGACTACGCACTACACTCGATTTCGTGGCACGGGGATGCGCACATCACCTTCTAGTCTAGTATGTGTAAAGTTTAATACTTTCCATCTACAGAAGACCCTATTTTATGCCAGAAATAGATTCTAGTCCATTCGTCCACAAGCTCTTCAATCCTTTGTAGAATCACCGACATTAATAAGAAATGCAGGGGTCATAAATTGAGTAATAGATCCAGTAACCAGTTCCATTTATGTGGATGTTTACAATAACTCAGGACACTCTATCGTGTATGCCGACCTGCGAACTTTAGAATTTAGACACTGGATTAATGTTGATAGCCCGACTTCGCAACCAGAGCTTCAGTAAATACTAAACAATGTCGTGAAAATTAAGAAAGTCCAAAAATAGAAAGTACAGGCGCAAGTCGGCTTCAGCTTGATACATAAGGGCAAAGATGCTGCTTCAACAAGGCGAAAGGTAATGTGCATCTTCCCACGTAAAGTAACCATCATTTCAAATAACTAATTGTGCAGTTTGGACTTCCCAATATGAATTTTCCATCTTGACGCATAACATTGTGTGAAGTCAACTTAGGGCTGCAGTGTTGGTTGCGAGGCTGATCCCATTCTTGCCTGGTTCACACCAATTTAATTTAGTAGAAACTCAAATACATCGATAATCATAACAAATAAAGGGATTCGTGATTTGTGCATAAGCAAGATAACGATGGTACCACACACCGCCATATATTTTGAGAGCACAAAGAAGCAGATTCAATGATGAATAACACATGGCAAAGAAGATACAATAAGGCATCGATATTAATAAAATGAGAAGATAATAAACCTGGGAAATGCGGTTCGCATAGAGGGTGACTAATCGTAGCTGTGTGCTGCTAAGACTTCCGAGGTATGGAACGAATGCTTTGCCCAAAACGATGTATATCTCCACCAAACAGAAAACCACAGTCTGCAAAGCCCACAAAGGATCATTTATTAATAACCCTCGAGTACAAATAACAGGCTACCCAAGCTACAAACTCTATGCAAACCCCCGTGCTAGATAACTCATCAAGTGGGGCCAAAGTACAACACAGTACCACATGATGGCATAACCATTTTTGTAATCTGGCTTCCATGTATTTACACTTAACATAGGAGGTTGAGAAATGTGATCCATACCTTTCGTACATCTGCATCCTGGTTCCCAAAGGCATCAAACAGCATAGGCAAGAAAGAATTCAGCTGGGATGTCAGTTCCTCAGGAGGAAGTCTGCTTACAAGCTGTCAGGGCAAATAGACTGGCATGAGAAGAATGTTGCAGACACAATACAGCACAATCAAAACCCATAACATCAATACATGAACGGCATTATGTAGAACTCTAATAGAAGCAAAATTGAGGGAGTCTATTTCGTTCTCTAATAGCCAAAAACTCATGCGTATTAGAGACCAAAACGAAACTTCAGCATTTTAAATTCCCAATCTACTCGAGGCTGGACATGACGACTACAAGAAAGAGTAACCACAAGGCAAGGTATAATGGGCAATAAGTAACATACTTTGGTCAGGCAGCTAATGCAAGTAACCAAAGTCTTTTCATTTTCAGATTCCAAAAGCGGTACAACCACCTGTAACATAATCCAGGATCTTCCGATGGTCATTACACTGGTGCAATACAAGGACAAAACCATATAGATGTATGATGCTTGTTCATAGATGCAAAAATTGATTATTGAATAACCAATGAATTGGAGTTTATCTGCACATGAAGAATAAAACAAAAACTGCTGCAGTTGATACATTAAGCTGCTGACACATTAAGTAGTAATTCCAAGCATTTGGCAATGATACGTACCGAAAGGCAACGATAAGTATCCAGCTCCATCAAAACAGCATTCAAGCAAAGATCAGCCGCAGCACTGACCTGCATTCCATGTACATTTAATTCTGAGTCTTTCTCGAAAACTATCCAATATAGAATCGCCATTATTCTGATAAGTGGACGTATTAAAATTTCAAATCTCAGAACTCAACATCCATCACAAACATAGTATTATCTTTAAGAATTATATTCAAGATACGTCTATCATGATCCATATGTTCTGGCATGTGTTGCACAAAAACAAATATCCACAGTCAATCCCAAATCCGTGATGATTACAAAGAAGACTCCGCCTACATATAATCAATCACCATATTTTTAGACAGGATGAGCCAGGATAACAATTGCGAGAATCCAGTCCACTTACCTTCGCGTCAGTGTCTCTGGCTGATTGTAAAAGCTTTTCTAGCAAAATCTCTGTGTCCTTGTTTAATCTATCTTTCTGCAGTCAGGTAATAAGATAGCATCAGATCAGACTGAAGTGGTGATTGTCAGAATTCTGCAACAGACATGAGCGTAATTGACCAAGAAACCAACTTACAAAAAAACACACCTGGAACTATACAAGCACCTCCACAAAGACACCTAACTCAAGGCACTCTTTTCTAACTCGACACACTCAAATCACACTCAAAGTTTAATTGGAATATGCAATAATAATTCTCAAGCTTGAACACTAAAATCTATTGAGATGATGAGGGTAGCGGATTGAAATGCATCAACTGAGCTTAGCACGTCAACAAATAAGACGGCATTTTAACAGAAACCTGATTCTTAAGCATCTGAAGCAAGACAGACGCAGCCTGCTCCCTAATAGTTGATTCTGGATCATCGAGAGCCTCCAATACCAATGTAATAATCTGATTATAGTACTGTACACAAACCAACCTTGTTAGAAGATATAAAAGATGAGATGACTGCAAAAGGCTGCCAAACAACCAAGTTAAGATCTATTAATCAGATACCCAACACTGCAATGTTCTGCAGCTTGTCTCCCGCACAGAAAATGCAGAGAAACCCATTAAATACGAGCAAGTGAATACCAGCTCTCATAACAAACCTAATTCCCTCCCTACAAGAACAGTCCTCGCTGTCCAGAACATGTAATGCCAAGATCTAGTGATTTTACCAACACAAACTGAAAAACCACAGAAACTGCAAATTATCATGCATCCCACATTGCTCAGTACTGCACCAGTGTTGACACACCTTTGACCAAGTATTAGGATCGTTGGCGTCAGAGAACTCCGTCAGTTGCTGAAGCACTTTTTGTCTAACTCCCATCGTTTTCCCACTATCCCAGCTAGACATCTACGTGACAACCAAAGCAGAACCACCGTGTAAGTTTAGATGTTAATTTTTAGAAGCAGGAACATGACATGTAATCCTCTAAACAGCCTGCATTAAAACAAATAAGTAAAGCCCTCGCTTCAGAAAAGAAAGTAGGTAAAAGTATCTCAGAACGTGAACGCCTAACGGGACCAATTGCTACGAACAGTTGAAAACCAGGTATTCTAACATCAAGTTACAAAATAGCTCACCTGGAGAACACCAGTGGAGGTTTCTAGTCCTGAAACCAGAGGGTTCACATTCATCCTCTGGTGATAAAAATTATTTTCAATTTTGCTATGCGTACTGGTTGAGTCATTAAAGTGTGGGTTTCCAGAATTGGCCGCCATACTAAACCCTAAATTCAAGTTGTTACTACCCTCAGAGTCAACTAAGGGTAAAGCATTATGCCTAGTATCTAACCCCTGGGACTGATGTTCTTGGGTTTGGTTAAACCATGAAGTAGTAATTTCTGTACTGCTGATTACATTAGTAGATGCCTCTTTGCTGATTATATTGCTGACTGAATCTTTGGGATTGCTATCAGCAGAAGGAATAGATGAGTCTCTAGCATAAGTATAAGTGGGATACGAATGTCCAGACAGGCCGACCATTGATGGCATTGCACCTTCATGATAAGCTAAGGTCATCGTGTCAGGTTGAGCAGTGGCTGCCCACTTTCGATTCAAGTTATCCAAAGCCACGGGCGAATAACCAGCAACAGTCTGATTTCTCTCTTCAGTAGGAGACACCTCCTCAACATAATCTTCGTCTTTCTCAGTTAAGGGTGACGAGGCAGAGGGTCGCTCATGGCCAGATTTAACCTTATTCCGCTGGCTTCTGTTCTGCATGTTGATCATAAGATCCACCTCAATTCGAGGAGTATAGTGCTTGAGTGCCCGTCGCAAAGTACTCTGCTCCTCAATCGATAATCCAAGAATGAAGTTAAGAACTATAGACGAATCGAAATGCGAGTACACGGATATAAGACCTGTCACAGCTGTCTCTTTCAATTTGGCGTTTTTATCGTGAACAAGGGGAGCTAACTTTGCAAGCCAAAGCTTCAGTAATCCACTCCCACCCGATGCTTCACCATTTAAGGCCAACTTTGCAAATGCAGCTATTGCAAACTCAATGACTGCCATCTTTGCCTTAGGTGACCGCTGCTCATCTAAAGACCGAAGTAAAGCAGGCAGAAGTGCGTCAATGCTGTAAGTGTTTCCCACAGTCTCAAGAGCGGATGTGCTCAATTGTCGAATGACCTCCTTCGCATCCACAAGTCGCGCAAATACATGTGGCAAAATCCTCTCCAAGTAAGTCTCAAACAACTTCCGGCACGCTGGCACCAGCTCTACAAGAGTGGAAAGAGCAGCCTGCGCCACCTTATGGTGTGGGTCGTCCAGATGCGCAGAGAATAGCTTCATCACCTTTTCAAAGCTCTGGTTCACTTCTTGAAGACTCTTGTTTCCTTGTTGAATGAGTTTTTTAATAAAAGTGAATGCAGCAACTCGAGCGGACCACTCTGAACCTGGAGCCAAGCCTTCGGTCAAAGCATCATTTAGTGACATCAAACCATCCATGTAAGTGAACACCTCTCCAGAAGTATTCATAACAACAGTAGGAACATTGTCTTCTAAGCTAATTCTGCTACTTCCCGACGACCTTCCCAACACGGTTTGTCGAAGAAGGGGCCTCTGATAAGCAGGTACTGCATTTGAATTGGGATCTGGCACTGTTCTGTCCATATGCACTTCTGGCTTCGGAATGCGTTTGGCTAGTTTGGGCTCGTCATATTCACTGTTTGAACTACGATTACTGTACTTCGGTACACTAGTTGGTACTCGCTTTGCTGACTGTGACCTCCCTGAGCCCCGTGCAGAATCATGGTTCATGTCACCGGCAAGCTCAGCCTCTCTACTTATGGCAGCAAAGTCCGCTGATCTCCCAGCATCTACATCACCATATGCCTGATGCCCACTTGGTATTCTTCCCGCACTACCAGGTCGAAAGGCTGATAGACTGGTCTGATGATGTGCCGCAGGACCAGACGCCAGATGAGGAGGATCCCTAGAGGAGGGGGGATCAACGCCTGGACGTGAGGACCAAGTTGAACCAGTGGAATGACTCTTGGAAAAAGTACTTTCAACTGCAACAAACACAAACATACCACTAAATAGGAGAAATCTCCAGCTTCATACTGCCAACAAAAAGCACTCAATTGCAACGTAAGTAGTGAGACATTTTTAGATGGCTATAGAGTTTACCGGCAGTTTGGGGGTTTGAATAATATGGCCTCAGATCATCAGTACCAACTCCTTTTAGCATGGTCTCTATTGCATTTACTTGCTGTTGACTGGCTTGTAACACACTCTGTAAACTTCGTTCAGGAGCACTTTCAGATGACTTCCGCTGTAACATACTTGATGCTGGTCTCAGTGTATGATTGGTATTATAGCCATTTATTGAGGGAGTGTGCGGTCCATTTGAAGAATTGGACTGTCCAGACGGTGATGTACTGTGCCCAGCTCCAAGCATTGGTAAACTGGTGGACTGGCGCAACTGGTGAGTATCATGGGCAGTTGAATGCCCATACTTCTTTAGAATTCCACCATCCTCGTCATTTATAACCTGTAAAATGAAGATTACGAATTACAAGATGTAATTTAAAAAAAAAAAAAAAGCAATAAGAAAAGCATGCACGCATTCAACCACAAAGTATTTTGACAGATCACACGTCATGCAACTCACCCTTTGAGTAACAGGGTCAAAAGCTTGGTAGAGACGGCGGGCCCGGTCTGGCCAGCACCTAGTAAAAACGCGATAACATTGTCTTGATAAAGAGCGTACCTGCAACAGAATCAAGATAGACGGTGTTCAAGTATCACTAAAGGATGCCCTGTGAAGACAGTAAGAAGTCAATTCATCCCAGAAAGTTGATCTCATGATTGAAAGAATCTCAGCAATAACTTGAAAAAAAAAAGTGATCTAAAAAGACAATTGGTTGATCTAACAAACTAATACCAAACTGACAACCTGATACTGCAAGACATGAATCTGACCATCGACATTACAACAATCAAACCACTATGGAATTCCCAGAGCAGGACTAATTATACCTCACTCATTGCATCTGAGCAGCAGCATTTGATAAGATCCTCGTAAAGCTCGGCTGAACGTTGCATCTCTGGTGAATCAAACCATCGCTCCAACACCAACAGCAAGTACTCACAGCACCTTCAAGCCCATACAAGCACACTATCAGATAGGAAGCACCTAAAGTGATCAAAGGCATGACAAATTCTCAGATATACACTTATCCTAATCCTTCCAGAAAATAGAGAAACTCAACTACTGCTTTGCTGCTATAAAATCCAATGCTCTAACCAAAAAAATGACTCTCAGGAAATGGATTACCTAGCCCGCAGCACTGCACTCCGATCATGTTTCGCCAATTCAACCATCTTGGGGAGAACTCGGGCTACTTTGCAATGCTGTAGCATCTGTTGCAAGGATAGACAAACCGAGAGTACGTCACTTTACCATATGCTTTTCACATCGTAAACTGTATGGCGGTGCATCACTCATTCAAGATGACACTTCTGCTAAAGTTGGAGTGTGGAGCTATCAAAATATCTAGTGTTATTCAGATTCCTGTGCGTGTGACACCGAATAAGAAAGTGACCAGAAATTCAATTATAAATCTCGTCAATATAAACCTTGGGGTGCATCACCTCTATTCACATGAAACAATAACTAACACACAATCTGTAAGGAATCAATACTTCAGGATCAACAACTAAAAAGACAAACAAATTTGAAATTACTTTTTAATAATAATGCGGATCTTCGCCTGTAAAGAAAAGGAAGAAAAAAGTGAAATGAAGAAAACTAACAAAAAGAGTTTTTGCGGACTAACCGATTTGATGCAGGCGTCTGCTGACTCGGCAATCACAAGTACTGTTATAACCACCAGCTTGAAAAGCATCTGAGCCATGGGCCATTTTAACACCCTCGGTCATGACCTTGATAAGATGTAAATTAGAAGCATACTATTTCATTACAAAGAGAATTTATACTGACAGTTCGAGATTCTATATCTCACGATAGATTTACTCCAACACCCATGCCCAAATTTCAGTAACTCACTGGCAGAAAAGATTCCGCGAAGACTTCAAAATCTGATTTAAGCTCCTTGGTAAGCACTTTCAATAGTTGACATGCCTGTAAAAACGTAATGATCTTAGTGGCCATTAAGACAAACTATTTACAAATTAATTACAAAGTGACCTTCCTCTACGATGTCGTCTCCGGTCAACTATATTCTAATCAAGCAATACTCTGATTTCGTGCACAACTGGAGTGCTGAAACACAGGAATCATCAACATTAACTTATTGTTTGTAACTATTTTGGAAAATACCTGTTTTACAATGCTAGATCGACGATCAGCTAGCTGATCACAAAGAGGACTAATAAGTTGCTTCAACAACTGCAGAAAGCTGCTGTACTTCGTTGCACCTAGAAAAGGGAAGACAATAACACCATATTTAATAATGTCCCCAGCGGCAAAGCCATAACCTGTTTTCTTTCTTCGTATATATATAATTCCAAATTTTAAAATTAAAATTAAAATTAAAAAACGGTCATAAAGAGAACCAAGAGAACACCCATTAACGCTCTATTATCCTTAAATGACTACCAAATAAGTGATAGCCTCATCAACGCTTTACCTCCTGCCACTATTCCTTCAATCCTTTGCATGGCTGACATTCTGATCGACCAGTCCTGTGCCGGAGCAAGCATACTTGTAGCTTTCTCAAACTCTTTTGCTAAGTCCCGCTCACTGTAAATTCTAACTGGCTCGGCTGGCTTCTCATCAGCTGCGAGAATGGCTGACTTAGTAGAGGACCAGCATAGAAACATAAAACACAAGAATTCACTGAAAACGAGAATATTCTTGTATTGTGGGAACAAATTTCTGTAGAACTCAAGGTTGAAATCAAAATTTACCTTCTAGAGCAGGTTTTGACTTTGGACTGTTGCCCCTAGAAATTCCACCTGACACCGGAACTTTCAACTCGGATGCAGGCCACGAATGATTGGTTACAGCTTGCTGGGGAGCAGGTTTGGGCTGGCTGAGAGCAGCGGAGAATCGGTTTGGAGTAGTTGTAGACTGAACGGTCGACGAATATGACTTACTGTCAAACATGTTCCTCACAGGTTCAATTTTCTCAAACCTAGCGTTAATTTCTTTAAGCTGCGAACAATGAACAGGTTGGGGAGTCAGATTGCAAGTAAAACAGGCTTACCAAATCATGTAAAACTGGAGACACAACGTATCTAATCACAGCCAAACTCTCCAAGAGTCCAACACTACAAAAACTCCATCATGATTAGCAGGCTCAGGTCCTCCCAGTGCAGTTCTGCTCTCATATTAATTGCAGTATTCTATAAGTCCAGGATCTCAAGAACTTAAACCAAAACTTTCAATGTTTCAAGAAGGTTCAAAACAAAACGAAGGTGCTTTTACAGTCCAAGTAAAGTCAACATAAATCCCTTCATATCCTCAAACTAATATTAGCTGGTCAAAGTAATCACAAAGGTTGGAACAAACCATTACCTGAGACGCTCTTAATTGGTGGCGTTGAAGCTCGTCTCCAAACTGTTGTCCGCCCTGCCGGTACATCTCCTGTGGCGCCGCACAAAGAATAACCAGAGTATTGCATATGTCCAGTCAGAGGCCATAATGCAGCTTCAATCTTCAACAGCCCAATACAGATCATCATCACCAGACAAAGCACAGAGAAGCTACTAATAATTCCAACTAGAAACACCAAGTTCCAAGACTAGATCGAGGAAACCTATCTGGCCGGTTAATGTGTCAAAAAGAAAATGACAGAAAGAATTGAATACAGAACAGGACCACTGGATTTCGAGAAGTCAAAGAAAGCATCGAAGAACAAATCATTGTTAAAAACCAGGAGTTCTGTAAAGGATTTCATTGGCAAATCAATGAACTGTGCGACTAAATTCAAATTCAAATATACACAGTGCAATTCAGCAAGTTAATAATTAACTCACTGTTTTGAAACAAGCAGCAACCATGGACAACTGTATCATAGATGAGAACATACTTCAAGACAAAGCATAGCTGCCTCCCTCACGCTGCTGTTTGAATCTTCCAACAAATTGAGCACCTGTAATCAATTTGCAGGATACCACTTAAGGCAAAATACACCAATTCCAATCGAAAATATTATTAATGAATCCTTCAACTTAATACGTTAATTGAAAAAAGGAGAGTGAGTTAAACGACCAATTAACTCAGCTATAGGCCACATTTTGAGGATGTGCTATCAAAATAGACAGCCGGATCAGCAATTTCCAGGTTTGAGTGAAATTTTAGGTTAATAACTTACGTAAAGGGGTTCTCAACTACCTAAATATGCATAGTAACTAATAACAACCAGGAAATATGCATGACTGGACGGCCGGTCCTTGGTAAGCAAATTAACGGTGACCCGTGCGCTACCGCATTGGAGTGAACGCATTATTGTTGGGCAGGTCTTCTGTTTCCTCTTCCCTTGAAAAGTGATAGAATTGTTTTAAAGCTAGATTTAAATGAGCAGAAGTATCAACCATGAGGGTTAAGAGATAAACAAAAAAGAAAAAAAATGCTGCATTTCCTTTGGATTAAGGATCTTACTGAAGGCAAGATGAGTCTTTGAAACGGCAGCTCCGCTGCAGTGAAAAGATTCAATGCTGAAGCAGCTGTGCGGGCAAATTCCTCCCGCACCCTCCAATTTTTATGACTCCATGCATACGCACCAGCTCTTTCCACAATGGTGGTTGGTGACGAAATCTGACACATGATCAACCCAAGATCCCAACTCAAACTACCTCCATGCCTAATATCCCTCCTGCACGGGGGTGTTAATCCAAGCCGCTGAATCCGCCCCTCGGGACTGACTGGTAAGTTACAATTATTGCAGGTGATCCATCTTTCAAACCAGCAACATTCCTAGCCAATCGCTATTCTAGCGACATGAGTAGAAATGGAAAAATGATAAATTTAAAATAAACCTTATGAGAGTTCGAATATTATTTTTAATTTGTAAAAAAATAATAACCCTAAAATATCTAAACTAAATTCTAAACACAAATCGTTCTCATCAAGGACGATGAATGCGATGTGCCTATGAAGGTTTAAAGGCCTTCACTCCACTGGTGGCAGCTATATTCAACAAATGTATACGATCTAAGCAACCTACAACCACCTGGATGCCGATATTCCAAAAGAGATTAGACCCTTTGAATTGCGCTACATTTCTCTCCATCTCTCGCTATGCCCGCGATCCATCATTAGAACTGCACAAGACAGTAATGTAAAGAAAACATCCTATGACTCCTGCTTAAACTCAAGAATGTCGATTCCCCACCTCCATAAGCGCAAGCAGAAAGCGTCGTCCAGCATCGCGCACGGGCTGTTTGCCGTCACCCAAGCGCTCCACAGTGGCTGGCAATAAGGCATTAAAATGCAGCTTAAGATGATCCCCAGCAAGAGCAACTGCGGACGAAAATGCCTGCAGTGCCCCTTGCGCAACCTTAAAGTTATTGTCCTTCAGCAATGGAATGGACGCGTCCACGAGACTGCACACCTCAGCGGCAGTCAAGCTCTTTCGAGATTGCTCCAGCACAATCTGGAGCCTCTCCACACCTGCCATTCTCTCCTTCGTATCCTTTGATTGCAACTGCACTATCGCCTCCTCCATTTTGACCCGGTTTTCCCTTGCACCCCCTCAACTCTCTCGACCATAAACCACCCTCACTCTTCCAACTCTCTCCAATCATATGTCTCCCTCTTCGCAATTCGCACATCCCAATCCGCACATCCATCGACGACTCCGCATCACCTCCTTGCCCTTCCCCCGCACTCCCCTTCCCGGCACGCCACTCAGCAGCTCCCGACACGCCACCATGCCTCTCCAAAACCACCCCTACTACCTGTCCACCATCACAACAAGAACCCTCTAAGCCCCTCTAAACGCACAGCTTCCGTGAATCTGACACTGCCAGAGCAACACACAGCTGAGCAACTCTTTCAATGAGGCCAAAATGCGATGATGAGAACAACTCACCTCTCTGGCACACTCACAGAGCCTAAACGTGCTGCAGAAGAAGATTAAAACCTGATGATGACGAGTAAAATGGAATGACCCCCCGCGCGCTCTTAACACACCAAAAAGGTCCAAAAACCAATAATGAAGTGAAAGAAGAGACAGCTACAGTGGCGCCTACATAGATTGACTGAGCGGCTGTAAGAAAGCCCGATGGTGCGCTGGAGGGGTAGCTTCTTCTTCTACTTCTTGTGCTGTTGTTGGTGTTCCGGTAATCCGTGCCGCGGTGACCGATCTAGCAAGCGATGGCGCGGGACCGACACGCACCACCGAAGCCTCTGCAACCTGCAAGGACACGGCCATCGCTGGCTGGGCCTGGCTTCAATGCCCCTTCCCTCCAGTCTGTTCCTCTCCCCCCTCCACCCCCCTCTACCCCCCTCTCCCTCCCTTCTCTGCCAGAGATGGATGAAAATCGTTATGGATGAAACCTTTCGGATGGTGAGATTGGATCCTTGATGTGGATGGTCCCACCCGGCTCCATGACCATGACAAGCTCCCGATTCCGTGTCCTGTAACCGTGGAATTGTTGGATGGCCTGCGCTGTTTCTGGATGAAAAATCAGAATGAGGTGTCGATGTGGATGCCAAATTGATGGATGAATAAATAAAGAGATGAAAGCGTCAACGCGAAGGGACGACACCGAGGGGAGTAGGATATCCTACGACCGTGCATACATGATTGGGCCGGAGGGGTTCTTTATCAGCTCAGCCTGTGACTGGATCACAGCGATGGTGAAGCCGACAGATTGAGTCGGACTGCGGTGGGACCCCACGAATCCGCCGCTTCAGGGATTCACGAGAACCAACCCCCGGGGTTGATTTGTTCAAAGACATTCTTCTGCGATCGGAGAGATCGGGTGTGGTTGATGCTGCATGAGTTGAGAGGGAGTGTTGCGCCCTTTGATTGGGGTTTGGGTGGGGTGGGATGGGGGGGTGATGTGGGCGCTCCTCCCGAGCTCCTGATTGCCTCTGACATCGCCCTCGCTGTGCGTTTGCGTCGAGGTTGCTTTGTGTGGAGGGCCCTTCTTAGGGTATCAGTAGGTGATAGCAGCCCTTGCCCCAATAATGCTCGGTGTAGACTCTGGGCCACCTCCACGCGGCAGCTATGGATATGAACGCAATCTGATACATGTTTGTAGGAGAGTATATGTACATGTTTATCTTGCTGAGAAGTTCAATGGCCGATCACTGTTTGGATATGAATTCGTTATTGTGCACATTGGATTGTTTACCACACATTCCCTTCTGTGGTTGAGGTGTTTGATTTTTTAAAATTTACAGAACTGAGTTGTTAGTGTATCTTTCAACATTATACCTTTACAGTAAAGTTGAGATTAATTTCTTTACATTACTGAGCATGCACCTGTGTTGTGTTTGCTCTAAATGAAACTATAAAAACTATTTTTTTAAAAATAAGAGTAAATAAATAAACAATCAGTTTGTTAGCCACCTGTATCATCTCTACAAAATAACATTCTACAAAACCATTAAAAAGAAATGGAATAAAAAACTTAAAATTGTATTAGGTACAATTTTAAGTTACATTTTCAGTCAGGCTTTCTGTGGTTGAACATTCTCCCGTGGTTTGTATCCTAAGCAACTTTCAAGTTGATGACAGGCTTTCATCAAAAAAAAATCTGTCTGCAGCCTTCTCCTACCATCTCGACAAAGGTTGCATGATTCCTAAAACCATGCTGGTCGTTGGGCTCAATCACAGCTACAAAGCTTGCACCATTTTCAAAGTCCGACGCATCATCAAGCGACATGCATTTGCGGTGTTCGCCGGGTCATAGAAGCCCCACGTGCGCCAAACTCGGAAGATTCGATCCATTACTAGGTGGGTTATCAATCTTCTTGTGAACCCTAACAGAACAGCATTAGTGGTTTTGCACCACAACTGCAGGTGTGATGGAGTTATCGGTGAAAGATCAAGACAAGCTTTTTACAATTATTTTTTACTCTAGGGGAATCTGCTAGATCTCAAGTTATGGAGCTTGGTTTTCCAAGATGCCATTTTTCCGAGTACTGCGAGTTGCACTTCATTCGCCCAGCGTAGGTAGTAGGGAGACTCATGCTATACATGAGCATTTACCTGTACGAGAATTCCAGTTCCGCAATTAGCTGCACCTGTCACTTCTCAGTATCCTCCAGTCCCAGTCCTTGTTTGGTAACAAATAATTTGATTTGAATGAGGGTTCAGTCCTTGGCTTTCATTCCCCTAACAACACCAAGCTCAGGTGATGGAGAGTGTACATTCAACGTGCATAACGGATAACAGGTCGGCAAACAGGTCCCCAAGTCCTCATCTCTGGTGTCTTTGTGGGCGGTTGCAATGGTAATTCTTCTACCTGACAGTACTCGGAGTCCAACCTCTAAGCACTGGTTTCGTTTAAGTTGTCAAATTCCCTGTACAACTACCTGTCAACTCTCAACCTCTCCCTCTCTCTCTCTCTCTCTCTTATTTTCCAGCTAGATCCTTCCACGTGCCTCTTATAGCACAATCCCTTCCATGGTGGCAGATTTGGATGAATTGAAAGAGTGATAAACTTCACGAAGTAATAGAGCAGACGCCACTTTCTCACCATAGTAAACCTCCATAATATGATAACCCATGTAATTCACAGATATTATATAAGCAGATCTTGACATGCTACCACACAGGTGAGTGTGCTGTCAAACCCTGATACAAACGCACTGCCCACGTTTTGTAGATGATAGTACACACAACATACCAGGGACTTCAGTCCGATGTGATGTGATTACAATGTTGGGATAATAGTAGTTGGCAGTCAAAACTGACTCTCAGCTCTTGAGAACTTTTGGCATCGAATTACAGAACCGCGGGAATTAAGTAAAACGTTGTTGACAAGAGGGGGGGGGGGGGAGTTCAGCAGTTTATGTCGGTAGTTAATGGACACAAAATCTTGGACTTCGAGAGACTCGCCCGGTGAAACTTACAATCTCACCAACGGTATGATTATCAGAAGCGCTTAACCTCCAAGCACCGAACAAACACTTAACGCAACGTAAATCTAAAGCTGCGAACACATTGTAATCCTAACCAGCACATTGCCAAAGTAAAGATTGCTTCAAGCGGACACAAGTTTCCACTCGATCCTAAACACTTTGTAAACAGAAGCTAACTGTAGCAATCGATCGATTACGTAACAGAGACAGATGCCTGGATGCACTGACCATCATTACTTATGTAGCAATATGACATCAACACTTCGTAAAGCAAAACCCGAAAGCGAATGATTTCCATGGAAAAAATCAGAAATGACTGCAATCAAACCTGATCTGCCATACAAAGAACCGGTGTACACATGAAGTAGAAGTACATCTAAAATAGTTCTACTGGTCACTTTCAGCGTGCTGTTTTCTCCAGTCGTTGACAAGTTTGGCCACTTGCCACAATCCACCATTAGCGAAATGAGGAACACTGACCTGGGCCCAAATAGAAAGTGCTGGGCCAATTAACTTGAGCGCTACAAATAGTATGCCTAATGCTATTAGGTGCCATGGCAACTGTCTCTCCTGCACATAGAAAGTTAATTGTTGTATTAAAAAGACTCCAGACTCAGATCGCCACTTCTTTAACTTAACTACAAAAGGTGGAAGAAAGTCAATTTTAGCTACGGTATAAGAAAAGGAAGGATTGTTTTATCCAATTGTGATCCACGCAACTAACAGGATGAGCAACGGAGTGTTATATATTTCAATCACATAACATACTTGATCATACCTTATTTGTGGAAAAAAAGTGCGGGACATATTCGAGTAATCTTAAGTTGCAGGAAAAATACCTCAATGCTTGGAGACAGCTCGAGGACAGTTTCCCTAGTAATCCCTGAGAAAACAATCCCGCAAATCATAGCAACGGGAATGATGAGCACTTTCTCTTGCACCAATGTGTATGTGAACTCATTAACCACCGATAATGCCAGCAATGGGATTGCCAACCATTTCCCAACGATCCATAACTGATCCAACAGCCTCCTGAAGAACAGATTACTGGCTTTAGCCCAAGGGAAAGCTCTGATCGGTTCGGGAGCCTTGTCAATAACAGCGGAAATCACATTACTCGGTTGTCTGTCGTTCTCCTTGTTTGACGAAGCATCAAAGGTAGACGACACGCATTGAACAAGAAATCTTGAGCAAGGTGAAATTAAAGGCTGAGACAACCGCTGCGACTGTAGCCTGTGATTCCGGGAGAAGACAGACAGCTGAAAATGAAAAATCAATAACAGATCATAAGCACAAACGCTACATCATGAAATGAGTGATCATTCCTCTACAAATTCGAAGTAAGAGAGGACTGGATTACGCATTTACATCAACTGGAGACAGAGCAACTACACATGCTCAAAGTAATTTAACAAAATCCCGCCAGAATGGGGAAGAGCATGACAGGACGTGCACAGTCACAAAATTTTGATTAAAAAAGCACCGCGAGTTACGAAGATTTTCCAAACGGAGTCAAGCAGAAACTTTACTCTTTACACACCAACATTCTGATTTAACTCTCTATAATCCAAGCAAACCTGCAACATCTAACACACTCTCACTGTAAAATAGAGTCGTCGCCAAACTTCTGCGAAAGAGAACTGGATACCGGCCGTCAGTTGAAATTCTGCCCAACTCACCCGAAATTGAACCAATGACCACTCCAAATCCCGATTCAATACAAGCAGCATTGGGCCACGGAAGCTCTAGAGACTTTCTCACCTCGTGATTGATTTCTCGCAAAACATGAGGATTGCACAAAGGGCAAAAGATAAAAACAACAACAACAACAACAACAATCGTAAACTGAGAGAGGAAAGGAGAATTACGTTTAGGGTTTAAGGAAAGGTAGGGAGAGAGAAGAGGAAATTCAGAGTGGTAGTAAGTTGGCATTGTACCTGATTAACCTTAAGTTGACTACAATGAGAAGACGAGGGCGAACAAGAAAAGGGGCTAAAAAGTCTCAGCGACGGAGATTGCAGGAGGAGACGGAGACATTGCGACGCCATTGCTGATGCTCCTCGCAATCCGCAATCTTGACCGAGGAATTCCAAACACGCCCAGGTCCCAAAGCAAAACTCCTAAAAACAATTCATATTCATTGATAAGCTGAGAAAATCCCTAGAAAAACAACACACGTCATTGAATATGTGCGTCAATTTCTGCACGCGAATCCCTCTCATTCGGAATGAGGCATGGATGCGACACCGATCTGGCTTGCTGTGCGAAAGGGGGATTACACGGAGATGGGATAGCTTACAACTGGATGCGATCCCCTATCCCTGTGGGACCATATTCATCGCTATCTAGATGGATGATGTGTTTTCATTCATCTCTCTTCACGGGCAACTCTTGCACATCTTTCATGCTCGGGCATTGACATTTTCAAATTGTGAGACGGGCAGCCCATCCTAGGCACTTGCGAAAATGTTTGTTGCCTAGGATCCAGACCAGGAGAACGTATTCAAAAGTTAGGTTAAATTTTTTAAAAGCAAATAGCGAATAAATTCGATATTTCTTTTCTTGGAAGTAGTTTTCAAAAATATGTATAAGTATAAAATATTCTAGACTCAATGTAAAAGTTCTTATTTTTTTATTTGTCTTTTTTGTTTTCTGCTCTCTTGTGAGTTTATGCATACTAGAACATTCGAGCGTGTCAGCTGAGATTGAGGTGAACATAATACAAGAACTATTATTTTCTTTTGAATTGATGTCTTAAAAAAAATTTCAAAAGGTAATATAATTTCTTTCTAACTTCATGGCTTGTATGCTTTTATTCTACATTAAGTTGGCTCACATGTTATAAAAATACAATATCAACAGTACAATGTGAAAAGTATCCAAGTTCTTTAAAATTTCTAAAATTGTATATATATATAATGGATTTGCACTCCAAAAGCTTGGATTTTTTCTATTGAATAATATTTAATAAGAAAATATCTTCAAAAGTCATTCTTTTCTAGACAACCATTTTTTTTTTTTCAACTATTTTAGATAGTTTTAATTGACATGTAAAAACAATGGAGGCAAACTGATACCAAAAGCTTCTACATATATGCCAACTTGATACTATGTATTATTAATTATAGAACTATCAGATGCATATCTAAATAAAATGATTTTGCAATGACCAACAATCAGAAAGAAAGAAAGACAAAAATAATCGTCGAAAAACTACACAAAGCAATCACACAAAACAATCATAAATATTAATAAATCATAAATTTTTTTAATCTACTACAGCACAATATTTATAAAGATATTTTTGTGTTTTAAATTATATATATATATATATATATATATATAATCAAAGGTGTTTTTTTTATATACAAGATAATTTTTTTGTCATATAAAGAGATGCCAAGTCAATTTGGTAAAAATTCATTAATATATTAAAAACACCAAACAACAATTTATCGGTCCCAAAAGTATTAGCAAGTAATTATTTCTCTAACTTGACACACACTTGGTGCATAACATGAATTTTGGTTAAAACTAATACTTCCTAAGCTAAGGAATTTATATTATGTGTATCTAAGCATATAAGGAGTTGTTCTTAAAGAATATTGATTTATTTATTAGGTTTAAATCATCTTATAACTAATAACCATTAAATTAAAATATATTTTTAATAAGATGGTTTAATTAATTATTATTAAAAAATAAAAAATAAAAAAAAGAATTAAAGTTATAAAATTTTAAGTAACTAATTAAAAAAAATCTATGTAATTATTGAAAACTTTTAAAAACTTAAACATTAAGCTTACAAGATTTTATTAATGCTATAAAATATTATAAAATATTGATTATTTTAGTAACTTTGATAATATATAAATATATATATGTATATATTTAAATAATAAATTATTATATGAAATCAATACTTAATTTATTTTATTTTATTAAATTAATTTTTTTTAATATTAATTACTAATAATAAAAAATATTTAAAAATAAATTTTTTATTTATATTAATTAAATTGAATTTATATTTTATTTTATTTGATAGAAAATTAATTTTTATTTTTAAAAAGATTTAAACTATTAATTCACAAGTTAGATGTATAAGTATTATGTACATTAATTACTTGTTTAATATAATAACATACACACACACACACACACATATATATATATATATATGTATGTATATATCATATTTAATAATTAAATAATTAAGTATGAATATATATATATATATATACATATATATATATATATATATATATGATTTTAATTATATTAAATTAAAAATCTATAAATATTTTAATAAATTAGATGTTTAGATATTGACTTAAAACTTTAATACATATAATATTTTATAATTATGATTTAAACTATTTAATATTTTTTAAATGCTACAAATTATTTAATTATTGAGTTGGCTCACTTTAAAATATAATATAATTTTAAAGATAAAAATATAATATACATATTTGTTTAAAAAATATATGAAATAAAAAAAATGATTGATTTAAAAAAATAATATATTTTTTCAATAAAAATTTGAATAATAATATATAAAAATATTAAAAATTGTAATAAAAATGATATTATTGATTCATTTCAATTGCCTATGTATTTTTTTATAAAAAAATTAAAAATAGAAGTTATAATATATCTTCATAATTGAAGTCTCAATGCAAAAAAAAGTAGATTTGGAATAAAAAATTATTTAGTATTCTATTAGCATGAAATTTAAGTATAAAAATAAATTTATATTTTAAATAATAATGTTATGCTTTTTAATTTAGATCAAGAAATTGTTAATTATAATATTTTTATATTAAATTTTTTACTTAAAAATAGTAATAGTTATATCTTATAAAATAATTTATAGTCACATCTTTAAATAAAGAAGTTAATTTATAAAAAAAATACATAAGAAAATTGTAGAATAAAATTTGTTGCAAGCTTGTTCAATTTTATAAATAATTGGCTTAGAGATTTTAATCAACAAAAACTTATATTTTTTAAATTTTAATTCATTATTTTATTTCTAAAAAATGAAGTTGTATTGCCAAACAATATTAAGTTGGCATTTATAAGATTGGAAAAAATTAGATCAAGATAAAGTTGTGTTGTAAGATTTTATATCATGAAAAAATTATTATTATAAAAGAAAATATTTATTAGCATTAAAAATTAAGTATAAAACATGATTTATTAAAGTAATAAGATAGTGGTACTAATTGAAGTAATGTATTAAAATAATAATAATAAAAAAGTGAAATAAAAAAATAAGATTATTAAATTAAATAAAGTTATTAGAACGAGAGTCATAATTAGAAAAACATCAATTGATTTTCATTCTTAATATGTTGATGAATTAACTTTTTTTTAATATTAGAAGAAAAAAATCTTAAAAATACTTTAAGAAAGTACTTTAAATAAGAGCTCAGTATATAAAGATAATGAATGTCAAAAAAAGATAATAAAAACAATAAAAAAATAAAAAACTACACTTACAACATAATAAACAATCAAAGACAAAAAGATTGCAATAAAGTGGAATAGGACAAATAAAAATAATGATTTAATAGAAGACAAATATATAACTTTAAAAAATTTGGCTACCAAAATGACAAGGATTTCTACATTAAAAATAATAAGAAAAATTATAATAATAAAGAAAATTATGATGGTATTGATAATATAATACAAGGTTTAGGCATTGATTTTAATAATGTGGTGATAAGATTTTTTATATTCAATTTTTAAAATAATAATCTAAGATAGATTGTAATATAATTATATATATATATATATATATATATATGAATACAGCTAGATAAAAGACAATGTGTGGCTATATAGAATAATAATCTTTTTTGCATATTTACATTGGATAAATGTAATAGATGCTTATATTAATTAAATAAATTAAAATAAATAAAAATAAATAAATTAAAATAAATTAAAATGAATAAAATATATTAGATAAATAATATCTTCTTTAAAAATCTTAAAAGAAGTTTTTTAGATTCAGATTAGATTTTAGATTTCTATAAATATACCATATAGCTATTAAATCTTATTCTACAAGTTTTTTTACTTTTAAAATATTGTGCTAGAAGCAACCTATAATTTGATGCTTGGGCTATAAGTTTCATAGTCCTTAGAAAGCTTCTATAAGATATTTTAGATAGATAGTACATATAGAGACAATAATAATATCATCCTTAGTCTTATAAATATCTTTATTGTATTTTAATCTTGATTCAAGACTTTCTAGTCTCTTTTTAATTGATAAAAGTCATTTTAGTTCTTTTTTATCATATGACTATCTCTTCATTTTTTTATTTAATTTTTAATTTTTAATAATACATAAATTTATTATCTTTTAAGTGTTATTAAATTCATATCCTTAATAATTTGATAAGACTAATATACACAATATTAGAGCTTGATATTTCTTGATAAAGAATAGATTATTCTTCTTTTAGAAAGTATTAAAGCATTTTAGAAGTTATAGATTTCTCTATTTTAAACTATTATTATATTTTTAATATCATATTTTTTATATTTTTTATATTTTTTATAAATGAATTTTAATTTTTAGAAGTATATTAAATTTAATAAAGATAAAGAACACTATAGTACAAATATAAGAATAAATAAGAGAACTGATGCTTATTATACTTTAATTTTATCTACCACCTCAACCAATATTAATAATAATTAATTATAAAGATATTGTGATGACAAGAGTTTCTTCAACAATTACATAATTTCAAGTAACTTATGTAAGTACACCAACTAAAGAACCAAAAGTTATTTAACTGAAGAAATTTGATGGAATTAAATTGAAGTTTTAATAATTCATTAACCAAATATAAATTTTTATTCAACTCCAAGTTCTTAGTTATTCAAACTAAATATCTAAAATTAAATTTATTAAAATTTTATTTAATAGATCTATTTTTTAAAATAAAAAGATCTTATATTAGATAAATTAGATGTATTTTTGATAAAATTTTGATCTATGTGTAATAAACATGATGTAACTTATATAACAAGCAATAAAATCTAAAATTTTACAGTAAAATAATTAATTTGTATTAATATATATATCACAATTTTAATAATTAGAAATTAATATTAAATATGATGATATTGTATTCATCAATTAATTTTTTTATAATATCATATGGCATGATTTTTAATTTTGAAATATATTAGATACATAATTATAGAGAATTTACTTATAATTTATTAACTAGACTCTGATAAGTGATTTGTTTTTAATATGGAAGACAAATAAATATAATAATATTAAAAAAATATTATAATAATAAAAATCCATTTATATTTAAATAGATTTATACATAAAGTTTTTTTATTGGCATCTAAAAAATCTTTAATATTTTTTTCTACATTAAATTATAACTAATTAATTGTTGATAAATCAGATTTTTAATAGCTTCAAAAAAAATCTATAATCTACTTATAAAGTTTGTCAAGGACATGAAATACAAACAATCAAAGTATTAAAATATTCTTGTATCATTTGAAAGGAGTAAAAAATCATTCAAAGATGGTATAATATTAAACTAGAATAGCTATTGTTAAAGATAAGAAGAGTAGAGACTCTTAAAACAAGATTAGAAATAAAAAAGGCATTAATAAGAGTGAACAAGGCTTCACTCTTGTCTCTATATATACTATCTATCTAAAAGCTATGTGGCAACATTCTATAGGACCTCCAATACATGCCAATTTGTAAGACATATATTAAACTTACAAGACAAGTTTCTTATATGTGTACCATGTAATTAGCTTGATCCACAAGCTATTAATATGTATAATACATGGCTAACTTGTTGGCTAAGTTTCTAATCTATCAATCACTTATATACATGAATAAAGATGAAACTACATCTATGAAGTTTCTAAGAAGCTTTTCTATAAGATATTTTCAAATTAATCTATTTTCATCTACTTCTACTTATTCATATTACTTAAATAATTATTAGAATAAATCTTATACCTGTGATATTATCCCCCTTTTTAAGGACAAGTTCTACAAAGAGCGGTAATTACATATTAAAGAAGTCCAAAATGTGTCAAATTATATTTGCCACATATTCTGATCTTTGTTCTCTTAAAAAATAATTGATAGGTCTTTTTAGCTATTGATAGTATTCCATATTAGAGCAGAAAGATCACCATGATATTTGATCATTATTGAGGCTTTCATAATTTCTTTCAAAAAAAATATTTGAAATACCATAAAATTTTTTTATACTTCTAAAAATATCACCAAATATCAAGAGTTTCTTCTAAAGTCATGATATCAAACAAGTTATATCTTGTTATCAATTTCAGGAAGAACATGTCATTCTTGAGGATCTTTATTTCTATTTTATTGACTCGAAAGTTGTGATAGTCATAATACATCATCTGATAAATCAACAAACAATAACTTTTGAGCTAAATTTTTTGATTTTTCATTCTCCATCTCCTTAGTACTAAAAATTCAAAGAAATAACAAACAATGATATAAAATATTTCTATTAATTCTGCTTTATTTTGTAGTAAAGATTTTTTTATATCTTAATTTTGATAGATGTCGTTGATGAAATGTATTGACTTTAATTGATGCATTTATTAGATTCTTGGATGGTTCCTATGTACATTTACTAGTATCATATCCATGCCAATATACAAGATATTTTAACCTATTTTGGTGCCACTTCAAATCTAAGACCTCTTTTATTTCAAATTCTTTATTGTTGTCTACTTCTATAGGAGGCGGTGGCATTTGTCTTCTTCCTTATATATTAATTGTCTTATACGGCTCAAGCAAAGATTGGTGGAATATAAAATAGATCTTCATAAGCTCCAATAGGTATAATCAATAAGCAACTAGATTAACCTGTTTACTAATAAAAAATGGTCCAAGCCTATAATAGTCACAAAGATAAATAGTCTAAATATTATAACAAAGTAGCCATATCTTGTTACAAACATAGAATTGAGATTATTTTTTATAATAGATATTTGCATTGGTGTTTTATTATTTTTAAGCTTCTTTTAATTGTGCCTTCATTGTTACATATAACTCTGATAATTGATTTGCTAAGTCTTCTGCCATAAGATTATTAGCTTTTGAGAAGTCAAAAATATCAAATTGTAGATGATAATCATAATTAATAGAGAAAGGTGTTTGTTAAATAGAAGAATGTATCAAATTATTGTTAGTAAACTTTGCTAATGGCAAAAAAATTGCCTAATCATCTTAATGATAATTAATGGTACACTTTAAATATTACTCCAAAACTTAATTTATCTGTTCTGTTTGTCAATTAGTTTGAGGATAGAAGGTTGAAGATAGTTTTATATTTATTTAAAATATTTATTACGAATATATACTTTGGAAGTTCAAAAAATCTTTTAGAATATTTTAGAGGCTCTTAAGTTAGTGAAAGTCAGTTGAAAAGCTTCATAGTTGGTGAAAGTAGCTTAAGAAGCTTCATAGTTAGTCGAAGGAGCTCAAGAAGCTTCTAAGTTGATAGAAAGAACTTGAGAATCTTCTTAGTTGGTAGAAGGAGCTCAAGAAGCTTTTTAATTGGATAGAAGTTGCTCAAGAAGCATCCTAAGCAAGGATATATATGGGAGTCGAGGCTAAAGAGTTCTTTAGTCTTAACAATGTATCTCTTCAAGTTTTATTTCACCTTTTTTGGTGTTGTTTTTATACTCATTTAGTTAATTCAAGTTCTTATTGGTTTCTTCTTAAAACTTTTTTTAATTCAAATCTATTGTTCAATATTCTTGAGTTCTTGATAGTTTATCAAGATTGATTTCATTTTAAATATCAAAGTTGAATCCTTCTTGTTAGACAATGGATTATCCTTCTTGTTAGACAATGGATTATCCTTCTTGTTAGACAATGGATTTTCCTTCTTCTTGAAGATATATCAATACTTCAGAGATTGCAGATTATCCTTCTTCTTGAAGGTATATCAATACTTCAAAGGTTGCAGATTATCCTTCTTTAAATTAATATTTTTTTATTATAATATTATTATTATTTTTTTTTGAGAGAATATATTATCTCTCTCCTTAAAGATCTTAAAGCATTTTAGAGATTGTAGATTATCCTCTTCTAAATTGATATTATCTTCTTATAGATTTTTTTTTTTTTTTTTTTTTTTTTTTTTTTTTTTGTTTAAATGACTAGAGATCAAGTCATTAATATGACCAAATCTTCCAAGTCTAAGTTAGACACCATTATAAGTGCTCTTACTACTTTATCTACTAAGACTGTGGAGATTAAAGGGGTTATTGTAAAACTTCATAATGATACAACATCTAGAGTACTACAACTTAGATTGCATCCACCTCCAGCTTTTGCGCTTGAGGATGCAATACTACCTATAATATACTAAAAAAATCTACTTGCTCAACAATATAAGAAGCTTCAAGTTAATCTTTTAGAAAAATATGATGGTACGCATTTAAAGTTCTAAAGATTTTTTAACCAAATTTGATTGATAACAATTCTATAACTTGATATTTATCCAATAAAAGAATCAAGATTTAGATTGGTTGGTACCTTACTTACGGTGTTGTGATGTAATGCGGCTATTAGGTGAAAGAGTGTGGAAATAGTATATTATAAAAGATCTTAGTTCAAAATATTGTAGCAAATTATCTTAGAAAAATAGATAATAGTAAAAAAAGAGTAAAACTAATGAGTATTAATGCTGCCTTTTTTACAAATGAGCTTCTATTTACTTTGTAGGGCCATAAGTAAGACAAAACAAAGTAGATTGGGAAATAAAATGATATAGGCATATATAGGAGAGAGTTAAGAAGAGATTTCAAAAAAACTTATCACAAAAATCTTGAAATAGATATCCGGAAAGGACCAGTTATGAGTTGGGATCAAAATCAGACCCCGAGGCACAAAACCGCATGCCTACGGCGGATCCGGGGGGCTTTTGCAGATCAAAGATTGGATTTAGGAAGTGGACTTGAAGGATTTTATATAAGAGTTGGTTTTGAGTGATTTGGAAAAAAAATGACTTTGTGATAGCTTTGCAAAATTAGGATTGTTTTTTGCAACTTGGGATTTTGTGAAATAAATAGGGTTGATGTTTTAGACTATTTCAAAAGTTTTGTAGTAGATCTACAATTGGAAATTTGTGGGTTTTTGGATATTGTTGTTGTTAATGTGTGCTGTGAATTTGAGCTGAATCTAACAGTTTAGTTGTATGTAATTGAGGTTTAAGTGGATCAAGGTCTTGGAAATTAAGTTTTGAAGGTCAGCTAGGGTTTTTGAGATCTTGAGCAATTTGCTAGTTGGATTGAAGTAATTTTTGTTTGTCTAGATAATAGACTTGTTTTCCTACATACATGAGTGATTTGAGACTGATTAAATGGTGAAAAAGAGAGAAATCAGCAGTGGAAGATTAGCATCAAGGTTGGAGAAGGAGGCCGACCAATACTCGAGAAGTTTTTGGGATTTTTCTTCCATTTGATAAGTTCGATTTCCTTCAAATTTGTTGTGCTTGTTGTTGACTAAGAGAGTAAAAGGTATACAAAGTTGTAAGTAAGATCAATGGTCTAATCAGGAGATATTGAGGTTCTAATTTTCCCTAGGATTGATTTAAATTGGTTAGAATTTGGTTTAAGATGTGATTAGGATTTGGTTTAGGATTTAGGATTTGACTAGGGTTTGATCAAGGTTTGACCAAGGTTTGACTTAGGATTTGATTTAGGATTTGATTTAGATTTTGACTAGGTTTTGACTTAGGATTTGACTAGGTTTTGACTTAGGATTTGACTAGGTTTTGACTTAGGATTTGACTAGGATTTGATCAAGGTTTGACTTAGGGTTTGACTAGGGTTTGATCAAGGTTTGACTTAGGGTTTGACTTAGAGTTTGACTTAGGGTTTGATTTAGGTTTTGACCACGGATTGACTTAGGATTTGACTTAGGGCTGGACTAGGATTTGACCAGGGTTTGACTCAAGATTTGAACAAGATTTGACTTAGGATTTGACTTAGATTTTGACTAGGGTTTGATTAGGATTTGGCCAGGGTTTGACTTAGGGTTTGACTTAGGGTTTGATTTAGGTTTTGATTAGGGTTTGAATAAGATATGACTTACGATTTTAAGATTCTATTTTTAGTATTTTCTAAATTTAGTATTTTATATATTATTTTTTATTATGATTAATGTATGATTCATTTACTCTTCTTTTATAATTGCTTAAAGATTCGATCAAAGTTTGATTAGTATTATTAAGATTTAATAGAAGTTGTTTAGGATTCTATTAGAGATATTAGGATCTTATTGTTGTGTATTTTCTTTTTGTCTTCCACAGCCAGGTACCTCGAGCATTTTCGAATAAAATTGCACATATTACGACAACGGAGCAAATATTATTATGATTTGCTCTTTTGTTTAAAAAAAAATTACCAATTTTGAGCAACTTTGAAGTTTTTATGGAAGTATTTACGGAAGCATTTAGAAAACATGACAAGGCTTATTGAATAAGAGCTAAGATCTAAGCATTACATTAAAAGACATGTTTTATATCAATCTATGTATCTAATTTTAGACAACTAGCATACGACATCAATTGGAACAAAAAAGCTTTAATGAATCAATTCTATTGGCAATAAAGAGACCATGTACAAGATTTATTATTAATACTTTTGGATCTACAATTGCTCAATAAAGCCATCAGCGAAGCCATAAAATGTGATAATCAATTATTCTAATATTATCAAGATCAACGTTCATAGGTCCTAGCAAGACAATATGCAATCTAATATACTCTTGCTATATTGGTAAGCATTTTGAATTCATATTCAGAAGTAGATGATATACATCTTAATATAGTACATTGTCATCGTAAAAGTCCGCTTTAGGTAGACGCAAGGTCCCTCTTTACAATCAAGTTGGATCCAATATGTACAAACTTTCTTAAATTTTTCTTTTATAGTCACAAACCCATGCGTATAATAAATCAACAAACTAGAAGCTTGAAAATTTATAAATCAAAATCTAGCCGTTTATACAAGTTCAAATTTTAGAAGCATAGAGTTCACTTCTTTACTCATCTTCACGAAAATTCTCAACCGTGAATTCATTGCCAATCATTAGATATCACCAAATCCTTGGCAGATACTATTAGAAGTCAAATCTCAATCAGAAACTTGAAAATTCATAATATAAGATCCAGCTGTTCAAATAAGCTCAAAATTTGGGAAAACATAATTCATATCTTTGATCTTTGTCACATAAATTTTGAGCCATGAATTCATTTCTGATCGTTAGATAACACCAAATCCTTGGCAGATACTTTTAGAAGTCAAATCTCAACTTGAAACTTGAAAATTCATAATTTAAGATCTAGCTGTTCAAATAAGCTCAAAATTCGGGAAAACATAACTCATACCTTTGATCTTCATCACATAAATTTTGACCTATGAATTCATTTTTGATCGCTAGATATCACCAAATCCTTGGTAGAAACTTTTGAAAGTCAAAACCCTTGATCCTTGAGAACAAATTTGCCATTACTCCCTATTCAAAGTCTCAATTGATACCAGATTTTAGATATAGACTATTTATAGTATAAGTAATATGTACACAAAAAATCAGCTTCAAATTCTTCTTGAAACTCAAGTTCTAGCTTAAAGCAAATCCTTCTATTTATCTAACTTCTTTAAAACCCTAGTTTAGTTTGCTGGGTTTAACTAGCCATAATTCACTCATTCTGAACTCATTTCTATCAATTCTTAGATGTAAAATGTATAGCTTAAATTCTAGTTTCTAACCCAACTTCTTGATTTCTTGCTAGTATCTTAAAACTTCTAATATATCCTAAAAAGTGACAGTAGGTGTCATATTAGTAGTCTAAGTTCAAACAAGCTTATCTCTCTCATCTAAGCTCTGAATCCTGCGTTTCTACTACCTAAACTCATGCTAAGAAGAAGCTCTCTCTGAATACCTCTTTGCATTTGCCAAAAAACCCCGTCTTCTTCTTCTTTGAGCTCATCAAAGAAGTCACAGCCAAGGTCTTTAAAGTCCAAGTCAACAATTAATAGTTTAAAGTTATAAAAACCCCAAATCTAATCCTCCAAGTCAGCACTATTAATGGTAGCCGACTATTGACATCCAAATCTATTATTAATCCTTAGTAAAATCCTAAATTCAACCTCAAAGTCAAAACTCCTTATATCTACAAATATAACCCTGAATCCACTAAAATCTAAGATTGAAAAAAAGATAAAAGAAATAAAAGAAAGTTTCAAGGCTAGATCAAAGTTAAAGTTAAGATTAAAGATAAGATAAAATTTTAACCAAAGAAAAAGAAAGAAAGTGGGAAATTTTTCCTAAACTATATAAAAACTTAGATTGGTAAGAAGAAAGAAAGAACTTAATAAAATTTTGAAGAAAAGATAATTAAGTTAGGTTTCTATATATGGATATATTTACTTCACGACAACGTTTTAAACTTCTTAGTCTATAAGAGAAGAAACATTAGATGGAAAAAAGTCTATGCTTGTATTATGGCAAGGAAGGCCATAAGATTGACAATTGTCCAATGAAATATAATTGATGTATCACCAAAACCAAGAGTGCAATCGTTCAAGAAAACAAAGATGTTCAAGTATAATAGAAATTGTGCAGTTGAACAATTTAATATTACAAAATTATTCAAGTTCTTCTCTTTCTATTCAATCTGCTTGATACTTTATAGTTTCTTTGTATTTTAGCCTTTAGAAGCTTCAAATGATTGCCTTGTTGGATTTAGGGGCAACTACTTGTTTCTTAGTTAAGGCGTTTGCTAATCTTTATAAAATTTTTCTTGTACAAAAATCCAAACCTGTTCATATAGAGATAATATTTGGACAATTCTTATCCTTTGATAGTGTCACCTATAAAACAATGCTTATAAAAGTGCCATTTGAAGATCATAGCAATTAAATTGTGTTCAATATTATTAGGACTCCTTCAAATCCTATTGTTTTTATTCTTTCTTGGTTGAAAAAACATAATCTAGTTATAGATTGGAAGTTGCAAAGAATAACATTTCCAATAGAAATCTCTATAAGAAAACTTTGTAAAAAGTTATAAGTTGGTAAGTCTTTATTTGTTAGAATAAAGATATTTGTAAGATCGACCAAAAAAGGTATATTATTTTTTATTTATGTGATTCCAACTAAAGAAGATATGACTTCATTGGCAAGTATTCTAGAGCAATATATCAAATTTTAAGATATTTTTCAGAAAAAAAATGTTGATATATTATCAGAGCACCGACCATACAATTGTGCCATAGATCTTTAAGAAAGAACACAACCTCCTTTTGCCTCAATTTAAAATCTTTTTTAAAATGAGCTTTCGGCATTGAAAGATTATAATGATGAAAATCTTACAAAGAACTTTATTAGATATTCAAAGTGTCTAGTAGATACACCTATAGTCTTTGTAAAAAAAAATGATAGTTCCTTGTATATGTGCGTTGATTATCAAGGATTGAATAACTAATGGTAAAAAATTATTATCCACTATTGTTAATTTCAAGACATTTGGAACAACTTGGCCAAGCTACAATCTATACTAAGATAGATCTTTATAGAGCATACAACTTGGTATGGATCAAGGAAAAAAATGAATGAAAGATTATATTTTAGACAAAGTATAGATATTTTGAATATAATGTCATGTCCTTTGGCTTACCAAATATATTTTCTATCTTTTATTATTTAATAAATAATATCTTTTAAAAGCATTTAAATAAAATTTTGATGATCTATCTTAATAACATCTTAATTTATTTAAAAAATCTAAAAGAACACAAGGAGCATGTAAAGTTGGTATTATAAAAGCTATGAGATATATGTTTATATATTAAGCTAGAAAAATACATATTTTATCAATCAAAGATGGAATTTTTGGAATACATTGTATATATTGAAAGTTTGATGATGGATCCCAAGAAAGTGGAGGTGATTTTATAATGGGCTATTCCAAAGACTATAAGAGATATACAATGTTTTCTTGGATTTGGTAACTTCTATTGGATCTTCATCAAAAATTACTCTCAAGTTGCCACCTCTCTTATTCAATTAACATATAAAGATAAGTTAAAATAGAAGCTTTAAGCAAAAAAGGCATTCTAAGACCTTAAAATGGTATTTATCACATCTTTAATCTTTGTGCATCTAAACTATAAAAAAGCATTTTATATGGAGACTAATGCTTTGAATTTTGCACTAAAAGTCATATTTTCACAAATGAATATAGATGATAAATTCTATCCTGTTGTATTTTATTCTTAAAAAGTTTTTCCTTCCAAAATTAATTATAAAATCCACGATAAGGAGCTTCTTATTATTATGGATTCTTTTCAAGGATGACATCATTTTCTTGAAGGAGCAATGCAATTTGTAACTTTATACACAGATCAGAAGAATTTGGAATATTTTATATCAGCTTGGATTCTTAATCATTGCCAAGCTCCATAGAATATGTCATTATCTTGATTTAACTTTCTTATCATTTATCAACTTGGGAAGTAACAAGGATTATTTGATGTTTTATCAAAGAGATCATATCTTATACCAAGGAGAAGAGAGCAAACATTTGATCAACAATATGCAGCTTTATTGAAATTAGAGCAATTTCATCTTTGTGCCATTATTATATTGGCACCTATTGATTTTAATTTCCTCGATAAGGTGCGTGTTGCAACTACTAATGATGCTTTGGCCTTTGATATCAAGTATCACCTCAATAAAAATATAAACAAGTTTAAGCTTGAAAAAGACCTTCTATACTTTGAAGAACGTTTATATATCCTAGAAGGACCTACATGACTATACATTCTTCAATCTTGCCATGACTTCTCAATTGTGGGTTACTTTGGATTTAATAAGATCTTAGAACTTATTTCTTAAGATTTTTGGTGGCCTCAAATATGGAAGATTGTAAAGGATTTTGTACTCTTTTATGACATTTGTTCAAGGTCCAAGAATCCTTGATATTGTCTTTATGGACTCTTACAGTCCTTGCCTATTCTAAGATAGTCATGGTCTTCTATCTTGATGGATTTCATCATAGATTTATTAACATCAAATTCATTAGAGTGTATCCTTGTGGTGGTTGATAGATTTATAAAGATGGCTCATTTTATTCATTGTAAGAAGATTGCTTCTATTGAAGAAAAGCAAGGCTCTTTTTTAATAATATATATGAATATCATGGCCTATCACATGATATTGTATCCAATCAAGGATCCTAATTCATATCTAAGTTTTGGAGATTTTTTTTGAAATATTGAAGGTGGACATTAAACTTTCTTCAACTTTCCATCATCAAATTGACGACCAAACAGAACAAGTTAACCAAATTTTGGAGTAGTATTTATAATGTAGCATCAAGTATCAACAAGATAATTAGATTTTATATCTATTATTAGTAAAATTTATAAATAATAATATTATTCATGCCTCAACTCAAGAAATATCATTTTATTATAATTATGGATATCACTTGAAGCTTGATCTATGGAATACGCCAAAGAACAATAATTCAACAATTGAAAGATTTGTAAAGCATCTATTGTAACACCAAAAAATCTTGAAGCTTCAATTATAAGCAGCTCAAGATGCTTATAAGACAACTACAAATAAATTTAAGAATCAACTGCTTGTTTTTTACATTGGAGATAAAGTATGGCTCCTTTGATGGAACATCAAGACCAAGCCGCTATGTGATAAATTAGACTATTATAGATTAGAATCATTTTCTATCTAGATACAAATTATTCCAATAGCATATCACTTGAACCTATCATCTTTTATTAAAGTATATCCAATTTTTTATGTCTTTTTTTTGGAGCCTTATAGAGAGTTGCATATTTTGAAAAAAATATATTAATTTTTACTTAATATTAAAATCAAAAATCATGAAGAATAAGAAATTGAAAAGATGCTGGATTTATAACAAAGATGGAATAAATTAAAATATCTTATTTATTGGCACAACTATAATATCAATGAGCACATATAGAAATTGGTCAAAAATCTTGCCAATGCACCTTAAAAGGTATACAAATTTCATTGATTCTATCCTCATAAATCCAAATGTATTTGATGATAACTTCTTGGTGAAGATTAAATCTGAGGAATATTCATAAGAGAGGAAGAGTTAAACTAAAATCTTCATTAATATATAGTCATCTATTCTAAGATAGAATAGAGTGGTAGAAGTAAGTCAATCACCATATCCAACCTTCAAGTGTTAAGAGATTTAGCAAAACAAGATTCAGAAGATTCACTTGCTACGCAAGCTTTGAATGAATTAATGTAGCTTTTACAGCCTTCAATTGAACAAAATGAAGACAGTACATTTCAATGCCAAGTATGACTATGATTGAAAGTATTAAGAGCAACACCTAACTATACAAGTCTCAATTCCTATACTCAAGCTTTAGTGATATTACTTGAGCTTAAAAAGATGAATCTTTCTAGATTTTAGATTTTGTTTAGAGGATGTTTTAAAGGCTGCAATAAAAATCAGATTTTTGGATAGGATGTTTCAACAATAGAAGTATTAACTCAAGGCCATAGGCAATTTCTTTAAGGATCAATAGAATCTATTGCCTAAGAATGAAGAATAAAATATATAACTTCATTAATGCAACATATTTTTAATTTTTTATGTATATAAAAAGATTTTCAAAAGTATGAGCTACTCTTAAAATTCATTGCTAGAAAAAAAGATGATATTAGAGATATATACTTTGAAACTTCACAAAATCTTCTAGAATATTTTAGAGGCTTTTGAGTTAATAAAAATCAGTTAAAAAGCTTCCTAGTTATTGAAAGTAGCTCAAAAAGCTTCATAGTTAGTAAAAAGAACTCAAGAAGCTTCTAAGTTGGTAGAAGGAGCTTGAAAAGCTTCTTAGTTGGTAGAAGTTGCTCAAGAAGCTTCTTAATTTGATGGAAGCCACTTAAAAAGTATCCTAAATATAGATATATATATGGGAGTTGAGGCTAAAGGATTTTTTAGTCTTGACAACACATCTCTTAGAGTTCTAACTCATCTTTTTTGGTATTGTTTGAATATTCATTTGATTAATTGAAGTCCTCATTGATTTCTTCTTGAAATTTTTTTCTAATTCAAGTCTCTTATTTTATATTCTTATATCCTTGATAATATTTTAAAAAAGATTCTTCAAAATTTTGATACAAATTGTGTTCCTCTATCTAATATAATATTCTTTGATAATCTATGATAGCAATAGATGTTGTTAGAGAAGAGTTTAGCTATTTTTTTACTTGTAATAGATTTTATACATAGTATAAAATATACTATTTTAATGAAATAATCTACAATCAAAAATATAGAATCATATGAATTTGAAATTAGTAGATTTGTGATAAAATCTATAGAAACAAAAAACCATGGTTATTTCAATATAAGTAATGGTTAAAAAAGTCCATAAGATTGATGACAAGGAGTTTTTGATCTTAAACAAACATCACATGATTGCACAAGCTGTTTAACTGTCTTCCATATTTGAAGCCACCAAAAATCTCTTGATATTAATTCCAAAGTCTTATTGTATCCAAAACATCATATTGTAAGGAAGTTGTGACAAGCTTCAAGAGCATGTAGTTATGCTTCACCTTCTCGAACATACAAGTGTTCCTTGAAATAGAGTAGATTGTTTTTAAACTTAAACTTAGAAGTATCATAAAATTTATTTTTAATATTATAAAAAAAAAATTTGAAGATATACTTGATTCGATTTGCTTGAAAAAAATTGAATCAATAATCAATGTCAATTTCATTATTCAAAGATGAAATTATTTTAGTTTTAATAAAATTATCCTTTGTTAATTAAAAGCTACATCTCTTTCTTTTGATACAAGTTAAGAACTTTGACGTGATGTAACGTGACTATTAGGTAAAAGAGTGTGGAAATAGTATATTATAGAAGATCTTAGTTCAAATTATTATAAAAAATTATCTTAGGAAAATAGATAATAGTAAAAAAGGAGTAAAATTAATGGATGTAAATCCTGCTTTTTTTATAAATGAGCTTCTATTTATTTTGTAGAGCCATAAGTAAGGCAAAATAAAGTAGATTGGAAAATAAAATGATATAGACATATATAGGAAAGAGTTAAGAATAGGTTATAGAAAAATTTACTACAAAAATCTCAAAATAGATATCTAGAGAGGACTAGTTATGAGTCGGGGTTAGAATCTGACCCTGAAGTACAAAACCATGTGCCTACAGTGGATCAAGAAGCTTTTTGCAGATCAAAAGGTGGGATTAAAGAGCAAACAAAAGGATCTTTCTTTGAAAATTAGTTGGAAGTGATTTGAATTAATAATGATTTTGTAAAGGCTTTTCAAAGTCACGGTTGATTTTGGTGACTTTGATTTTGTGAAATATATTGGGATTTATATTTTTGAGCATTTTGTAAGATTAATTATAGATCTATAAGTGATATTTTGTAGATTGGTGCATATAGTAGTGATTGTAGGGTGTTATAAATTTAAGCTAAATCTAATAGTTTAATTATATGTAATTGAGGTTTAAGTAGATCAAGGTCTCGAGAATTAAGCTTTGAGGGTCAGTTGGGATTTTTGAGATCTTGAGCAATCTGCTAGCTAAATTGGAGTGAAATTTGTATGTGTGGGTAGTAGACTTGTTTTTCTACACAAATGAGAGATTTGAGACTGATTGAATAGTGAAGAAGAGAGAAATTAGCACTAGAAGATCAGCATTAAGGTTGAAGAAGGAGGCCGGCCAATACGCGAGGAGTTTTTAAGATTTTTCTTTCATTTAATAAGTTTGATTTCCTTCAAATTTGTTGTGCTTGTTGTTGACTAAGAAATTAAAAGGTATACAAAGTTTTAAGTAAGATCAATGGTCTAATTAACAGACATTGAGATTTTAATTTTTCCTAGGATTGATTTGATTTGATTAGGATTTGGTTTAGGATTTAAGGTTTGTTAGGATTTATTTTAGGATTTATTAGGATTTGACCAAAGTTAATTAAGATTGATTAGGATTTAATTAGGATTTATTTTAGGATTTATTAAGATTTGATTAGGATTTACTAAGATTTGATCATGATTGACTAGGATCTTTTTAGGGTTTGTTTTAGGATTTGTTAGGATTTGACCAGGATTGATTAGGATTTAATTAAGGTTTGTTTTAGGATTTGTTAGGATTTGATCAGGATTGATTAGGATTTAGTTAGGATTTATTTTAGGATTTGTTAGGATTTGACTAGAGTTGACTAAGATTTAATTAGGATTTGTTTTAGGGTTTGCTAGGATTTGACGAAGGTTGACCAAGATTTAGTTAAGGTTTAATTAAGAATTTTTTAGAGATTGATTAGAGAAATTAGGACTTATTATTTTTGCATATATATTTTTTTTAATCTTCTACAGTCAGGTGCCCAGAGCATTCTCAAGTAAGACTTTACGACATACGATAATGTCTAGAAAGGGCATTGGAAAAATCTTACTATTTTCTTGGTTGATAAGTGATAATGAATTCAAATTTTGACAATCATATATTCTAATGAGCCTAACAACAATTCAAAACATGTATTGATATGAAATATTCAAGGTTCTTATAATTTGTATATATAGTGATTAGATTGGAAGCACCTTCTAGATATTGATATAATTTTTAAAAGAAATCTATGATTGTAAGAAGTTTTTTGTCATAAATCTTGTTGTTAATCTCAGCTACTGAAATATTTTTTGAATGAAAAGCTATTCGATGAAGTTTATTATTTACTTCCATTTATAATAATATTGCATTTAAGATAAAGTCTTATATATTTATTTCTATAAAAAATATTTTAAAGAAGATCACACAATATAAAATTAGTATAGAGATAAAATCTATCTTCAAAGCTTCAAGTGATGCTTCCGCTTCTTTATTCCACTTAAGTTTTTTTATTACAAGTTATGTATTAATTTAAAGATACAAGATTATATACCAAGATAAAAAAAGTATATATTTCACACTATTCAAGTTGATTTTTTAGAATATATTATTTTTAATGATAGTCTAATAATGAATCTTAAGAAAGTTCAAATAATTGTAGACTAGAAAATCTCAAGAATAATAAAAAATATGTAATATTTTTTAGAATTTGCAAATTATTACTAATTCTTTATTAAATTTTTTTTTTAAGTTATAATTCCATTGACTGAGATGATAAAAAAATCCTAAAATTAAAGATAAAAGATATCTATTCTTAATAGTAATCTTGTTAAATCTTTAATAATCTATGCATATCTGCAATGATCCATCTTTTTTTTTTCACAAATAAGATAGGAGCTTTTATTGAAGATTTTGAATGGTATATGAAGTTTTTAGCTAAGTTCTCATTAATATATTCCTTCAATGCAACCAACTCATTTTGTAATAAATTGTAGATTGGTCCAAATAGTAGTTGAGCTCTTTTTTAAAGATTAATTGAATAATTTTAAGGTCAATGCTTTGAAAGAATATCTACATGTTTCTTTTCAAAATATCTTGAAAATCTTGATATTATTTAGGAATATCAATTGTAATCTTTTTAATATTAAAAATAGATATGGCATATATAACAAAAGATAATCTTTCTTTTATCGCATGTATGAAAGCTTTTGCATCTACTAATAAGGATTTGGATGCACTAAGCTTATATATTTTTATTTGATTAATGAATTTTTGGATTAAATTATGAAAAAAATCAAGGTTATAAGAAGTTTAATCTATTTGAAGATTATACTTTGCTAATTACAATAATCCTAAAATAATTAGATTGAAAAGAGATTTTATTATATTAAATATTATTATGCTATTATATCCTTTAATTGTTACATCTAAAAGAATAATTTCATAGATGACATTTCCAAAAGATAACAAACAACCATCTATGACTTCTACATGCATAGATTTAATTTTCTTAACTACATATATTTTTTTATTTTTTGACAAAATTTTTGTCTATAAAACAAGTTGAGGCTCTTATATCTAATAAGGCAAAGACTTTGTGATTTTTAAATTCTAAAGATGTATCTATTGTAAAACATGATAAGAGATCTAAGAAAAGAATAAGACCTTTACTAGGTGTTGCACATGATTCTTGCCGCACGATTCTTATTGTAGCTGGAAAAATTTGTTTTCTGATTCATTATCTTTTTTAGCAACCATGTTCCTCATTTTGTGATTGTGTTACTTCTTTGAATAATATTGAGTAGTGTGTTTAGTTTTTCAACAATATAAGCATAGATCCTCTTATCAACATTAAATCTTTTTTTGCTAAGTGAGAGATTTAAAACATACCATATCAATTTGTATTAATTTTGGCTTAGTTAAATAAGTTTCTGAAAACTTAGGAGCTGCTATCATTAATTGACTTTTTTTTCTTTAGTCAAATTTATGTTCTTGATGCCTTTCAAATAATTTAATATTGTATATAATGGCATGAGTAATAGATTATTTTAAAGAGTCCATTTTTTGCATCATTATTAATAAATTTTTAATGTTATTCTTCAATCTATAAAAAAATTGATTGATAAGGACTTTGTCATTCTATTCTATAACATAAGTGAGATTTTGGAATTCAATAGCATGTATTGTGGCTAATGATGATCCTTGTTATAAAGATGAGAGTTTAATCTCTCCTATCCTTTCTCAATTATTTTTTCCAATAGTAAATATAAACACTTAGAAGAATGAATTCAAATCATGAAGAAGTTATGAATCTTTTTCCATCAAATGAGCAAATCAAGAAAGAACACTTCTAGATAGAAGTGCGCCTATAAATCTTACTTGAATAAATCCATTAGGATATTGAAAATGATGTAGTCTTAAATAAAGCTTGATTTGTTGTAAAAATCCTCAAAATTTTGATCTTATTCCATCAAACTTCTCAAGCATACTAATCTATACCTCCTTCATACTTATAGAAGCAATACTTTTTAGATTTAATTGTAAGGCTAATTTACTTACTTCCCTCAATTATACACCTTTTTAGCATAGACCTTTTATAGAATAAAGAATCACTTAAAGATGGTATAATATTAAACTAGAATAGCTATTGTCAAAGACAAGAAAAGTAAAGACTCTTGAAATAAGACTAAGAATAAGAAAGATATTAACAAGAATGAAAAAGGCTTCAATCTTGTCTCTATATATACTATCTATCCAAGAGCTATGTGGCGACATTCTATAAAACCTCCAACACATTGTCGTGTTGTAACACGGCTATATGGTAAAAATATCAATTTAATTGACTTCCAAATTATTATTTTTTTTATCTTGGATTGATAAGTATTAAAAATTATCTTTTTTAATCAATATTAGAGTTAGATCTTTCTTGTTAGAGAGTGAATTATCTCTCTATTCAAAGGTATACCAACGCTTTAGAGGTTGCGGATTATCTTCCTCTAAATTGATATTTTCTTCATCACAATATTAGAATTTTGTCCTTCTTGTGAAAGAATAGATCACCCCTCTCCTTGAAGGTCTTAAAGCGTTTTAGAGGTTGTGGATTATTGTCCTCTAAATCAATATTGCCTTCTTATAAATTCATTTTTTCTTTCTCTAAGAATGGCTAGAAGTCAAGATATTAATATGACTAAATTTTCTGAGTCCAAGTTAGATGCCATTATAAAAGCTCTTATTATTTTATTTCCTAGGGCTGCAAAGATTGAAGGGGTTGTTATAAAATTTCATAATAATGCAACAATTGGAGTGTTACAATCTAGACTACATCCACCTCCAACTTCTATGTTTGAGGATGCAGTATTATCTATGCTACGCTAAAAAAATCCACCTATTTGACAATGTAAAGAGCCTCAAGTTAATCTTCTGGAAAAATATGATAGTATGCATTCAAAGTTTTGAAGATTTGTCAATCAAATTTGATTGATAACAATTCTACAATTTGATACTTATCTGACAAAAGAATCACGGATTGGATTGATTGGCACCTTGCTTATGGAATAAGTACTATCATAGATTGCTCTCTTGTTTAAAAAAAGATCACCAATTTTGAATAACTTTGAAGTTTTTATAGAAGCATTTGTAGAAGTATTTAGAGAATATGACAAGGCTCAGTGGACAATAGCTAAGATCCAAACATTATATCAAGGGGCACGCTGTCGTATGGTGTGAATTTCTATTTTGAAATACATTGGGTACCTGGCTATGAAGAGTTTACTTGAAACTTGATGGCAAAAATTTAACAATGATTTATTTTTAATAAAAAGGACAAATAATACAATCTTTCAAAAGAAAAGTTATGTATATAAATCCTCTTATATTCAAGTAGGTTTGTAAAAAAAAGGGTTCAAATTTCTATAAAAATCCTTCAAAACTTTATTTATATGGAAGGACTTATTTCTTCTTAATCTTTAGAGTCTAATAATTCTTGAACTAACTTTTTAATTTTTATAAAATTTATTTCAAATTGTAATTGATACTTTTAAATTTCACCATAAAGAAAAATAAATGGTAAATTCACTTTCGATTGTCCGATATCTGAAAAATCCTAGCAGGTACTCAAATCCCTAGTTTAGAGACACTTAAGTACTATTTTCCTTGTATCTTACAAATCCAAAATCTTAATGCTACAAATTTTTTTTATATAGTCTTGTGATATAAACATATGTATATTTTTAAAAATTTTGAGCCAAAAATCTATCAAATTGTCTAAGATATAGCTCAAAATGTAACCACTAGTTAAACAGGGTCACTTACTGCCCTTAGCTTACAAGCACTAATTTCAACTTCTAATATCTCCTTCAATTCAGCTTGGATTTTATCAAGCCATATATAAAAAATGTAGCCAAAAAAGTGCTCTTTTCAACCCTAGTTGCAAATCTTCTATTGCTCTTTGTGTGTGGGAGTTATGTCCAAAAGAATGATAGTAGATAGAATTTTGATATCCTAACTTTGAGCGCCTATATCTCTTTCAAAAAAAGTCCAAATCATGTAAGATTTGTACCAAAACCATATCCAAAAACCCAAGCTTACTGATCCTAGCCTCTGATATTTGACTTTTTTCCAAAAACAAACCCTAATCCCTATTAAATCCTAGGGCAACCTCCTTGAAGCCCATTGGGTATGATTTTTGGCCAATAGGAATAGAGACTTCTATCATCCATCTCCATTCATTCACATGGATAGCCTAACTACCTCCTTTCACACTAAAAACCCCTTTTTAATCCTTTTTCTTATAAGATTCACATAATATGTGTTCTAAACACCAAATAAAAGAAATAAATAAGATTTTAAGGATCACCAATGTTTAACAAAGATAACTTAAGATATATAAAAGTTATTATCAATATAAAATCAACTTCAAAATCACTATAAAAAAATAAAATAAAAATAAGATTGTATAAACCTCAATAAGAGTTTTTTTAATCGATCCTTTCTAAACTAATAATCTAATCACATCTTATAACTAATGAAATCCATTGTTATAGCTTTCACTTAATTGTATAGTAAATTATATATATATATATATATATATATATATATATATTTACATGGTAGCCGAAGCACAATACGACAGTGCTTTGTATTAGTCTATGCATCTGATTTTAGACAATTAACATGCGACATCAACTAAGACAAAAAAATATTAATGAGCCAATTTTATTGGAAATTAAGAGATGATGTGAAGAATTTATTATTGTCACTTCTTGATCCATAATCGCTCAATAAAACCATTAGCCAAGTCGTAAAATGTGATAATCAATTATTTTAACATTGACAAGATTGACGTTCATGGGCTTCAACAAGACAATACGTAATCCAACATACCCCTGTTATATCAACAAGCATTTTGAATTCACACTTAGAAGTAGAAGATATGCAACTTGATACAATATAATTTAAACCTCTTAGTCTGCAAAAAAAGAAGCATTGGATGGAAGAAGATCTATGCCTGTATTATAGCAAAGAAGGCCACAAGGTTGGCAATTGTGTGAAGAAACAAAATCGATATATTATTAAAATCAAAAGTAAAATCATTCAAGAAAATGACAATATTTAGCTACAATAGGGACCATGCGGCTGGACAATTCAACATTACAAAATTATTTAGGTTCCTCTCTTTTTGCTCAACGAGCTTGTTGTTTTACAATCTTTTTGTATTTTGGCCATCAAAAGCTTTAGACAATCACTTTGATAGATTTGGAGGCATCTACTTGTTTCATAGATGAGACATTTATTAAGCTTTATAAAATTCTTGAAGTATAATATAAGCCAAGTTCATCCACCTTTAATTGTGTTTAATAGTCAGGTGGATTTATTTCACTTACATGTAGGTAAGGTAGTTCTTAATAGTTATGTTCACATATATATATATATATATATATATATATATATATATTTTATGCAATTAATCACACATAAGTCATCTCACTAAATTCCAAGCAATGGACTTTTATTTCATCTTAATTGTCAAAATATTTGATTACTAAGTTAGCCCTCATTAAAGGCTAAAACAGCACCCTTAGACCCTTTAATTCTAACTTTACTATATGTATTCCATTACTACATCTTAAGAGCTTTCCATAGAAATAAAATTCATGCAAAACGGTTAAGAATTATAAAAGTTATGAGACCTCAAAGTTCTGTAATATTTAATCATCCATTTTTTCATCTAATTTATTAATTTTCATTCATCCTATAACATTCATTTATTTTAAATTTTTTCATTCAAAATCTTCATCTAGTATTTAATTTTATCCATCCATCATTATCATCCTTCCATCATCCCTCCGACCGACCATCATCCATTCATCCACTAGTACATTCATCCAACTTCAACTGCACTTACAATTTATCTCCAAGAAAAATTAGAATTATGTGTCCAGACTTTAAAAATTCCTAACTAATTTAATTCAATTCAGATTAGAACGTGCCATATACCATTGGAAAGCTGATCCAATTTAATCCAATGTACTACCAAGAAAAATATCAAACTTGTATAATAGACTCACCTCACTCTATCAGCCTTGTTCCAATAGCCACCATTTATAAACTTACCAAAATTTGTAACTAAACTTTGAAATTTTATAAGTCATCTAATTTTTTTCCAAATTTGACAATCAAGATATTTTTATAAATTTATTGAAGTCTTTTATAAGGAAAAATTATCAAATTAGTTGTTCTACCTTATCTCAAATCCACAGCCCCGGAATAGCACACATAGGTAGCAACCGCAACCTAGCTATGCTCTAATCTTTGAAAAATTATGTCTCATTCATTTCTTAACCAAATCACACGTTCTAAATAGTTTTAGAAAGCCACTAAAAAGATCTACCAGAAAAATTATATGAACCAAAGATATAAACTTATCCCAAAATGCAAAATCAGATCTAGTTTCCGCCACCCGAATCCATACTTCAAAATCTTCTTCACCCTTGAAAATTCATAACTTTTTGTACACACCACCAAATCACAAATGGAAAATGGTTATGGAAAGCTAAAAGAGAGATATATAAGGAAAAAATATTGAATCTTATATTTAATATTAAAATATGGTCTATTGGCTGACAACAGCCAAGGAGGTCTCACACCTCAACTCCAACACAAACAAAAACTTCTCAATTATATTCTAAGAGACTAAAAGAGAAGAAAATATCCACAAACATCCACACACATCTACACACGCCTCCTCAAAGAGAGAGATTCTAGAGCAAGAAGGAGAGAGAGAGAGTGAAGGTAGAGGAGGGGCGGCCATCCAAAGCTACCCCTTCAAATCCTAGCCGCCAAGCCTCCAAAGTCAAAAGAAGAACCCTAAATAGCCTCCCTCTGACTTTTTATCCAAATGGCCAACTTTTCTACCATACAAGGGGCTGATCTTCTTTTACCATGCCTATTTTTATACTTTCTACTTATTTCTAACTCCAAAAATTATCTACCAATGGTCTCCTTGACTCCCGCTTGATAGTTCTTTATCTTTTTTTTTTTTTTTTTTTTTTTTTCCAGCATAATTTCATACAAGCTTTTATAAGATTGATTCTATGGCCTTCTACATACCTATCAACTAATTTTATAAAAAATTCACATAATTCTTTCATACTTTAGCAATTCTAACTCTCAATGGTAAAAATCCATATCCTCTAATAAAAATAATTCTAACTCACTAATTCTCTTAAAAATTCTTACAAATCCATATTTTTTTTCTTCTAATATTTAAATGAAACTATTTCTAACAACATATCTTGTAACTACACCTTTTTAAATTAATATTGATTTAAATTATAATTTTTTTAATAAAAATTAGATCAACAAACATATGAGACATGAAAGTCACCTCACATATAGAAATTCAAATCTATTCATGTAGAGGAAATAGATGGATGATCCTTATCCTTTGATAGTATCATCTATGAAACCATGCTAATAGAAATATCATTCAAAGATCATAGAAGCTAAATTGTATTTAATAGTATTAAGATTCTTTCAAATCGTGTTTTTTGAGTTATCTTGGTTGGAAAGGATAATCCATCTATAGATTGGAAGTTGCAAAGAATAATATTTTCAATAAAAATTCTTGCAAAAATTTATAAAAAGCCATGAATTGATAAATCTTTATTTGTTGAAGCAAGGACTTTTAAAAGATCGGCCGAAGAAGATACACCATTTATTATTTATGCAATTCCAATCATAGAATAGATGACTTCATTGACAAGTATTCTAGAGCAGTATAACAAATTTTAAGGTATTTTTTAGAAGAAAAATGCTGATATATTGCTAGAGCACTAACCATACGATTGTACTATAGATCTTCAAGAAGGAATGCAACCACCTTTTGGCCCAATCTATAATTTTTTTCAAAAAGAGCTTTTGGTATTAAAAGATTATATTAATGAAAATCTTGCAAAGAAGTTCATCAGGCATTCAAAGTCTCTAGCAAGTGCACCTATACTTTTTATGAAGAAGAAGGATGATTCCTTGCATATGTGTATTGATTATCAAGGATTGAATAAAATAACGATAAAAAATTATTATCCACTATCGTCAATCTCAAGACTCTTGGAATAATTCAACCAAGCTAAGATCTATATTAAAATAGATCTTTGTGGAGCATACAACTTGGTACAGATTAACGAGGGAGATGAATGGAAGACCGCATTTCGAACATGGTATGGGCATTTTGAATATAATGTCATGCCTTTTGGACTAAGAAATATATCCACTATCATTCAACATTTAATAAACAACATCTTTTGAAAATATTTGGACAAGTTTGTAGTGATGTATCTTGATGACATCTTGATCTACTCAAAAAATCTAGAGGAACACAAGGGACATATCAAATTAGTATTACAAAAGCTACAAGATACAAATTTGTATACCAAAGCAGAGAATTGTGTATTTCACCAACCTAAGATGGAATTATTGGAATACATCATATCTAATAAGGATTTAACGATGGATCCCAAAAAGATAGAAACAATTATGTAATGGGCCATTCCAAAGAATGTGAGAGACTTACAATGTTTTCTTGGATTTGTTAACTTCTATCGGATCTTCATCAAAAATTACTCTCAAATTGTCACCCCTCTTATTCAATTAACAAATAATGACAAGTTAGAATGGGAGCCTCAAGCGGAAAAGGTATTCTAAGATCTTAAAATAGTATTTATTATAGTCCCAATATTAGTACATTCAGACTTTACAAAGGTATTCTATTTGGAAATTGATACTTCAGATTTTGCAGTAAGGGCCATACTCTCACAAATGGATATAGATGATAAATTCTATTTTGTTGCATTTTATTCTTGAAAGTTCTTTGCTGCCAAAATTAATTATGAAATCCATGATAAGTGGCTTCTTGCTATTATGGATTCTTTTCAAGAATGGTATCATTTTTTTCAAAGAGCACTGCATCTTGTGACTATATATACAAATCACAAGAACTTGGAATATTTTATGTCAGTTCGGATTTTTAATTGCAACCAAATTTAATAGAATATGTTACTATCTTGATTCAACTTTATTATCACTTATTGCCTTGGGAAGCAACAAGGATTGTTTGATGCTCTATTGAAAAGATCATATCTTATATCAAAGATAGGAGAGGTAGCGTTTAATCAACAAAATACAACTTTGTTGAAACTAGAGCAATTTCACCTTTGTGCCACTATTACATCGGCACCTATCAACTCTAATTTCCTCAGTGAAGTACATGATATAACCACTAATGATGCTTTGGCCCTTGATGCCATGTATTGCTTGAAAGAAAATATTGATAAGTTCAAATTTGAAGAAGACCTTTTATACTTTGAAGAACATTTGTATATCTTGGTGTCATACTGCATTTATGTGCAGTATATAAAAATATTAAAAATCTTGTTTTTATTGTTAATATATGTGTGAGTGTTAGAGGTTATTTTAGAAGATATTATAAGGAGAGGATTTATTATAGCCACTTAGTTAGTGAATTGAGATGGCTATTTGTTTTGTTCCTACCTTATTTATATCCTAGTATAGACTCTTTTGTAATTAGAAGAAAAGTAAAGGTTGTTTTACCTTTTTTATTGACTTTTGAGGTAGAATGGACCTTGTGAGGGATAAGAAAGAAGAGCATGGGGTGAATAAGGCCCATCCAATAGGATTTGGCTGCCCATGTGGGCGTCTCATAGTCTAATATGGAAAGAAAGGGAGATATACTCCTCTTGCTAGACCGAGGAAAGGGGGCAGTTTTGAGTAGTGAACTTTGGAGAGAGATAGCTCCGAGGAGATAGAAGCGTTTGTAATGAAAATTGGTGGGTGTGTTCTTCAAGTTGTGAGGATTCTAGAACCTACTCACTTGCTTGTATTAGAGTTGTGAACAAAAAGATATGCTTGTTTTAGTAGAGTGAGGTTTGCTGCCACCCGACGAAGAGGGGCAGAAACTTCGAGCTGCCACTGCAAGTTTGATTTCGACTCTTTCTTAGTGAAATTTATAGAAAGTGTGGAAAATTGTGCTAGCTTTCTATCAAGACATTTCTTGTAGCATTTGGAGTTGGAGAGCAAAAGTTGTGAGCTTGAGAGTGGGAAAGGGTTTGCTGCCACCCGACGAAGAGGGGCAGAGACTTTGTTCAACCACCCAAGTCGGATAGTCTCTTCAATCTTTTTGATAATTTAGGTGCTTATAGAAGCTTGTATAAGCTTTCCACAAAAACAAAAATCAATACATTTGGAGCTTTGATGAAAGTTTTATGAGCCGTGAAGTGTCAAAGAGGGAAAATTGTTGCTAGGGTTTGAAGAGTAGAATCGACTAGCTACAAAATCTGGAGTTTGAGAGGCATGCATGCAAAATTTTAGAGCAAGCTAGATGATGGAGTGAGCTTTCTAAAAAGCTATTGCATGTCCAATTTGGAGAAGGGAAGTGATCACAACAAAGGCTGAAGTGAAGAGGAGCTTTGCTGCCTTTGCATTTGCTTGGAAATTTTAGCGCCTACTTCTTTTAGCCATAACTTTTAAATGGTAAGTCATCTATTTGTGAAATTTTGATATGTTTTACAATGGATTATTGGCTTTCCATAGGCTATAAGCATGCTTGATTCGACCTTTTGATGAATTTTTAGTGATTTATTTAGTTTCAGCTTGTTGTATAACTTGTATTCCTCATATGCGGTTGTATTTTGAGGTATACTTGAATACATACATACTTTGCTTATACCTTTTATACAAGTATAAATACTTATATTTATACAAGTATTCTACAAGTATTGTACAAGTATTATACATAATATTTGTATAAGTATTTGTACAAGTATTATACCAAGGATTTATACAAGTATTATATAAGTATTTATACAAGTATTATTCAAGTATTTATATTTTATATTTGTACAAGACTTGTACAAGTATAATACAAGTATAACTTGAAAACTTGAATAAATATTGTGCAAGTATAGAACATACTTGCACGGCTTCCTCTTATGTTCCCTGCTAGTTCTAGTAGCAGCTAGCAACCCTGCGTTTTTCCAAGGCAAATTCTCTCTATCCAACATCGGAAGGACCAACATGAATGTGCATTCTTTAATTTTGCCATGACTTTTCTATTACGAGTTACTTTGGATTCAATAAGACCTTAAAACTTATTTTTTGAGATTTTTGGTGGCCTCAGATGTGGAAGGCAATAAAGGACTTTGTGCTCTCTTGTGACATTTGTTCAAGGTCCAAAAATCCTCGATATCGCCTTTATAGACTTTTATAATCCTTGCTTGTTCCAAGATGATCATGGTCCTTTGTCTTGATGGATTTTATAACAAATTTGTTGCCATCTAAATCATTAGATAACATCTTTGTAGTGGTTGATTAACTCACAAAGATGGCTCATTTCATCCTTTGCAAAAAGACTGTATTTAGTGAAGAAATGGCAAGACTCTTTTTTGATTATATGTATTGATATCATGGCCTACCAGATGATATTGTATCTGATTGAGGATCCCAATTCATATCTAAGTTCTAGAAGTGTCTTTTTGAAATATTAAAGGTGGATATTAAACTTTCTTTGGCTTTTCATCTTCAAATTGACGGCCAAACAGAACAAGTTAATCAAGTACTGGAGCAATATTTATAATATAGCATTAACAATTAATAAGATAATTGAATTTTATATCTATTATTATTAAACTTTATATATAATAATATTATTCATGCTTCAATTCAGCAAACACCGTTTTATACGAACTATAGATATCATCTGAAGCTTAATCTATGGAATAAGCCAAAGAACAACAATCCAGTGGTTGTTGGATTTGCAAAGCAGCTATCACAATTCCAAACAACCTTGAAGCTTCAATTACAAGTAGCTCAAGATGCTTACAAGATATTTGTAGATAAATTTAGGAATCAACCGTTTGCTTTTTATATTAAAGATAAGGTATGGCTTCTTCAACAGAATATCAAGACTAAGTGGCCATGCGATAAGTTGAACTATCAAAAGTTGAGACCATTTTCTATCCAGAAGCAAATCAATCTAGTAGCATATTATTTAGAATTACCTTTTGCTATAAAGGTACATCCAATTTTTCATGTCTCTTTTTTAGAACCTTATAGAGAGTCGCATATTTTGAAAAGGATACAAAAATTGCCACTTAGTATTGAAATTGAAGACCATGAAGAATACGAGGTTGAAAAGGTACTTAATTCACGACAAAAATTGGATAAATTGGAATATCTTATTTATTGGCAGGGCTATGACATTAATGAGTGTACTTGGAAACCGGCTACAAATCTCACCAATACATCTCAAAAGGCATAGGAATTTCATTGACTCTATCTCTACAAACTAAAACGTATTCGATGATAACTTCTTAATGAAGATTAAATTTAAAGAATACTCATAAAGAGAGAGAGAATTAAACTAAAGCCTTCATCTGAATATAATTATTTATTCCAAAATAGAATAAAGTAGTAGAAGCAAATTAATCACCATGTCAAATCTTCAAATATTGAGAGAACAAGACTCAGAAGATTTGTTTGCCACACAAGCTTCAAATGAAAAAGTGCAATTTTCACAGCCTTCAATTGAACAAAGTGAAGACAATACATTTCAATGCCAAGTACAATCTCAGTTGGAACCATTAGGAGTAAGATCCAACCATGCAAGTTTTGATTCCAATGCTCAAGCTTTAATTATATTGCTTGAGCTTAGAAAGGTGAATCTTTTTAGTTCTGAGATCTTATTTGGAGGATGTTGTAAAGGTCGCAATGAGGATCAAATCCTTGTATGGAATGTTTCAACAATGGAGATATTAGCTCAAGGCTATTAGCGATTTTTTCGAGGATCAGTAGAATCTATTGCTTAAGATTAAAAAACAGAATACATAACTTCATTAGTGCAATGTATTCTTGATTTCTTACATATGTAGTAAGTTTGAGCTCCTCTTGGGACTCGTTATTAGAGAAGGAGGTGATGTTAGGGGCATACACTTTAAAAATTCACAAAACCTTCTAAAACCTTTTAGAAGCTTTCTAATTGATAGAAGTTGGTTGAAAAGTTTCCTAGTTAGTGGAAGGAGCTCAAGAAGCTTCTCAATTATTGGAAGGAATTCAATTAGCTTCCTAGTTAGTGGAAGGAGCTCAAGAAGCTTCTCAATTATTGGAAGGAATTCAAATAGCTTCCTAGTTAGTAGAAAGAGCTTGAGAAGCTTTCTAGTTTGTAGAAGCTATTTGAGAAGCTTCTTAGTTTGATGGAAGCCATTCAAGAAGCATCCTAGATAGGAGTATATATAGGAGTCGAGATTGAAGAGTTCTTCAGTCTTGACAACACATCTTTTAGAGTTCTAATTTACTTTTTTTAGTATTGTTTGTATACTCATCTGTTTAATTTGAATTCTTGTTGGTTTCTTCTAAAAACCTTGTCTTGGTTTTAAATCTCTTGTTCTGTATTCTTGTATCCCTCACAGAAGTAGGTAATTTGGAGTTGATTAGATTTTTTAAGATATCAATAGCTCTATTAATTGGATGAAGTTGGAATTTGATATGATAATTAAAGATTTAAAGGTCAAGCTACACACCAATTTAGAATAGATGTTAATAGTTGAATTAGGAAAAATTACTACTAAAGATTCTTCATCAACTTTAAGAAGGACAACTGAGGAATATTAGTGTAATTATTTTTTATTTTCTCTCTACTTATAAGTTGGATTAGATTCAAATTTTATGAGCATACAGATGATCTATAGTAGCATGAGTATGCAAAATTTTATACCAATTGGATGGTCAAATTGAGATCCATGGCTTGTTGAAGCTTATTGATTTGAATTAAGAGTTACTAAAGAGATTCAAAGTTGCAAAAGAATGAAAAAATGAAGATAATTAAAATTTACTAATGATTGAGGTTGTTGTGTAGAATATTTTTTTAGCACTTTATATTGAAATTAAAATTTTATTGAATTGAAATTAAAATTATCATTAAATTTTAATTCAATTTTATATTAGCATTAAATTTATATTAGCATTAAATTTTATATTAGCATTAAATTTAATGCTAATATAAATTGGATGAAGTTGGAATTAAAATTATATTGAATTAAAATTAAAATTAAAATTTTATTGAATTGAAATTAAAATTTTATATTTATTTTTGAATAATTGAAATTTATTATATTTAATTAAAATAATTACATGATATAACTTCACCTTTCACAACCAAATACCCAATGCATTTCCAAACAAGAATCACATATTATGATATAAGTGATAAACTTGACGTAAAAGTTTGGATTGGGAGGTGTTACATTTTATTCATTCTTACTTGCATTTGATGGAAAAAGAAGGCAAGAAGGTTGAAGTTGAAGCTTTGAGTGGAGCTATGGATGGAGCTTCAAGTGGATTTTCTACTAGAAGATAAGATATATATTTAGATTCAAATACCAAAAATATATTTTATACATTTATATTATTCATGCAATAAGAATAAGGCAATGATTGCAAGGAAGCTTTGACAACCAAAGCATTGCAAGCAATGGTTAATAAGATCAATCAATTTGATGGGAGGAATATTTTTAAATATTTGAAATATTATATGCAAGAAATGGAATTGAATTATGTTTCTAAAAAATAGATGATTTAGTTATTTGCTCTTTCTATAGTATTAATATTTTATTACATGTTTTTTTTTGAGAATTCATTGAGCACTTGGCTATGGAGGATGAAGTTGTGGTTTACAAATATGCAAGAAATTTTAATAGATTTTACTCATATAAGAAGAATATGATTTGAATTTCAATTCAAAAGTGCTTAAAATAAAAAAAAAGTGCTTAAAAATATTCTTCTTGATAACTTCAATCATACACAAAATCTAATTGCCTTATTACCTTCACAATTAAGCAACTTAGATTTTTTCTTGCAAGTCCTAATCCTAGCTAGTAAGGTTTAATAAGCTATAATTCTTAATCTAACCATCCACTCAATGTAAAATTTTGTACACAAATGCCACTATAAGTCTTCTATATGCTCTAAAAATTTCAGCCCTATTCAACTTACAAATTGTGAAAATTCATCCAAAAATAGCATTGATGTTACTTGACTACCAACTTGAAAGTTGATGCAAATATCCTAGCAATAATTTCTTTTTTTCCAACTATTAACTTTAGCTCAAAATTAGTATATAGCTTGATCTTTAAGTCTTTTAATATTATGTCAAATTTCACCTTGTTTCAATTGATAAATCTCTAGATATCACAAAAATCTTAAATAATCTTAAACTGCAAGCTTTTGGCACTTCTTTGCACTAAAGATCAAATATCTCCCAATTGCACTATTAGATTATGACAAAATTTTATACACTCTTAGTACATTTAATCAACCATATTTTCTAAATTTTTTAGTTATAGATATTATACCAATTGTATATACTAGCCAAGAGTGCTATCCCTAATTTTATTGCATAAAATCCAAATCACTAGTATAAACTTTGATTTTAAATAATAATTGCAAAGTTTTCTGAAATTCTACAAAAACAAGTCATATGCCTTTGAAATAAGCTTAAAGCTATCTCTCAAATCCTAATTGCTGATCTCCAACTCCTTCGATATTTTGCCCTTAAAGGACATTTTTGTAGCTAGAGATCTGATTTTGACCCTGTCTTATAAATAGTCAATCCCTAGGTATCAATCCAACCTATCCTAAGAATTTTTAAGCTTGATTCTACCTTCAACTTAATCCTAGTATCAACTATATCAATTATTTACTTCTTTTATCCTACTTTTATCAATTTATGGCTTTTTAGAAGTAATAAAAGAATTTCTACAATCTAGAAGGAAAAATTAAAAACTAATTTTTATCTATTAGCTATTAAAATAAAATAAAAAAATCTAAAGGGCTTTCATAAAATCTTTTTTAAATATCTTAAGTTCCTATTGAATTAAGATAATTGAATATTAAATAGAAAATCATTCTTATTTATATTTTCATTATATAAATGTATTATTACATGACATCCACCTCCTCTGAACCTACGCATCTTCTGATATGTGCCAAATGAACCATAAATCATAGTTGGCATTACACCATCTCTTCTTTTTTTGTATCAAATTCTTTATTATCATATTCATTATCTATTTCAACACAATTATCTTCTTCAGAATCATTGATATCTTCAACATGATCCTTTACATTGATCTCTCTATCTCGTCTTTTAAAAATCTTCACTTACTTTCTAATAATAGATATTTTCATTCTTATACCATCTAACTCTTTCAATGAATATGAAGCATTGTCATAGACTATTACTACTACATATGGTTTAAACTAACATTTTAAAAATTTTCACAAAGCACTACGTTGGTTATCCAAACTGCTATCATAAACAAGTATATAATCACCTTCTTCAAGTATTCTAGGCCTTAATTGATGTTGTTTATCAAACTGAGCCTTGTTCCTTATTCTTGGTTTCTATAATCTTTTTAATGTTAATTCCACATCTTCTAATCTTTGTTCAATTTGTCAAATTCTAATAGCCAATAATTCTTCCATTGTTAGTCTATCTTCTCAAGGTAGCATATTTCAAATTGGCACATATTTTTTAATTGGCATAATAGGTTTTTGACTTGTCATGAATTCCATTGGCATATATCTTGTCATTAAACTATATTTTATTTGATCAGTCCATAATGGATAAGATAGAAGTCGAGGCCATTCCTTCATTCTTCTATTATAAACTTTGATCAAGGTTTTTACAATTGGTGGATGTCTACATTCACTTTTTGTATTTTTCTTTAGATTATAAGCAATAATTAATGATAATTTAATTATATATTTTTCAAAGAATTCACAAGCTTTATATGCATCTAATTCTTTACAATCTGCAGTGATCTTTTCTATACATTCATAGTGACAAATAACATCTTTAAGTGAAAATCTGTAGATTCCTTTTGTAAACTTTGTCCTTAATATCCTACCTTCTATTTGGTTTGATAAATCTTCACAAGCCAAAATTAAATATCTCATTTTCCATAATCCCATTGACATAATAACCAAATCTATAACCTATTTAAAATGAATAGCCAAAAGATATGTTGGATGTAGACCATCTTAATGTCGTATATTTGAATACATTTGACAACTTATATAAGATTTTGCAAATGAAGCTATATCCCGATACATAATCTTCTACCAATATTGTTCCTTCAATTTAACAAAAGTATTCTAAATTCCTCTTTGCCCCACCTAAAAATTATCATGAAACTCCTTGAATAGTTTTTGTTGATCTTCCTTGGTACATATTACTTGTTGTGGCATTCCAATGTTTGATTTTGGCCTCTTCTATAGAAATTTCCCCTATAATATGAACTTGTATGTCTCTTTTTTAACCTATTTAAATTTTTCAATCAACCAATTAGCATGCTTGATTAATGTGCTCAAATAATATCCAATATCTAATAGTTCTCCTTCATAATGTTTTTCATGAAATGGCTTATCTTCCTTGTTCAATTGTAAAATTGGATAAAATTTTATATCCACATCATCAATATCCTCAATCATTTCAACTTTTCTATCATATTTTGCTTGAAATAACATATCTACTACCAGATTGTCTTTTTTTGTTGTCGTGGTAGAAAGAATTTGCCTCAAGAAAGTGCAGAGCTTTTGGTTACCACTAATTATTCAATTAAGATCTAAATATAATAAAACCCCCAAATTTATATAAAATATTTCTTCATAGGGCTATTACATCTAATATATAAGTCTTATTTCTTCAAATTATTCAAAATATAACAAATACTATAAAACCCTCATTCTCTCCTAAGAAGAGAATTTTTCTTGAACTTCAATAATCCATAACTTTTAATCTAATTGTTCAAACCTATTCAAAATTTATGTGAAGTATTGATGCAATTTTAACAACTACCACCACAAATTTCAACTATTGATTTGTTATTGATCTTTAGATATCGCCAAAATCCTAATAATAGCTTCAAACTCTTGTTTACAAATATCCATATATTAAATTCTTTATATCTCACAAATTAAAAGTCTAAATGCTATAAAACTTTGATATATAGCTTTTTAATATAATAATATATCTTTTTAGAAATTTAGTTATAAAAATTCGTCTAAAAGCTCAAGATATGGCAAAAACCATCACTATCAACAAAATAGCCTACTTATTGCCTTGGAATTTGATTTGCTATCTTTGACTCCTAATATCTCCTTCTTTAGAATTATAAATTTAATAATTCTTCTACATCAAATATAGATACCAAAATCACCTCTTCAACTGCACTTCTTGATCTCCAAAAGCTCTCATACAACTTGTATCTTTTAAAGAGTTATAGTAGGTACAATTTGTATATCTTAACTTCAAGTGTCTACTCCTCCCTCATAAATACTCCAAATCTCTTGATTTTTACACCAAAATTATAATACAAAATATAAGCTTTCTAATCCTAATCTCTGATTTTCAAATTCTTTCTTTGAAGTTGCCGAAATCCTTGTTTTTGTTATAGGCAGTCTCTTTAAAGCCTATTAAATATGACCATTGACCAAAAAGAATAAAGAACTTCACTCTTTTCTTGCATTCATCTATAATTTGTCTTCATTCTTCAAAATAAGCCTCTTAGTAGTTTAATTCTTCTTATTTAGATTCCAATTGCCTCTCAAGACTTTATACTAAATATTTAGGTCCTACATAATATGACTAGATTTTATATACTGTATGTAATTACAATATGATACTGCAATATGCCTAAATTCTAGATTTAATGACTTGATATAAGCAATTCATCTCAACATTGTAATATCTGATGTTGTATAATTAATAATTATTCCAAATAAAGGAAAATAATTTATTTTAATTAACTCCATTGCTCCAATTAAATAATCTTTTTCAACTTTCATAGTTGAAATAACTTCCCATAATTTCCTTTTCATCTATAAATATGCACATTCATGAGTGTCACGAACATAAGATTTATTCTAATAATTATCTAACTAATATAGATTGATAGAAGTAGATAAAAATAAGTTAATTTGATAATATCTTATAGAGTAGTTTCTTAAAAGCTTTATAGATATAGAATCACCTATATACATATCTATAGGTGATTGATAAGTTAGAAACTTGGTCAATAAGCTAGCCACGTGTTGCATATATTGATAGCTTGTGGAATAAGCTAGCTATATGTTGCACATGTTGGTAGCTTGTGAAATAAGTTAAGCATGTGATACACATGTAAAAAACTTATCTTGCAAGTTTAACATGTATCTTGTAAATTAGACATGTGTTGGAGGTCTTATAGAATGCCACCACATAGTTCTTAGATAGATAATATAAATAAAGATAAGAGTGAAGCTTTCTTCACTCTTGTCAATTCCTTTTTTGCTTTTAGTCTAGTTCAAGAGTCTCTTGTATTTTTTAATTTTTGATAATAGCCATTCCAATTTTTTCTTGATTATACATATTCTCTTGTTTCTATTTTGTTATTTTCTTTTGACATAGTTTTTACCAACTTATGCATCTATTTTAGTTCATGGCCTTGATAGATTGGCAAGAATGTAGTTACAATATCAAAGCTTTACCTTTTCTTAATTAAGAGTGGATTATACCTTTTTCTTGATAAGACAGAAGCATATTAGAAATTGTGGATTACGTACTTCTAAACCAATATTGTTCTTAGAATTTTTTTCTTTGTTCTTGAGTATTTTATTTTGTAGTGAGAATAGACATTTTTTTTTCTTTTCTATTATATTATCATGGCAGAGCTTCTTGAAATGAAGAATGCAATGGCACAAATGTAAGAGCATATGAGAGAATTAATGCATATATTGCATCAATTCAATGCACCTTTATAAAGAGTAACAAGATTAGCAGGAAGTGAAGACATAGAAATGATTGGAATTGCTTCAAGTCTATCACTTCTTCTACAATTGAATACTATTTAAGCATCAAAGAATTAAAAATTAGTTTGTTAGAGAAGTTTGATGGCATCAAATCTATATTTCAAGGATTCATAAATCAAATACAACTAGTGATTGAACTTTAATTCCAAAGTAATCCAATTCAAGGGTCACAAGTTAGGTTTATTAGAATACTACTTTCAAGCTCTACTTTATTGTGGTTTTTATTATTTTTTAAATGACATGATCCAATATTGGATAATTTGGAGATATTTTTACTAGAATTTCAATCTATACATGAAAAATATAATGTAATTTGTGTTACAATGAATAAAATCCACATGTTGCAATAAGACAATTAATCAATGACATCATATGCTTTATAATTTCTACAACTAGCAATTGATACCAAGTGGAATGGTACTGTATTTATTAGCCAATTTCTCTATGAATCATAATATGAGGTAAAGAAATTGATATTCAACTTACTCAATCCTCAGATATTGAGTCAAACAATTGATTTTGTTATGAAGTGTGACAATCGGCTTTTTGAATTTCAATTTGAGAGTTGCACAAGGAAGCCGCAATGTTACTATAATACAATAGCAACATCAACATCTTCTCAATACATATATTTTGAAGTAGAATATATGCAAATTGATATAATATATTTTAAATCTCTTATTGAATAAGAAAAGACTTGTCATCATCAAGAAGGATTGTATTTATATTATGGAGAATCTAAATATATTGCTCAGCATTATCCAAAGAAACAACGCAACTACAAAATGAGAAGTATGGTTGTGAAAGAAGATAATATGTTAGAAAACGAGCTTATCCAGCTACAATAGGGACCGTTGTCGCGTGGCGTGAACTTCTATCTAGGAATACACCGGGTACCTAGCTGTAGAGAATTTTACTTAATATTTATTGGCTAAACTCTAATGAGTTATTTGTCCTTAATAAGAAGGACAAATACACACGATAATATAAGAAAAAGGTTTTGTATGATTAAAACCTCTTATTTTTAAGTAGGTTTGTACATAAGTTTTCTCTATGATATGTAGAAAATCCTTAAAAACCTTTTAAAGATTCATCTATATATCAAAATCATATCATGGCTCTATACATCCACCTTTTACACCTCCATAAAGTCTTGGCTCCCAAAAACACCTTTAGTATGCACAAAAGTCCAAATTTGCAACAAAACCCTTAAAAATATATTTTCCCGCAAAGGATGTTTTTCTTCCCAAACTTTAGAAAATCATATCTTCCGATCCAGCCGTTCAGTCTTCTTCAAACTTTCAGGAAAGGTAGAATTCACCTTTAAGCTTTACCAGAAAAAAATTCAACCGCAAATATACTTCCGATCGTTCGATATCTCAAAACCCCTAGCAGGTGCTTAAAACCCTAGCTCAGAGACACCCGAGCACTATTTTCTCTATATCTCACAAACCCAAAATCTTAATGCCACAAAAATTTTGCACATAGTCTTGTGACATAAACATATATACTCCTGAAAATTTTGAGCCAAAAATCTATCAAATTGACTAAGATATAGCTCAAAATGTAACCGCTAGTTAAGCAGAATCACTTACTGCCTTTAGCTTACAAGTACTGACTTCAACTCGCAATATCTCCTTGACCCTAGCTTGGATTTTATCGAGCTGTACGTAAAAAGTGTAGCCAAGAAAGTGCGCTTTCCAACCCTAGTCGCCGATCTTTGATTGCTCTCTGTATGCGCGAGATATACCCAAAAGAGTGACAGTAGGTCCAAAATCGACACCCTAACTTTGAGCGCCTATAACTTCTTCATTAAAAGTCCAAATCATGCAAGATTTGCACCTAAACCATACCCAAAAACCTAAACCTGATGACCCTAGCCTCTGATGTTCGACTCCCCTCCGAAAAACAAACCCTAACTCCTAATAAACCCTCGGGCAGCCTCCTTGAAGCCCATTGGGCATGATTTTTGGCCAATTAGAATAGAGATTTCTATCATCCACCTCTATTCATCCACATGGATGGCCAAACTACCCTTTTTACACTAAAAACCCTTTTCTAACCCTTCTTCTTATAAGATTTACATACTTGGTGCTTTAAGCACCAAATAAAAGAAATAAACTAAGATCTTAAGGATCACCAATGTCTAACAAAGGTGACTTAAGATATATATAAGTTATTATCCATATAAAATTAATTTCAAAAGTCACTACTAAAAGAAAATAAAGTTGTATAAACCTTAATAATAATCCTTTTAATAGATCTTTTCTAAACTAGCAACCTAATCACATCCTATAACCAATAAAAGTCCACTGATATGGCTCTCATTTAGTTATGTAGTAAATTGTACATTAAATATACATGTACAATTTTTTCATATAGTAGCCGAACCACAACACGACACCGTGCACCTGGAATCTTATATAATTCCTAGTAAAGATCTTATCGTCTCCTCAGAATCCTTTTCTTATTTTATAATAGATGTGTATTTGGGACCTAAAAATTATAAAGCCTCTGCTTTATTAGATTCGAGAAATCTCAGCATGTTTTTTAGATAAAAAATTTGTTAAAAGTCATAAAATACTTTTAGTATAGAAAATTAAATCCATACATGTAGAAGTTATAAATTGTCATCCATTATCTTTTGGAGATGTTATTCATAAAATTCTTCCTATAAATATAACAATAGATAGTTATAATAGTTGTGTAATCTTTAATATAATTAAATCTTCCTCTAATCTAATTATTTTAAGTTTATCATAGCTAAAAAAGTATAATCTTTGAATAGATTGGATTTCTTGTAGACTTGAATTTTATTTCTTTTATTTGGTACTTAAAGCACCAAGTATGTAAATCTTATAAGAAGAAGGATTAAAAAAGGGTCCTTAATATAAAAAGAGTGGTTTGGCCATCTATGTGGATGGATAGAGGTGGATGATAGAAATCTCTATTCTAATTGGCCAAAAATCATACCCAATGGGCTTCAAGGAGGCTGCCCGAGGATTTATTAGGAGTTAGGATTTGTTTTTTAAGAGGAGTTGAATATCAAAGGCTAGGATCATAAGGTTTAGATTTTTGGATCTGGTTTAAATGCAAATTTTGTATGATTTGCACTTTTTATGAAGAAGTTACAGGCGCTCAAAATTAAGGTGTCAATTTTTGACCTATCATCACTCTTTTGGATATAACTCGTGCATATAGAGAGCAATCAAGGATTGGCAATTAGGATTGGAGAAAGCACTTTCACGGCTATACTTTTCATATATGATTTGATAAAATCCAAGCTAAAGTGAAGGAGATATTAGAAGTTGAAGTCAATGCTTACAAACTTAAGGGTAGTAAGTTACCCATTTATATAGTGGTTATATTTTGAGCTATATCTTACGCGATTTGAAAGATTTTTGGCTCAAAATTTTCAAGAGTGTATATGTTTATGTCACAAGATTATGTGCAATAAATTTTGTGGTATTAGAATTTTGGATTTGTGAGATATAAGGAAAATAGTGCTAGGGTATCTCTGAGCTAGGATTTTAAGCACATGCTAGGGATTTTGAAATATCGGACGATCAAAAATGAATTTATGGTTAATTCTTTCTTGTAAAGAAACTTAAAAAAATCATCTACACTCAAAAGTAAATTTTATAGAAATTGAATAGTTGGATCAAGAGTTATTGTACTCTAAACATCAAGAAGAAATAATTCCTTGCGGGTGAATAAAGTTTTGAAGGATTTTTGTAGAAATTTGAACCCTTTTTGTACAAACCTACTTGAATAAAAAAGGGTTTATATACATAACTTCCCCTTTGTGAGTTTGTTGTATTATTTGTCCTTTTTATTAAAAACAAATCACTTGTTTGATTTTTGCCATCAAGTTTCAAATAAACTCTCCATAGCCAGGTACCTAATGTATTTCCAGATAGAAGGCCACGTCATAAGACAATGCGTTTAAAATTTAGAGGATTCGTCAACCAAATTTGATTGATATCAATTCTACAATTTGATTCTTATTCAATAAAAAAGTTATAGATTGGATTGATTGGTATCTTGCTTATGGAGTAAGTATCATAATGGTGTCGTGTTGCAGTACGTTTATATAGTGAAAGATATAGATAAGAATAATTTATATTTAATACTTGATTATCTTAGTTCAATAGGAACTTAAGATACTTAAAAAAAAAGGTTATGAAAGCCTCTTAGATTATTTTCTTCTTTTAATAGCTAACAGATAAAAGTTAGTTGTTAAAGTTTTCTTCTAGGCTTTACAAACTCTATTACTGATTTTGAAAAGCCATAAGTTAATTAAAATAGGATAGAAAAGGAAAATAATTATTATGGTTCATATTAGGATTAAATTGAAGATAGGATTTAACTTAAAAATCCTTAGAATTAGTTGAATTAATACTGAAGGAAAGACCGGGTATGAGACAGGGTCAAAATCAGACCTCTAAGGACAAAAACGACCGCCGAAGGCAAGAGAGGAGGACATTTGAAGATCAGCAATTAGGATTGAATAGCTAGCTTAAAAGGAGTTATAGGAGCATTTAATTTGTGACCATAGGGTTTTGGAGGACTTAGAAATTGCTATTCAAAGTCACGGTTTGTATTGGTGATTTGGATTTTATATAAGACAATGATGGTTTGCATTGTTAAGTGATTCGTAAAATTTGTAAAGCATCTATAGTTCAAAAATTGCTATTATTTGGATTGTTAGATGTGCTAAGTGTATACAAAAATTTGTATTAATCTAACAAGGAAATTAGGAGATATTTGAGTTTTGATACAAAGGGTTGTCGGAAGTTGGTAGTCTAGGATTGGATAGGGTTTCTGTGATAACTAAAGATCCACTACTTGGATCAATATAATTTTTGGTATGCTGATAGAAGACTTATAGTTTGAGCTACACACTAAGTTTGAACTGAAGTTAACGGTGAAAGAAGGAGAAATCACCATTGGAGTTTGTGCATCAATCTTCAAGTTGGCGGCCGAGTATCATCAATGCGCTTTTTGGGCGTTTTCTTGCAATTTGTAAGTTGGGTTGGGCTAAATGTTTTTGAGCATGTAAAAGGCTTATACCAACATTTGTGTGCAAAATTTCACACTAAGTGGACGATTAGATTAAAAATTATAGTTTGTCAAAGCTCACTGATTAGGATTAGGGTTTATAAATAAAAATAAAAATTGCTTGATTATAAAGAAAACGAGGTAATTGGGATATATGTATGGTTGATTTTACTAAGAGGAGTGTTTTTAAAAACTTTTGAATTGAAGTTCAAATTATATTCCTAATACATGGGTAAAATCTATTAGGGTTTCTTGATTATTTGCAAATATTACTTTACTTTCTATAACCAAGTGCCCGCTGTATTCCCGAACGAGAGAACACGTAATACGACATAAGTGGTGAACCCGACGTTGTCATACTGCAATTACGTGCAGTGTATAAAAATATTAAAAATCTTGTTTCTATTGTTAATATATGTGTGAGTGCTAGAGGTTATTTTAGAAGATATTATAAGGAGAGGATTTATTATAGCCACTTAGTTAGTGAATTGAGATGGCTATTTGTTTTGTTCCTACCTTATTTATATCCTAGTATAGACTCTTTTGTAATTAGAAGAAAAGTAAAGGTTGTTTTGTCTTTCTTATTGACTTTTGAGGTAGAATGGACCTTGTGAGGGATAAGAAAGAAGAGCATGGGGTGAATAAGGCCCATCCAATAGGATTTGGCTGCCCATGTGAGCGTCTCATAGTCTAAAATGGAAAGAAAGAGAGATATACTCCTCTTGCTAGACCAAGGATTAAAGGCAGTTTTGAATGATGAACTTTGGAGAGAGATAGCTCCAAGGAGATAGAAGCATTCATAATGAAAATTGGTAGGTGTGTTCCTCGAGTTGTGAGGATTCTAGAACCTACTCACTTGCTTGTTTTGGAGTTGTGAGCAAAAAATTATGCTTATTTTGGTAGAATAGGAAAAGAGAAGCTTTGAGCTGCCACTACAAGTTTGATTTCGACTCTTTCTTAGTTAAATTTACAGCGAGTGTGGGAAATTGTGCTAGCTTTCTATTAAGACATTTTTTGTAGCATTTGGAGTTGGAGAGCAAAAGTTGTGAGCTTGAGAGTGGAAAAGGGTTTGCTGCCACGCGATGAAGAGGGGTAGAGACTTTGTTCAACCACCCAAGTCGGACAATCTCTTCAATCTTTTTGATAATTAAGGTGCTTATAGTAGTTTGTGTAAGCTTTCCAAAAAAACAAAATTCAATACATTTGGAGCTTTTATGAAAGTTTTATGAGCCATGAAGTGTCAAAGAGGGAAAGTTGTTGCTAGGGTTTGAAGAGTAGAATCAACTAGCTATAAAATCTGGAGTTTGAGAGGCATGCATGCGAAATTTTAGAGCAAGTAAGATGATGGAGTGAGCTTTCTAAAAAGCTATTGCATGTCTGATTTGGAGAAGGGAAGTGATCACAACAAAGGCTGAAGTGAAGAAGAGCTTTGCTGCCTTTGCATTTGCTTGGAAATTTTAGCGCCTACTTCTTTTAGCCATCAATTTTAAACGGTAAGTCATCTATTTGTGAAATTTTGATATATATTACAATGGATTATTGGCTTTCCATAGGCTATAAGCACGCGTGATTCGACCTTTTGATAAATTTTTAGTGATTTATTTAATTTCAACTTGTTGTATAACTTGTATTCCTCATATGCGATTGTATTTTGAGGTATACTTGAATACATACACACTTTGCTTATACCTTTTAAACAAGTATATATACTTGTATTTATATCAAGTATTTATATAAGTATTTTACAAGTATTATACATAATATTTATACAAGTATTTATATAAGTATTATACAAAGGATTATATACTATTTTATATAAGTATTTATACAAGTATTATACCAAGGATTATATAAGTATTATATAAGTATTTATACAAGTATTATTCAAGTGTTTATACTTTATATTTATACAAGACTTGTACAAGTATAATACAAGTATAACTTGTAAGCTTGAACAAATATTGTGCAAGTATAGAACATACTTGCACGGCTTCCTCTTATGTTCCCTGCTAGTTCTAGTAGCAATTAGGAACCCGACGTTTTTCGAAGGCGAATTCTCTCTACCCGACAACATAAAAGTTTGGGGTGGAAGGTATAGGCTTTTGTTGTGGTTATTTAGAATTATTGGCACAAGAAAGCAAAAAGGTGGATTTTGGAGTTATTGATGGAGCTTTGGATGGTACTTCAAGTGGATCTTCTAGTGGAGCTTCTTCTGGGGGACAAGGTATGTATCTAGACCTGAAAATTATAAATATGTTTTAAGCTTTTACATTAATTATGCAATAGCAACAAGATAAAGATCAAAAGGAAGCTTTGGCAATCAAAGCACTGCAAGTAGTGGTTAACAAGGTTGATCAATTTGATGGAAAGAACATATCTAAGTATTTGAGTTGTTATATGGAAAAAATGGAATTGAATCAATTCTCTGAAAGGGACATGATTTTATTATTTGGACTTGCTACGATACTGGAGATAAGAGAACATGTGAAATCAGCTACAGAGCAATTTGAAAGCTCTTGGGAGGAATTCTCTCATGCGTTGAGAAATGAATATTTTTTAGATGACTCCGATTGAGTCACTAAGAAATCATTTTTGAAATGGATTGAGCATCCTAACAAGAAATTGCAAGCTACTGAATTATTAAGGGAGTTTGAGAGACAGTATTCTTGGTTATCAAAAATAGAAAAGATAATTTTGGAAGCAAACAAGGTTGAATTATTTCTTCAAGTAGCAAATGGAAAATTACAAGAAAGGTTGGAGATTTCTCTTGAAGATATAGAAGAAGATGAAGGATTAACAACAAATTGGAAGAAGGTCGAGGATGCAATAGGATTGTTGGCAAAAAAGGAAAGAAGAAAGGACAAAGGGGATATCTAAAAAATGGTGCAGGTACCTAAAACTCAAGTGCCCACTTTACGGTTGATGGTACCTATTGTTCAACCTTCAATAACTACGTCAAAGAAAGAACATATGGGGATTAAAGAACTTATATGCGGAATGCAGGATCTTCAAATTAAATTTGCAAGGCTTGAAGAGAAGACTTCTGTAATGAATTCAAAATCTACTTTTAAGCAAGGATATGTGCAAAGATGCATTTGGTGTGATGATGATTCCCATTCTTGAAAGGATTGTGGTGAATTTAATGAAATGGTCTAATAAGGCATTATTTTTTGAAAAGATGGAAAGGTGGCGTTAAAGGATACTGGTGATATTCTCCAAACCAATTTTGATAAGGGAGGTATGAAAGTATTGGTTAAGGATTATTTAGCAGTGAATAGGATTGTTGTTATGGAAATTGCAAGTTATGATACTAGAGTGGATGATAATGCTAAGCAAGAATTTTTTGAAAATATTGAACCAAGTGAGGTTTGGTCTTCTGCCATTTCTACAATGTATAAGAAGAAGATGCTACTAGAAGCTTTATTAAGGACTGCTGCAATAATTCGTGGAACTACGGGTTGAGAGGATCCTATAGAAGCTTTATCAGTACATGTCTATATTGCTAAAAATCAACATGAAGCTTAGATAGAAGAAAAGAGAAGATAAGATTCTAACGATACAAGAGAAGGGAACTCTTCAAAAAGACAGACTTAGAGAGATAAGGCTTATGAGATGACATCACAGGAATTACCAACAAAAGATGCTTCAATATCTTCAAAAGAAAAATCAAAGGACTTGGGAGAAAAAGGTAAGTCAACGGCTTACAAACTTCTCTCTGATATTAAAGCAGCAACAGATTTAAAGGGAGTGCTTGAAGAACGTGTCCTCAATGCTAAAGTTGAATTCTTATTGAAGAAAATATTGGGTATTGCAAAGAAAGAATTCCATGACAGTATTAAGCAAAAGAGGCAATTAATGGGTGAATCTGGATCAAATCATGCTATTGATGTACATATATGTGAAGATGAAGAAAATAAAATTGGCAACTGTTACAAACAATCAATAAATAAAGAAAGGAGTTATAATCAAAAAACACATTTTGATGATCCAAGTGATAAGGAAAAAGAAATTTTGAGTCATTATATACGAAAGCATTGGGCTAAAGCAACTATAGAGGCATTAGTAAAGATTGGAGATATGGATGAGCCAGTTGTTGCCTTGATTGACCATGGTTTAGAAATAAACCTTATATCTAAGGATCTTTACATGAAACAGAAGTGGCCAATAGATATGGAGCATGGATGGATAATACGGGCGGCTAATAATATACGAGGTGAATTGTATGGTGCTTGTCCAGATGTGAAGGTTTGGATTGGTGATGTTGCAATGGAACAAAATTTCTTTGTTCAAGATGCAACAATTTATCCTCTTATATTGGGACAACCGTACATTATTGCGATTCGAATGGAAACAAAAGTCCTTGATGATGGATCAGCTTATGCACGGATTTGTAGTGAAGATGGAAAAAAGGCAGTACAATTTTTGACTGTTCTTCCAAATCATGAACGTAATCGAGCCAAATTGAGAAAGAAACCATTGCCAAGAGTTGTTGAAGAATTTACGGATTTTTGAGGAGTACCACTATAAAGCGGGATTATGGAGGTACAAAAGGGGAGGTACTCTCGCAATATATATGTATCTTTGATGTAGGATTTATTGGCATTTTTGAAAATGGGAGTGTTATGTATAAGAGGATTGAGGATCTAAAAAGAAATGAGAGAAAAAGATTATGTGTTGTTGAAAGAAAATTATATGGATTAAAAATATTACAAGATGATGAAAAGATTATTGGTATTTATGAAGAAAATAGATTGGAAGATCCTTTAGAACTGATTGCATCTATTGGATTAGGTGATGATGATAAAATTATACAGATTCATTCAAAAGAAGTTTATGATATGATTCAATCTTTTCAAACATGAGAGGTTTTGGTTAAAACAAAATACAAGACAATAGATAAGAAAGTAAAACCCATTTTTGGGCCTTTGCCAAAAGACTGTAAAGAACATGTAGAAAGAGCATCAAGAGAAAAGAACTTCAGGGATCCAAGAAATATTGGACATAAGTTTACTGAAGAAACTTTTGAAGAATTTAAGATTGGTTTTGATGGTTGCTTATTGCCAAAGGAAATTGTGTTCTTCAAAGAAATGCTAGCAAAATGAGATAAATCATTTGCCTTTGAATCTCATGAAATTGGATGTGTGGATCCAAATATTGTAACTCCTATGGTTATTTTTACTATTTCACATGTATTTTGAAATTTGAGGCCAATTCCAATGCCAAGGGCACATTTACCGAGTTTGATAGAATTATTAAAAAAAAAGATGAAGATGAAGATTTTGGAGCCTTCTTTTGCTCCATATTCTAGCCGATAGTTTACAGTGCCTAAGAAAAATGGATCATTACAATTTATTCAAGATATGCAACCAGTAAATGCAGTGACTATCAGAAATGCAGGAATTGGACCAATAGTAGATGAATTTGCTGAAGTATTTGCAGGAAGGGTAATTTATTCAATGGATGATCTATATTTGGGCTATGACCAATTTCAACTAGCAAAAGAAAGTAGAGACATGACAACAATGAGAAGTTTCTTGTACAAGAAGTTGTAATTGTTGACAAATTTTAGTGCGCTTTTTGGGCGTTTTCTTGCAATTTGTAAGTTGGGTTGGGCTAAATTTTTTTGAGCATGTAAAAGGCTTATACCAACATTTGTGTGCAAAATTTCACACTAAGTGGACAGTTAGATTAAAAATTATAGCTTGTCAAAGCTCACTAATTAGGATTAGGGCTTATAAACAAAAATAAAAATTGCTTGATTATAAAGGAAACGAGGTAATTGGGATATATATATGGTTGATTTTATTAAGAGGAGTGTTTTTAAAAACTTTTGAATTGAAGCTCAAATTATATTCTTTATATATGGGTGAAACCTATTAGGATTTCTTGAGTATTTGCAAACAATATTTTACCTTCTACAGCCAAGTGCCCGCTGCATTCCCGAACGAGACAACACGTAATACGACAATGGTTTACTTCCTTGTTTAGAAAAAGATCACTAATTTTAAATAATTTTGAAGCTTTTATAGAAGCATTTGTAAAAATATTTGGAGAACATGATAAGACTCATTAGACAATAGCCAAGATCTAAGCATTATGACAAAGAACATATTTTGCATCAATCTATATATCAAATTTTGAACAATTAGTATACAATATTAATTGAGATGAAGAAGCCTTAATGAATCAATTCTTGTAGAGATTAATAGATAATGTAAAGGATTTATTATTAATTTTTTTGAATCCATAATTATTCCATGAAGCTATCAGCTAATCCATGAAATGTAATAATCAATTATTTTAATATTGTCAAGATCAACATTTATAAGCTTCACCAAGACAACATACAATTTTATATATTCTTGCTATATCGACAAGTAATTTGAATTTATATTCAAAAGTAAAAAATATGTAGCTTGATATAATACATTTTAAACTTCTTAGTCCATAAAAAAAGAAGTATCAAATGGAAGAAAGTCTATATTTGTATAATAGCAAAGAAGGCTGCAAGGCTTACAATTGTCCTAAGAAACAAAATTAATACATCACCAAAATCAAGAGTGCAATCATTTAGGAAAACAAAGAGGCTCAGCCATAGTAGAGACCATATAGTTGGACAATTCAACATCACAATATTATTTAGGTTCTTCTCTTTGTAATTAACTTGCTTATTGTTTTATAATTCTTTTATAGTTTAACCCTCGGAAGCTTCAAGTGATTATCTTATTGGATTTAGAGGCATCTACTTGTTTCTTAGATGAGGCATTTGCTAAGTTTTATAAAAAAAATTTAGTATAAAAACTCAAATCTATTCATATAGAAGTAATAGATGGACAACTCTTATCCTTTGATAGTGTAATCCATAAAACAACATCCATAGAAATGTCATTTGAAGACAATAGCAGTCAAATTGTGTTTAATATTATTAGGTCTCTTTTAAATCTTGTTATTTTCAAACTTTCTTGGTTGGAAAATATAATCCATCTATAGATTAGAGGTCACAAAAAATGACATTTCCAATACAAATCTTTGTAAGAAAATTTTGTAATAAATCACAAGTTGATAAGTCTTTATTTGTTGGAGCAAGGGCCTTTATAAGACCAGCCAAAGAAGATATATTATTAATTATTTATGCGACTCCAATTAAAAAACATATGACTTCATCAATAATTATTTTAAAATAATATAACAAATTTCAAGATATTTTTTAAAAGTAGAATGCTAATATATTATTGGATTACTAACCTTACGATTGCATGATAGATCTTTAGAAAAGAATGCAACCACCTTTTGGCCTAATTTTATAATCTTTGTCATTGACTTTCAATATTAAAGGATTATATTGATGAAAATCTTACAAAGAACTTCATTAGCCATTCAAAGTTTCTAACAAATGCACCTATACTCTTTGTGAAGAAAAAGGATGATTTCTTGCATAGATGTATTGATTATTGGAGATTAAATAATATAATGGTAAAAAATTATTATCTACTATTATTAATCTCAAGACTTTTAGAACAATTCCGCCAAGCTAACATCTATACTAAGATAGATCTTTGTAGAGCATACAACTTAATATAGATCAAAGAAGGAAATAAATAAAATACTATATTTTGGATAAGATATGGCTATTTTGAATATAATATCATGTCCTTTAGATTAATAAATATATATGTTATCTTTTAATATTTAATATATGACATCTTTTATGAGCATCTAAACAAATTTGTATTGATTTATCTTGATGATATCTTGATGTATTTAAAAAGTCTGGAGGAACATAAAGAATATATAAAGTTGGTATTACAAAAGCTACAAGATGTAGGTTTATATGTCAAGTTAAAAAAGTATATATTTTATCAACTAAAGATGGAATTTTTGATATATATCATATCTATTGATAAATTTGATGATGGATCACAAGAAAGTAGAAGCGGTTATGCAATGGGCCATTCCAAAGATTATAAGAGATGTACAATGATTTTTTAGAGTTATCAACCTCTATTGGATCTTCATCAAAATTACTCTCAAGTTGTTGCCCTTCCTACTTGATTGACATGCAAAGATATGTTAGAATGGATCCTTAAGCAAAGAGAGCATTCTAAGATTTCAAAACAATGTTAATTACAACTTCAAATTTGATGCATTTATATTTTACAAAGATATTTTATTAGGAGACCAAATCTTTGGATATTATATTAAGGGCCATATTTTCATAAATGAATATAAATAATAAATTCTATCTTATTATATTTTATTTTTGAAAGAATTTTACTACCAAAATTAATTATGAAATCTATAATAAAAAAAACTTTTTGCTATTGTGGAATTTTTTTAAGAAAGGTGTCATTTTTTCAAAAGAGCAATGCATCCTATGATAACATATAGAAAAATCACAAGAACTTGAAATACTTTATGTCAGGTTGAGTTCTTAATTGTCATCAAGTTCAATACAATAACATTATCTTGATTTAACATTGTTATCACTTATTGACATAGGAAGCAATAAGGATTGTCTATATTAGAGATACAAGATATACAAAAAGAAATTTAAATAAAGACAAGATTTTGAGATCCATTAAAATAGCTCAATTCTTTATTTTTATCTAAAATCAATCAAAAATCAATAGTTATAATAAACTTAGACTAGTTAGTATTTATTGGTGGCTAAAATCCTTGTTAAATAGATTATTCTTGCCAAATAGATGTTCTTATTATTCTAAAAAGTAAGCTTAATATATTAATAAAAAAATTATATAAAAATATAATAAATTATTTAAATTTAGTAATAAAATAATTATCTAGAGCTAAGATCAATTATACCAGCTTAATTTATTATTAAAAAGTAATAAAATTCCAAAAATTAGAATTCTATGAATTCCAATGATTTTTAAAAATTATCGGCTTCTAAGTGTTATGAATCAAAATTGTTTAGCAATTGGTGATTTTAATCACCATATTAAAATATATCTAGTTGAAAAAAATACTATGAGTTTATTTAGACTATTATTATTTATCTACGTTTAGATTAGAAGGTAATTATAAAAATTTGTTAAAGTATTTTAATAAAATTATAATAGTCAAAAGTTGTAATTAGTAAATTGATTAGAACTATAATTTTGAACTTAGATTTAGACATATGAGTAGTCAATCTAAGAATAAAATTATGTTTTATATACATTGGTGGTGTTAGTTTTGTTAAAAAGATAGTCTATTCTTAGTTATAGGCAAATCCAACCTTAAAATTGGACTTAGATTTAGAATCATTTTAGGCCCTTGATTTTGATTAGAGATTTATAGTTTAAAGGTGGAGATGTGGCTGCCATCATTAGGCCGCCTTGCTCTTGGTTAAAAGGAGCTTTGGTGGCCACTCTTGCTCTCTCTCATCTTTTAATGGTGAAGCCCTTGAAAAATTTTCCCTTGAAGTGTAGATTCTTCTCTCCTAAGTTGGGCTATGTTTCATTTGCACATAACTTCTAGTATGAGTAGAATTAGGACTTGAATTTTTAGGAGGTGGTAGGAATTTTTATTGGCTTTTCAAATCATATTGTACATGCCATTTGGATCAAGGACAAGGTGGTGGCGGTCATTTGAGTGATAAGATGTCTACTGCCCCTTTGAATTGGAGTTGTGACTTCAAAGGATGAGATCTAAAGTATTAAGAAGAGTTTGAAGAAGATACTTATTAAAAAAAAAGTGCTCTAAAGTCTAGTTTATAAGAAGCTAAGGTTTGTTCATGGACAATCAAGGACAAGGTAGTGGCGGCCATTTTAGTGACAAGGTATTTGCTGCTTCTTTGACTTAAAGTTGTGACTTCAGAGGGCGAGATCTAGAGTGCTAAGAAGCATTTGAAGTTGAAACTTATTGAAGAAGAAGCGGTCTAAAGTTTGATTTATGAGAAGATATAGCTTGTTCACAAGCAATCAAGGACAAGGAAGTGGCAGCCATTTTAGTGATAAGATATCTGTTGCCCCTTCGACTTGGAGTTGTGACTTTGGAGTACGAGATCTAGAGTAAAAAGAAGATTTTGAAGATGAAAATTATTAGAGAAGAAGCACTCTAAAGTCTTCTTTATTAGAAGCTAAGGCTTGTTTACGAACAATCAATGACAAGGCAATGGCGGCCATTTTAGTAAAGGGAGGTTTTCTATTGGCAAAATTCAGAGCACCAATTTTGAGGAGCAACATCTTTCAAACTAAAGTGAATTCGGACCTGAATTTTTAGATGGTGATAGAGCTTGAAGTAAGTTTTTTAGGAAGTCTATGCATGCTTGAATCTAATTAAGGATAAAGTGACAACAACTATTTTAGTGAAGAAGGGTTGATTTCTTTAATCAGAAGCATCACTCAATTATATTTTCATATTTTTTTCACAATTGCTTGTAATTTCCTTCAAGCACCTTATTAAATAATCTTGATACTTATTATTAATTACTTCTTGAACTAATTTTCTTTTATTATCCTATTTTTTTATTTTTTATTTTTGCTTAGAAGTTTTTCATTGTATTTTTTACTTTTCTATTTCACTTTTATCACCAATTAAAGTTTGTATTTTTCACTTTTATTTTTTTATATTTTTAACTTTTATATTTATCTTTTATCTTTTATCTTTTTATTTGTCATTTTTATTTTAATTTTTTATATTTTACTTTTTATTATTTGTCTTTTATTTCTTATTTTTATCTCAATTTTTTTTATCTTTTCCATCCATCTATAATATTAAGGATGTATTGTCTGGAAGATGCTTAGATAGTAATACTACAAACGCTAATAATAAAAAATTTAAAATATATTATTTTTTTATTTTTTAAAATTCAATCAAATAAAAATATAAAAAGTCTTGTGGTGAGTTTTTTTGGCTCACATAATGGTGCGTTTGCCGAAAATCCAATCTTATAATTCTTAGCATTACTTAGAAGATAATTCTTAATTGTTTTATATTTTGCAAGTACTTGTATAGTGGTACTGATTGTTGATGTAGGTTGCATATGAAGAACAATTGTAGTTCAAGTAGAGCTTGGAGTGAAGAAGTGGAATATTGATATTGGCTTGTTTCATGATACATCTACCTTTCGTGATTGAATTCATACATAATGAAATCAAAGAATTAATTCATTCTCACCTTCTTGAAAAATCAAATTTAAATCTCATAATGCCAATTGTAGTGGAAGGATGAATGAGAGTGAGATATAAGTCCAACATCAAGGAGGTTAGCACATGGCCCTTGGTGAACCTCCTTCATTCTTTGTGCTTGGAACCAACTAGGAGGCTAAAGGATAAAAGGCTCTAGTCCTCCCACGCAATTGTAAAGTTACAGTGATCTCTTTAATCGATAGGAGAGGCCTAGGTGACCGGGTATGGGATAAGATTGGGCCTCTTTTTTCCTCCAAAGTGATTTACCACCAAGATAAGAGGCTATGAAGTGATTTTTTTTTCTTTTTTATTCTTATTGGATGCTTGTATATTTGATTGGAATTGATATTGATGGAAATTCAATGGTGTTTGATGGAGCTATGGTAGAGTGTTGGGATCGTGATAGGAAGGAGTACGACATGAGATAAATGTCCTTAACTTTCTTCATGGCAATAAGACAAAAATTTAAGGGGACCAATTAGACCTCTTAAAAATGCCTAAGAAATACAAAACCTAGCCATTTCATCTAATCCCTTTATGGATTCCTTATTAAAATTGAAGCATAATAGTTTAAAACTAAAATTTGAAGCCTTAGATTTGTGATCAAAATAAAATTAGTCAATTAAAATTAGAATTAATCTCTTCTTGACATATGAGGCTAAAAAGTGCCAAGTTGGTTGGAGATGCAACTACGTGAGTTACTCTTCACGGTGTATGTGTTAAAAAGAAACAAAAATAAAATTTTTTATTCAGTAAATCAATATCATTAACCTAATAGTGGAAAATTTTTCATCTATTAATTTTAGAAGGAAGGGGATAGAGGGACAGCTTCTTCTTATTTTGAAGATAAGTTCCTTCTGAAATTGGTAGAGAAAGGTCACTCCTACCCTAAGTCGTCTCGTATAACACTCAGTAAAGGAAGATTAAGTATGAGGTGATGCTCATACTTATATTCCTTCACTAGGTGTTGATTATTGATTTATTGTCCATGAGGGGGATATTGAGCACCTAAATAGATTGCACGTATCTCCTATAAAGAACCTCCAAAATTTCAAATCAATATCGTAACTTAATAGAAGTATTATATGTGTGTGGATGTGAAATGAATGGAATCATTTATATTAGGAATTTTTTAGAGTCTAGATACAACCTAGGATGCGATTAAATAGACTAGACTTAGTACCTCTATTAAATGATATAGATCTTTTAACCTCTCCTAGTATATCAATTAAAACAAGAGATAAAACCTCCTCAATTCATCGGACAAACTTAGATCCATGACTTCAACATTCTGACTCTGATATAAGAGAAGACCATCAATGTATTATTAGTTTACTGCAACCTAGCTTAGAACCACTTATTGCTACTTTGGAGATACCTATTTTGTGGTAGGAATTCTACTTCATTCATGAACTATTTTTATAAGATGCATTTGAACTTCATCTTCTTATTGACTAGTCTCAGAGTCTGGCTAGTTTACAATCAAACTTGAGTACCATTTAGTTAAGTGATTCTAACCATACAACTATGGCAGAACTAACCATTAATCCCTTAGTTAGACCAAAGGGCCTTCTTATTATTGTCTCTAAAGATTTAGTGCCAGCTACTATACTTTTTAACCTACCAAAGTTTTATAGGACCAAATAGAAGATCCATCATATCATGTGGAGCGGTATATCGAAACCTTGACTAGTTTCCTAGTTACCAATCTAAGATATTATTTTATATGGTTTTCTACCACTCTATAAGATGAAGCATATGAATGGTATCAAAACCAATTTGAAGAAACCTTTATCAATTGAGAGAGGCTCCAACGGGAATTTCTTAATAAATTTAGGCATAAAGTAGATCAAAGTGCTCTATTATAAGTACTAATGGCAATCAAACAAGATAGAGAGGAAGATATATCTTCCTACATTTGCCGTTTTGAGCTAGTGTGTTCAAGATTTGTAGGTGATATGCTCAATGATGATATATTGAAACGATTTTTCATCCAAGGATTTTGTAAGACCTCTACTCTTAAAGGAATTTTGGATAGGTGCCTTACAACCTTAATAAAAGCCAAGGTAGCCTTTAAGCAAGTAAAAAATATAGAAAAGAAGTATGATAAATTGTAGAGGAGAGAGGATGAGTCTATTCCTCTTTTTATTCCTATTCGCCCTAAAGATGAAAAACTAAAGGTTGTCTCTCTTGTTCCTATATTTAGTCATAATATTTCTTTGGAGACATCAACAAAGGTCTTTCCTATCCCCTTAGCCATAAGGCCACCTCCTCTTTTACCTACCTTATTTCTATTTGTAAAAGATGTTAAGTTAGATGCCTTGAAGAAAGAATTGCAAAGCAATCAATAAGGATTCAAGGATGGTATCATGAAACAGTTACAAGTATTAACAGAACAAATGGCAAGATTGGTTAGAAACTGGAATCCTAACTTTCTTTCACCTCCAATTGAGTTAGAAAGACATTCTTCAGGCTTATGGTACACCTTGTGTGGGCAATCAAGGAATATAGTCCAATTTTGCAATGCAATACCCTTGCAAAATCAGCAGATGCAAGGACAACAGGTGTATGTATCTTTGCATAGAAATCAAAACTTTCAAGGCCCTAGTTATAGACAATAAGGTTTTGGAGGTCAATATAGATAAAGGTATAAATTCCATATTTTTTGTGGTAAGCAACATCCACCTAGTCAGTATTGGATAGAAAGCCAGGTAGTATGCAGCAATTGTAGCAGCAACCATCCCATTGACATGTATACAAAATCTGATAGTATCATACTTTTGCCACCATTGTCGAACTGTAATTACTTATAGTATATAAAATCCACTCAAAATGCATAATATGTTTATAAATTTAGATATGTGTTAGAATGGTTAGTAAAGTAAATTAAAGGGAGTTAGTATAAAAAACTTTATTTTAGATTTTTACTTAGTTTGGTTATGGAATTTAAATTATATAGAACCTAAATATTTAGTATAAAGCCTTGAAAGGGAATTGGAGTCCAAAGAAGAAGATTTAAACTACTAAGAGGCCTATTTAGAAGGATGAAGACAAAGTGAGGATGAATGAAGACAAGGAGTGAAGTTCTTCATTCCTATTGGTCAATGGTCATGCCCAATAGGCTTTGAGGAGGCTGCCTGCAATCTTAATAAGGGTTTTGGTGACTTCAAGGAGGCCACTCAAAAATCTAAGACTAGGGTTAGAAAGCTTGTTTTTTGAATTACAATTTTGGTATAAAAATCAAGGGATTTGGTGTTTTTATGAGGGAGGAGTAGGTACTTGAAGTTAAGGTGTACAAATAGTACCTACTGTCACTCTTTTGAAGATTGGAGGAGTTGTATGTAAGCTTTTGGAGATCGGAAGGTGCGGCTAGAAAGGTGATTTTAAGCTCTACACCTGATGTGGAAAAATTACTACAATTAGAATTTTGAAAAAGGAAATATTGGAAGTCAAAGACAGTAGATCGAATTCCAAGGCAGTAAGTAGATTGTTTTGTTGATAGTAATGGGATTTGCCATATCCTGAGTTTCTAGACGAATTTTTATCTCAAACTTTCTAAAAAAGTGTATTATTATGCTAAAAAGCTATAAATCAAATTTTTATAGCATTTAAACTTTTAGATTGTGAGATATAAAGAATTTAATACATGGGTGTTTGTAAACAAGGATTTGAAGCTATTGCTAGAATTTTGGCAATATCTAAAGATTGGTAATGAATCAATGGTTGAAATTTGTGGTGGTAGTTGTGAAGAATATATCAATAATTTGCATAAATTTGGAGTGGATTTAGACAATTGGATTAAAAATTATGGATTATTGAAGTTTGGCAAAAATTCCCTTCCTACAGGGAATGAGGGTTTTAGAGCATTTGTTATGTTTTGAGAGGTTTGAGGAAATAAGGCTTATGTATTAGATGTAATAGCCCTATAAAAAAATATTTTATATAAATTTGGGGGATTTTATTATACTTGGATCTTGCTTGAGGAATTAATGGTAGCCAAAAGCCCAGTGCTTTTTTGAGGCAAATTCTCTCTACTATGACATAATTGGTGCTTTAGAGAGAATTTGCTTGAAGAAAGTGTTGGGCTTCTGGCTGCTACTAATTATTCAATCAAGATCCAAGTATAACAAAACCCCCAAATTTATATAAAAGATTGTTTCATAGGTCTATTACATCCAATATATAAATCTTATTTTATCAAACCACTCAAAACATAAGAAATATTCTAAAACCCTCATTCTCCCATAAGAAAGGAATTTTTTCCAAATTTCATTAATTCATAACTTTTAATCCAATAGTCAAAATCTACTCAAAATTTATATGAAGTATTGATGTATTCTTTACAACTATTATAACAATTTTCAACTATTGATTCAATACCAATATTTAGATATTACCAAAATCCTAGCAGTAGCTTCAAACCCTTATTTACAAATACTTATGTACTAAATTCTTTATATCTCACAATTTAAAAGTCCAAATGCTATGAGATTTTGATATATAGCTTTTCAATACAAAGATTCACCTTCTTTGAAAGTTTGAAATAAAAATTCGTCCAAAAACTCAAAATATGGCAAATCTCATCACTATCAATAAAACGGCCTACTTACTACCTTAGAATTCGACTTGCTATCTTTGACTTCTAATATCTCTTTCCTTACCACTCTAAATATAAAAAACTTTCCACATCAAATATAAAGCTTAAAATCACCTCTCTAACCGCATCTCTCAATCTCCAAAAGCTTTTATATAACTCCTCAAATCCTCAAAAGAGTGAGAGTAGATACTATTTGTATACCTTAATTTCAAGCACATACTTTTTTTTTATATAATTTCTAAATCTCTCAATTTTTATACCAAAATTGTAGTCCAAAAAAACAAGCTTTCTAATCCTAGTCTTTGATTTTTAAATGGCCTCCTTGAAGTCACCAAAACCCTTGTTTTTATTGTAAGCAGCCTCTTCAAAGCCTATTGAGTATAACCATTAACCAATAGGAATGAAGAACTTCATCCCTTGCCTTCATTCATCTTCATTTTATCTTCATCCTTCTAAATAGGCCTCTTAATAGTTTAATTCTTCTTCTTAGATCACAATTGCCTCTCCAGGCTTAATACTAAATATTTAGGTTCTACATAATTTAAAAGCCATAACCAAACTAAATAAAAATTTAAAATAAATTTACTTACACCAACCTCCTTTAAGTCACTTTACTAACCATTTTAATATATATGTAAATCTATAAACATATTATGCATTTTGAGTGGATTTTATATATTATAAGCAATTACAATACGACATCGCCTATATGCAATTATGTGCAATAAGCACATGATAATTGTAGAGGTACTAGACAACCCTCTAATGATAATATCTTGATAACTACGACAATAATAGATAAAATCAAAACCTTCCAGTCGAGCTTCAGACCAATACTAGGTTCATTCTTTTAAATCAAAACCAGAATCGTAGTCAAGTTCATCACAACCAACCACATATTGGTCAGGGCTCTTAAGATGTCAAGGTCATAAATCAAATCAATGATGAAGTGGTAGATCAAGCCTCCACTTCATCTGTAGTAATCCAATCTATATCCACCAAATCTAACTTTATCAGCCATAGTTTACTTCCTTCCAAGGTGCAAAAGCCATCTTGTGTGCGAGCTTTTGCAACTATGATTAGATCTAAAGTTAACATGCCACCGATATTAAAAGAAGAAGAAACTGATATAGAAAACCTACTTGAGTTTTCAAACTAAGAAAAAATTGTTCGAGAAGCAATCAAAGCGACTAACAAAGGAAATGAAAAGCTTATAAACCTTGAACCTTTAATGGAGAATTTTTTGATTCCAGTTGAAAATATTGAGGCTGGACATAAGATCAATCTTAATAACAATATATAGGAGAGTCCATAAATCCTCGAGTCAAAGATATTACAACTACCTAGAGCCAAAGTGAAACATGTAATAGGCTCATATAATTTATAGGTAGATCTAAGTAGCCTAAAGGCTGATATTTCTTTAGCACAATTCTTAGAGCTCTCACTTGTCGCAAGAAAAATGTTAAAAATTGCAATGCCCATAATATTAGAAGGAAAATAAAGGTTAAAGTAGTTGCAAAGATACAATTCTATAAGAATCTTACGGATATAAAGATGATGGAAATTGAAGTTTCCATTGTAAATAAAATTCTATCCAATATCTTAGTAGATGGAAGAAGCATCCTAAATATTATATCTTTATAGACCATGGAAAAACTAGGCCTTAAGATTACTAGACCCTCACCATTTATCATTAATATGGCAAACTAAAGCCCTTCCACTCTAGTAGGCCAAATCAAAGATTATAAGATATTAATTAAGAATGAACAATATATCCTCACCTTCCATGTCATCCGCATGTATACAACTAAGGATTCATTTTTTTTATTATTGGGTTGTCCATGATTGAGGGCAACTGATGCAATAGTTGATTGGGGTGGAGAAAAATCCCATATTATTTTTGGATCTTGACATAACAAGACCAAAATTACTATTAAACCTAGTCACAGTAGCTTGAGCCACTATGCAATTCTTCATTTGATAATGAATCACCAACTTTAATGCGGAAGAGATGAGACAAAGCTATTGTCTAAGAATATTCAACCTTCACCAGTTCAATGGATTAAAGTTTGAAACCATTAGGATGACTTGGACCAAGCCTTTATCATTGAACAAATGATAGAGAATTCACTTAATGGTTGAATGAACACCCAATTCTAATTCAGATATCGAGAAGTTAGTCAATTTTCTAGAAAGAATTGAACTTTGGAAAGTATTGGAGATGAACAAAGAACTTACTATTAGTTTGGAGGTTTTAGAAGAAGAAGGAGCATATGGAACAATTGTAGATGGAATTCTAGAGAGAAACATAGAGATTCTCAAGGGTGAAAGTGATTTAGTTCTAACCCTTTGCTTTCAAAAATCTTCATTAGAAATTACCACAAGAGAAGATATTACTAATTATCCTCCCATTCTTAATGATTGGTATAGAAGCTCTGAAGAGTAGTTACATATACACCAGATAGATTGGAAATATACGGATGTATCTAAAAAGGGAGAAGAAATCAATAACATTAAAGTGAGGGCACCATTAAGCAATGAAAAAATTAATAAATATAAGAACCTAGTGATGGAATATAGTGAAGTCTTTGTATGGTCTTACAAAGATTTTAAAAATATACTGCCAAAGATAGTTTAATATCAAATACCTTTAATCTCTAGGGCTATGCTAATTAGACAAAAGGAATATTGTCGGATGGTGTAAACTACTATCTAGGAATACACTGGGTACCTGACTGTAGAAAGTTTACTTGAAACTTATTGATTAAACTCCAATAAGTGATTTATCCTTAATAAAAAGGACAAATAATACAATAATATTATAAAAGAGAAGGTTTATAGATAAACCCTCTTATATTCAAGTAAGTTTGTACAAAAAGGTTTCAAATTTCCACAAAAATCCTTCAAAACATTATTCACCCGTTGTCATGTTGTGACACGATTATATGGTGAAACTATGATTAAAAAGGATTTTTCAATTAATACTCTATTATCTTAGTTCAACAAGAATTCAACATATTTTAACAAGGTTTTTATAAAAGCCTCTTAGTTTATTTTCTTCACTTAATAGCTCGTAGATAAGAATTAGTTAGTGATTTTATCTTCTAGGCTGTAGTAATTCTTTTATTACCTTAGAAAGGCCATAAAATGATAAAAATATAATAAAAAGGATAAATTATTACCATGATTGATACTAGGATTAAGTTGAGGATAGGATCAGGTTATAAAATCCCTAGGATAGGTTAGATTGATACCCAGGGATTGGCCATTTGTAAGATAGGGTTGAGATCAGACATCTGGCCACTAAAATAGCCGCTTAAGGCAAAGTATGGGAGATTTTGTAGATTGGATTTTTGGATTAGATAGCTAGCTTGAAGTTTGTTTCAAGAACATTAAGCTTATTGCTATAGGATTTTGGAGGATTTTGAAATTATTGTTCAAAGTCAATGTTTGTATTGGTATTTTGGATTTTACATAAGACAATGATGGCTTGCATTCTTAATTGATTTGTGCAATTTGTATAGCATCTATAGTTCAAAATTTGATATTGTCTGGATTGTTGGATGTGCTAATTGTACACAAAATTTTGTATTAATCTAACAATGCAATTAGGAGATATTTGGGCTTTGATACAAAAGATTGTCGAAAGTTGGCAATGTAGGATTAGATAGGATTTCTGTGATAATTAAAGATCTACCAATTGGATCAATATAGATTTTGGCATGGTGATAGAAGACTTGAAGATCAAGCTACAAACCAAGTTTGACATAAAATTAATAATTGAAGAAGGAGAAATCACCACTGGAATTTCTGCATCAATTTTCAAGTTCGCAACTAAGTATCATTAGTGTGGTTTTTGGGCATTTTCTTGCAATTTGTAATTTGGATTTGGCTGAATTTTTCTCAGCATATAAAAGGCTTATACCAAAAAATTTATGCAAAATTTTATATTAAGTGGACGATTGGATTAAAAATTGTAGCCTGTCAAAGTTCACTAATTAGGATTAGGACTTGCAAAGAAAAATAAAAATTTCTTAATTATAAAAGAAACAAGGTAATCGAGGTATATATATGGTTGATGTTACTAAGAGGAATATTTTTAAACACTTTTGAATTGAAATTTGAATTATATTCTTCATATATGGATGAAATCTATTAGGATTTGTTAATTATTTACAAATATAACTTTATCTTTCTCAGCCAGGTACCCGGTGCATTTTCAAACAAGACAATACATAATATGATACCGCAAGGATTTATTTGTTCTTCATCTTTAGAGTCCAATAACTCTTCATCCAATCCTTCAATTTCTATAATATTTTCTTCAAAGTATAGAAAATCTTCTTCAATTTTATTACACAAAAGAATCAACTATTAATTCGTTTTTGATTGTCCGATATCTTAAAATCCTTAATAGGTGCTTAAAATTCTAGCTCAGAGATTCTTTAGTACTATTTTCCTTATATCTCACAAATTCAAAATCCTAATGCCACAAATCTTTTGTACATAGTCTTATGACATAAATATTTACACTCTTGAAAATTTTGAGCCAAAAAGCTATCAAATTATCTAAGATAAAGTTCAAAATGTAACCACTAGTTAACCGGGATCACTTACTCTCTTAGCTTACAAGCATTGACTTCAACTCCTAATATCTCTTTTATCTCAGCATGGATTTTATTAATCTATATAAAAAAAGTATAGCCAAAAAAGTGCTCTTTCCAATTGCAATCACTGATCCTCTATTGCTCTCTATATGCATGAATTATGCCCAAAATAGTGATAGTAGATGTGATTTCAATATCCTAACTTTGAGTTCCTATATTTCTTTCATAAAATATTTAAATCATACAAGATTTGCACCAAAGCCATATCCAAAAAATCAAACTTATTGAGCCTAGTCTTTGATCTTCAATTCCTCTCAAAAAACAAACCCTAATCTCTAGTAAACCCTTGGGCAGCCTCCTTGAAGCCCATTGAGCATGATTTTTGGCCAATAAGAATAGAGACTTCTATCATCCATCTCCATTCATCTACATCAATGGCCTAACTACCCCCTTTCATACTAAAAATCTTTTTTTAATCCTTTTTCTTATAAGGTTTACTTGATATGTGTTCTAAATACCAAATAAAAGAAGCAAACAAGATCTTAAGGATCACCAATGTCTAATAAAGGTGACTTAAGATATATGAAAGTTATTCTTAATACAAATCAATTTTAAAATTATTATCAAAAGAAAAATAAGGTTGTATAAACTTCATTAATAGTCCTATTAAATGGATTCTTTCTAAATTAACAACCTAATGACATCTTATAACCAATAAAATTCACTGTTATGGCTTTCATTTAATTGTATAATAAATTATATATTAAATATACATGTACAATTTTTTCACATAGTAGCCAAACTACAACACGACAACATCATATGAATCCATAGTTACAATTGGTAGTTAAGATTGAGTTGGAGAAGCTATTCCAAGTTGGTTTTATCAAACTGATGGAAATTAGTGATTGGATATCTCCCATGGTATTAATAAGAAAGAGAATGGCTATGGATCAGTCTTTAAGAGAACGATTGAAACAATTAGAAGGTCTAGATGAGATTAGAAGAACGAGTGTACAATATATAGAAGTAATCTAGAGGCATAGAAAGATTACCTTTGACAAGAAATATAAGAAGCATGTTCTATAGCCAAGAATGTTGGTTATGATATAAGATGCTAAGAAACTTGATTTTCTAGCCAAGTTTGATGTTGTTTGGATGGGACCATTTCTTATCAAAGAAGTCTATCCCAACAATTTAATGTAGTTACAAATCTTAAATGGAAAGGTATTTCCAACCAAAATTGTAAGAAATAGATGGCAGGAGTACAAGGTATGAATATTTAAAATTAGAATCAATTTTTCCTTCAAAAATTGAACTAGACCTTCAAGGTTTGAATATTGAATAGACCACCAATTGATTTATACAAGATAAACAACTTAAATCCTCTCTATGGCCAATTAAAGAAATCAGGTTGATAGAGAGTCTAATTTCCAAATCAGTTGATGTATCTATAGGTCAAAAGAGACTTAAAAAATAAAAACCAAAAACAAGGTATTTATCAATTCTTAGGTCCAAATCAATAGGAAATGAGTGAGTAATTATATGTGGTTTTCTACTTCCAACTTAACACCTTAATATTGCTGTTTAGTTGGCTATGCTATAAGTTGTGTTTAAGACAACGTAGATTCAAATCTCTTTGTCGACAATCAAGCTATTCCTAGTTGAGCTAGTATTAGAGTAGGAAAGACCATCTGTTGTAATATAAGAGATATGTCTAAGTATACTTATGCTTTAAAATCCAAATCCAGATTGTTGGAAGAAGATGAAATGTTGAATCAACCTTTTGTAGATCTACCACTAGTTTTATATAAAAAATAATTAGATTTTAATTTCTAACTTTTCTTTCTCATTTTTTCTATATTCTATGTGGTCCAAATTCACTTTGATGAAGGCAAAAGGTGGTTTTGAAAAATTTCTTTTGGCTATAGAGTTATTCTAGATTCTTTCAAACAATTGGTTATAACATGATTAGTTTTCTTCAACTTATTATCTTTTTTGAGTTGCAATCCACATTCTCATATAAGAATGATTTTAATTTCAAGGATTTAACTTGTATATTAAAACCAAATCTATTTCAAGTAAATACCATTCTAGTTACTTTATTTTCTTCAATTAGGTGATTAATTATTTGACCGTGTAGCTCAATAGAACCAACACCTTGCCCTTCTTTAGCAAGAGATTCAGAGTTCTCTGTCTCTTCTAGTTGTCCTAGATGGTCGCCATATGTGAGCAATCAAAACAACTCAATTCTTTATTTTTATCCAAAATCAATCAAAAATCAATAGTTACAATAAACTTAGACTAGTTAGTATTTATTGGTGGCTAAAATCCTTGTTAAATAGATTATTCTTGCCAAATAGATGTTCTTATTATTCTAAAAAGTAAGCTCGATGTATTAATAAAAAAATTACATAAGAATATAATAAATTATATAAATTTGGTAATAAAATGATTATTTAGAGCTAAGATCAATTATACTAGTCTAATCTATTATTAAGAAATAATAGGATTCCAAAAATTAGAATTCTATGAATTCTAGTAATTTTTAAAAATTATTGGCTTCTAAGTGTTATGAATCAAAATTATTTAGCAATTGGTGATTTTAATCACCATATTAAAATATATTTAGTTGAAAAAAATACTATGAATTTTTTTAGATTATTATTATTCATCTATGTTTAGATTAAAAAATAATGATAAAAATTTGTTGAAGTATTTTAATAAAATTATAATAGTCAAAAATTATAATTAATAAATTGATTAGAACTATGATTTTGAACTTAGATTTAGACATATGAGTAGTCAATCTTAGAATAAAATTATATTTTATATACATTGGTGGTGTTAGTTTTATTAAAAAGATAGTCTATTCTTAGTTATAGGCAAATCTAGCCTTAAAATTGGACTTAGATTTAGAAATCCAGGCCCTTGATTTTTATTAGAGATTTATAGTTTAAAGGTGGAGATGTGGCCGCCATCCTTGGGCCGCCTTGCTCTTAGTTAAAAGAGGCTTGGATGGCCACTCTTGCTCTCTCTCATCTTTTGGTGGCGAAGTCCTTGAAAAATTTTCCCTTGAAGTGTAGATTCTTCTCTCCTAAGTTGGGCTATGTTTCATTTGTACATAACTTCTAGTATGAGTAGAATTAGGACTTGAATTTTTAGGAGGTGGTAGGAATTTTTGTTGGCTTTTCAAATCATATTGTATGTGCCATTTGGATCAAGGATAAGGTGGTGGCGGCCATTTGAGTGACAAGGTATGTGCTGCCCCTTCGACTTAGAGTTGTGACTTTAGAGGACGAGATCTAAAGCATTACGAAGAATTTGAAGATGAAACTTATTGGAAAAGAAGTGTTCTAAAGTCTAGTTTATAAGAAGCTAAGGTTTGTTCATGGACAATCAAGGACAAGGCAATGGGGGCATTTTAGTGACAAGGTATTTGCTGCCTCTTTGACTTGAAGCTGTGACTTCAAAAGATGAGATATAGAGTGCTAAAAAGCGTTTGAAGATGAAACTTGTTGAAGAAGAAGCGGTCTAAAGTTTGGTTTATGAGAAGCTAAGGTTTATTCACAAGCAATCAATGATAAGGTAGTGGCGGCTATTTTAGTGAAGGGAGATTTGCTATTAGCAAAATTCAGAGTACCAACTTTGAGGAGCGACATCTTCCAAACCAAAGTGAATTCGAAGCTGAATCTTTTATCTTTTTACTTATCATTTTTATCTTAATCTTTTATATTTTATTTTTTACTATTTATTTTTTATCTCTTATTTTTATCTTGGTTCTTTTATCATTTTTATCCATCTATAATAGTAATGGTATATTGTCTAGAAGACACTTAGATAGTAGTATTATAAATACTAATAATAATAATAAATCTTTAAAAAATCTAAAAATACTAATTTTACAAATTCAATCAAATAAAAATATAAAAAAATCTTGTGGTGGATTTTTTTGGCTCACAGGTTTCAAAAAGAAACCAACAAGAACTTGAATTAATCAAATGAGAACACGAATAACACCAAGAAATATGAGCTAGAATTCCAAGAAGTGCATTGTTAAGATTGAAGAATTCTTCAGTCTTGACTCTTATATAAATCCCTATCTAGGACACTTCTTGAATAGCTTCTATCAAATTAAGAAGCTTCTCAAGCAACTTCTACCAATTGGGAAGCTTCTTGACTTCTTTCTACTAACTTGAAAGCTTCTTGAGCTCCTTCTACTAAATAAGAAGCTTCTTAAGCTACTTTCACCAACTAGAAAGCTTCTCAACTGACTATTCTTTATTTAAGAATCTCTAGAATGTACTAAAAGGTTCTATGAACCTCCAAAGTATATGTTCTTAACATCACCTCCTTTTCTATTGACGAGTTCCAAAAAGAGCTCAATCTTATTACATATATAAAAAATCAAAAATATGATGTATTAGTAAAGCTATATATTTTGTTTTCCATTCTTGGACAATAGGTTCTATTGGTCCTTAAAAAAATCGCCTTTGGCCTTGAGCTAATATATCTATTGTTGAAATATCCCATCCAAGGATCTGATCTTCATTGCAGCCTTCAAAACACCATCCAAACAAGATCTCAAGACTAAAAGATTCACCTCTCCAATCTCAAGTAATATCACTAACACTCGAGCATTGAAATCGAGACTTGTATAATTGGATCTTCCTCCTAATGGCTCCAACTGAGGTTGTATTTGGTGCTGAAATGTATTATCCTCACTTTGTTCAATTGAAGGCTATGAAAACTTCACTAGTTTGTTTGAAGCTTGCATGGCAAATGAATCTTTTGAATCTTGCTCTTTCAATGCTTGAAGATTTGACATGGTGATTAATTTGCTTCTATCATTCTATTCTATTTTAAAATAAACAACTACATATTGATGAAGGCTTTAATTTAACTCTCCTTCTCTTATAAGTATTCCTTGAATCTAATTTTTACTAAGAAGTTATCATTGAATACATTTGGATTTGTGGAAATAGAATCCATGAACTTCTTGTACCTTTTGAGGCATATTGGCATGATTTTTGGCTTGTTTCTATATATGTTTATTAATATCATAGCCCTACTAGTAAACAAGATATTCTAATTTATTCCACCTTTGCCATGAATCAAGTACCTTTTCAACCTTGTATTTTTTATGGTCTTTAATTTTGATACTAGGTAATAATTGTTGTATTCTTTCCGAAATATGTGATTCTCTATGAGGTTCTAAAAGAAAGACATCAAAAACTAGATGTACCTTTATAGAAGATGGTAATTTCAAGTGATATGCCATTGGATTAATTTACTTTTGGATAGGAAATGGTCCTAATCTCTGATAATCCAACTTATTGTATGATCACTTAGTCTTGATGTTGCGTTGAAGAAGCTATACCTTATCTTTAATATAAAAAGTATGTAGTTGATTTTTGAATTTATTTGCAGATGCCTTGTAAGCATCTTGAATTGCTTATAATTAAAGCTTTAAGATTGTTTCATATTATAATAGATGCTTTACAAATCCTTCAACTGTTGGATTGTTGTTCTTTGGCGTATTCCCTATATCAAGCTTTGGATGATATCCATAGTTGGAATAAAATGGTATTTGCTGAGTTGAAGCATGAATAATATTATTATATAAAAATTCTACTAATGATAGTTATGAGATCCAATTGTCTTATTGATAGTTGATGTTGCATTATAAATACTATTCTAAATTTTAATTAATTTGTTCTATTTGGTTGTCAGTTTGAGAATAGAAAGCCAAAGAAAATTTAATATCCATTTTTAATATTTTAAAAAGACATCTTCAAAACTTAGATATGAATTGGGGTCCTTAATTGGATATGATATCATCCGGTAGGCTATGATATTGATATATATTGTCAAAAAAAATCCTTGCCATTTCTTCACTAGATACAATTTTTTTGCAAAGAATGAAATGAGCCATCTTTATGAATTGATCAACCACCACAATGATATTGTCTAATAAATTGGATGGTAGTAGATCTATGATAAAATCCATTGAGATGGAAGGCCATGACTATTATGGAACAGGCAAGGGTTGTAAGAATCCATAAGAGTGATGTTAAGGATTTTTGGACCTTGAACAGATGTCGCAAGAGAGCACAAAGTCCTTCACTACCTTTCACATTTGAGGCCACCAAAAGTCTTGGAAAATAAGTTCTAAGATCTTGTTAAATCCAAAGTCATCCACAATTAGAATATCATGGTGAGATTGAAGAACATGCAGTCGTATAGGTCCTTCTAGGATATACAAACGTTCTTCAAAGTATAGAAGGTCTTCTTCAATTTTGAACTTGTTAGTATTTTATTTTAGGCGACGTTTGACATCAAGGACCAAAGTATCATTAGTAGTTGTAATACTCATCTCATTGAAGAAATTAGAATCAATGGATATTGATGTAATAATAGCACAAAGGCAAAATTGCTCTAGTTTTAACAAAGTTGTATATTATTGATCAAACATTGCCTTTCTTATCCTTGGTACAAGATATAATCTCCTCGATAAAGCATCAAATAATCCTTGTTGCTTCCCAGGTCAATAAGTGATAACAAAGTTAAATTGAGATAGCGAAATGTTCTATTAAGCTTAGCAATGATTAAGAATCTGAGCTGACATAAAATATTCCAAGTTCTTGTAATCTGTATATACATTCATAAGATGCATTAGAGTATTGTTGCTAAAGAATATAATGTGTTATTAAAAATTATATTTTTTACATAAATAACTCAAAAGACATGATGTATATTTCTAATGCTTCTTCTACCTACTAGATAACATTTATATATTTTCAATAAATGGTACATAGAGATAGAAGGCCAATATAGACATTGGTCTCAATAACTAAATATTAATTCTTATAATTAAAAGAAAATACTAAATTTATTAAGATAATTGCCTCCAAAACTTACTAAGATTCCATTTCTTTTTCACTAATACTATTGTCTTTTATTTAGCATCTTCATTCTAGTTTTAATATTATTTTATCTTTGAATGATTTTTTATTTTTTTGAATGATACAAGATATTGATATTTTGTTCCTTTATGAATCATATCCTTGACAATTATATACTAGAGACTAATTCTTTTTAGAAATTTAATATGTTAATAATTTATCTATATATAAGCCTATTTTTTTTAATTCTAAATCTTAAGCTTGTCCAAAGAATTGTTATCATGTTTGTTAAACCTTGGAATATGAGAAATTGATTATAAAGTACAATCAAGCATTCCAATGAATAGGCATTAGATATTTCTATTTTAAAATATATTCATGCCATAGAAATCTATACTTTCAAAGAATGTTCATGTTATTGTAGTTATAGAATTTTCTTTAAGAATTGTACTAAATAATAACAACATATCTTTAAATATATATTTAGATATGAAAAAGTGGAAGAAAATAAAAAAATAACTTCTTTAAATTTTACTAAGTTTAGTAAAAAAATAACTTCTTTAAAAATATTAAAAACTTTGTTAGATATTTATTAATTTACACAATTTAAAATGAATCTAAGATTTATATTTTTTTATATGAGAATCCAAACTTTAGATTTAAAAAATATTAAATTTTTTTTAAAGATTTCTTATAAAAAAATATTTATTAAATATTATTTGTAATTTTAGTAGAAATTTGATTACTATTTTTATTTGGTTATTGTATTGATAACAATGAAATGTTGAATAATTTAGATCTCTAAATATTTGACAAATAGTTACATATATGGTTGTATTGAAAAAATATTGAACATTCATCAATGCATCATCAATTAGACAAATTAATTAAACTAAATTAAAATTTGACATTAAAAAGTAAATAATTATATTTTTAAAAATCTTTATTAAGATATTTTTGGCTAGTTCTTTTGTAATAATTTTAGCCAATTTTTATGAATTAAATTTAAAACCATCTTATTAAAATTCTAAACTTAAGGTAATTCTATAATGGTTGAATTGATATTCTTTTGCAATACATTTCTATTTACTTGTTTCAAATGCAACTTAAGGCAAAGAAGACACACCTTGAAGCAGATATAGCTATACCAACTTCCAAGTCTTAATTCAAGTAACTGTACTAAAAAATGAATACAACAGCCTAAGCTACAAGCATTTTTTATAAGAAAGAGCACATTAGACATGCGGAAGTAGTTTTAGGTTTAAAAGCTATGAAGCTGCTGCATTGTCATCCTTTCAAATGTAAACCAAATCTCTAGTTAAGAATGCCGATAGAGTAAAAACATTCAAGCTGTCTTAATACTGAACCAGAGCAGTAGAGGTGAAACTGACCAGCTCACTTTGAAAGCTCGCGATTCATGTTTGTACTGAAACATAACCAACTGTGCAACTCCCCCACATTGAATCCACTTGCTGAGGTCATCTGCTGCAACTGGATTTGATGTCTTTTTTTACCTTGAATGGGCATCAACTGTCCTCAGTAAAACATTCCATATTGAGATGCACGGAAGTCGGTGGTGCTAATATTTGACTCTTGTCCAGCAGTTCCATTTTTTAACAGGCTTCGTGCATGCTTGAACTGTGTGAGCTCCACGTCCCTGGTCTCGGGTAGATCCGAGCTTTTGAGGAGGTTCAGGCAAAGTTCTTGCAAATGCTGGAGTCAACGGCAAGCTTCAGTACCGAACTAGTGGTGGCTATTTTTACGCCAAGTTTCCTGCAGATTGTCCCTTAAAGTGCTGCAAGCTTGTAATAACTTCGTTTGTACTGATTGATTGAGTTTTAATTCATTTTTCTCGGCATGCTCTTTGCAAGTTCGAATGTTTCAGTGTGGGGGAGTTGCACAGACAGAGGCAGTAACTTAGTTCCTTCGAGGACAGCTAGAATTAGATGCTAGATTATGATAACAGAATGGAGGCGGAACTTGCTTAGAAATTGGCATTTTGTGGACAATCTTAAGATCAATTGCGATATTATCTTTACTTGACCTTTTATTCATCGTCTAACTGCAGTCAAACACCGCTTCCCGTTGTGCGAATATGCAGGACACCACCGTTCTTCATGAAATCCGAAGGCATCTTTTTGTGCCGCATTTAGCTACTTACCCCAAGTTGGCTCTTCGGACGTGAATTTGCCACGCCCAAGCGCGGAGCAACTCTGAATTCATTACATGTAAGCCATTTCTGGCAGCATTTGATGGAACCGACTCATCTGTTGCGTGGACTTGGGAAGATGGGATAAGTCTAACAAGATGTCTTTTCCATACTTAATTTCTTGTAATCATTGGCACTGAAAACCTCATTGTGCAACCTTAACAACAATTCACAATCAGTGGTGCTGTTGCACGCCACAGCTTTTCCTCACAACATACTTTTTACCACAGAAATGAGCTGCATGAGCACGTAGCAAAATGAAGGAACTGACACCATTATGAAAACCAGTATGAAAACCTAAACGTTCGGTTACTCGGTTGCTAATTGCAACGCCATATATCATGTTACATGAGCAGAGACCACAGCCATGCCCACTCTGTTGTATCTATCAAAGAGCTGTTGATCCTTTTGACTAAATTGTTACACACCCTCGAACTATTGTTACAAGTTGCAAGAGAATTAAAAAATTCTAGTTTCACTTCATCGCCTAGCCTTCTCGATTTTTGAGAGGTCCAGTTTGCCATACCGACGAGAAGGTCCCGGACTCTCCACACGCTGTTCAATGGAGCAGCGGTCATGTCTTAGGGTGTTCCATCCTGAGCTCTGTTTAGCAATAGCGCGGCCACTTACCGTGTGTCTACCTCGAGGTAACGATTCAGCTAGCGCCTCGTCAAGAGGTTGATGCCATGCTGATTCATGGGGGCCATCGAGACCAGCGGGATGGTGATGATCGTCCTCGGAGCTGAATTCATTGGAGGTCTCATTGTCTTCGTCCGAGTGAGAAATGGAGATCAGCATCATGGCCATCATCTGGCAATGTGATTTGTGGGCTGGGGAGATGAAGGATACTCGAGGGGTGCTGGGGATAGACTGTGCAGAAGACGAGCTGCGTGAGGAGCTTGAGGCGGAGGCGGCTGAAGAGGCATTGTGTCGTGTGTCGCATTGGTCACTGGAAACCCCACTTACAACACTTCCGCTGTTTTCATCTGAGTCATAATTATACCTTTCCCTGATATCCTCGTCAGAATCAGCGACAAAGTGGTTGCTGGCGACGAGATCGTCAAAAGGGAACGTTTTGAGAGCAGGTTGAAATGCAGCCTCAGCGTGAGGGAGGGAAGTAGTGATTGCTGAGGAACTAGATTTCTTTTTCCGCAACTTCAAAAACTTCAAAATCTTGTCACCAAGATGTGGCCCTGAAGGAGGTTTCAGCAAATCGAATGATGGAATATCCGCAAGATTGGTCAGTATCTGAGCACATGAAATATAACTGGGACCTGGAGGAGAACGGAGGTATTCTGGCGCGTTGGTGCTTGCACTAACGACTGGTTTCAGTGTACGAGGTGCATGCTCGACCGACTCAGGTGTAGGGATAGTGTCCAATATATCATATTTCAGCCCCATGTCTATTTCCACCGACTTCTAAGTGAAAACCACGTCCGGTATGTAAGTATCAATTACATGAATGTCTATGAAACCCTCTTTTCCTTTCTGAACTCGACTATGAACAAATATCATTAGCTCCTTCAGTATGCATCCCAGTTTCTTCGATCAAGAACTTCTCTGCTCAACACGAATACAAGCTCCAACTCATACACATGCTGTCCTCTCTCGACATCAACCAAAGCATCTCTCAGAATGTGAATCACTCAGATCACGATTCAGTGCTCCAAGTTGTACACTCTGCAACTCAAAACGTTGAACCTACGAATTATGCTCGTCAACAACTACAAACCCAACGACTGACTTCATGGTTGCACCTCATGAACTGCAGTAGATGGAGGAATGTGGGTGCAGATACACTCTCACAACACAGACACTATCACGAGAATTTGCTAAGCTGAAGAAACACTGAACTGGGCGGTATGTTCTGGACCGAGTACAGGATGCGAAGGTGGACTATGAATGATATAAGCCCATACAGACGGGAGAAGAGGCCAAGATTAGAGGCAGCGGGAAGACACCTGAGCGGATCTTGCGAAGAAACTCCCGCTCGACGGTAGAAAACACAACATCGTGGCTGGATGAGCAACCGAGACGCCTAAAAACAGAAACCAATGCGAAGGGGAGGGACCAGGAATTAATCACCGGTTTAATGTACAAAACGTCAAACAGAGTGCACGACCTGCAGTGTGCTCGGGTATTCGTGGCCTCAATCCCGACATGCTCGCGTCACATTCCGCCTCGAGAATGTATGTTCCTTGCCGCCAGAACGAAATCCACAAACTGGGTCCTGGTCTGACATCGTCCTACTGCTCGCGGCGAATCCCAGACCTCGTGGACCCGCACGATGGCGAGCTCGCCACCTTCGTGAGGAATTTGAAAATCCTAAAAGCATCTCCACCTGGTCATTCATCAGCACCTCACCCAGAGTTATGGCGGCCACACCAAAATTGGCGAGCCTTTGTGCATGTCCTAGTTACTGCAACATTTGTGGGTAGTCAAATTTGTGGGTAGTCAAAATGTGAGCTTGAGTACACATAGTGGGGTGAGTGATATGGTTGGACCGGTCACGGCAATTCTCAACTACTAGACAAAAGGTGCTTTGAGAAGCTTTTGAGGTTTGTGATGTACAACAATCATGCCAGAGCAAGTGATTGGATACCCAATGCAATCTTTGGAAATGGTTGTTAAAACATCATTGCAGATTGTGGAAGGAATATATATATATATATATATATATATATATATCATTATTCATTAGTAAATAAATTTGTAATTTATAAATTATAAAAAATTATAAAAAAAAATAATTGATTTATTTTTTTATTAATAAAAATAATAATTTTAATATTTTTTAAAAAATAATTAAATTTAGAGATTAATAGAATTTTAGTAGAATTTAGTGTTTAAAAAAAATGAAGCAACTTGTATAAAATAAAATAATGGTTTAATTGGAAGGAACATGAATTAATATTATTAAGTCATATTAGAAATAATATTATAAAAAATCATCAAATCCAAGCTTTAAGATCAAGTTGTTTTTCTATTATATATCATTCATTATCATCAATTTTTTTGTAATTTGCACACCTTGTTATTCTATCTTTTGGCTAAGCATAAAATCTACAAATTCTGGTTAAAGGATTATTTGACCATTAGAACTGCAACATGTTTCATAAAAAAATATATTTGCATACATGCATAAGTAATATATTAAAAGAAAAAGTCATTCTATACATATTAAAATTATTAGTGAATAATATTAAAAATATATTAATATAAAAATTTAAAATATAATATTTTTTTTATAATAATATATATAAATAATTGTAAATCATCAAATTGACTCATTAGTTGTTTTAGGACAAAAGAATACATTTAAAGTGCCAAAATTACAATTGTTAGCTGAAGATGTGTTTAGAAGATAGTAAATGAAGGCGAATAGTATTAATAGAGAAGAAATGGAGTCTTAGTAAGTCTCGGAAGCAATTATCTTAGCTGATTTAATATTTTCTTTTAATTATAAGAATTAATATTTAATTATTGAGACCAATGTCTACATTGGCATTCTATCTCTATGTACCACTTATTAGAAATATATTAAGGTTACTTAGTAGATAGAAGAAGTATGAAAAATAAACCTCATATCTTTTTAGTTATTTATATAGAAAATATAATTTTTAATTGATTTAAATTGATTTTATTATTATAAAAAATCATCAAGATAGAATAAAATAGTTGTAAATTGATATTATCATCTTAGAAATATTACAAAAAAAATTAGAATTTATTTAGAATTTATTTAGAATTTTTTATGAATTTTTAGAACAATTTTGAAGACTTTGACAAAAATAAGTTTTACCACCTTAGGAGCCATTATGAAGAAATGAAGCAAGATTTGAAGGCCATACAAGATTCATAGGCTAATTGGATGATTTTAAACACCATGGTGAAGTCAAAATTGCAAAAAAATGAATTCTACTAGTAGAAAATAGAAAGACCAACAGCTAGTATAGTCCTTAGAAGAAATGAGGTGCACAAGTTCCATATAGATTGTGGCACCTTCAATGTAGGTAGGAGGATAAGACTAAGGCCTCATGGCCTCTCTAGGACACCCTTATACACTATTTTTGAGCCTTGTTGAGATTCAAACTCATGATCTCTTAAGCAAGTTATCTTTGAGGTAAAAAAAATTTATTTAATTTTTTTATTATTTATCTTCTATCTTTAAATCATTATAATTTACTCATAGCTATCTTTCAATTTGAGTCAAAAGGTGAAATTTATCCTCACAATAATAAAATAAAAAATCATCTTTCAAGAATATTTTCAAATTTTAGGATTTTTTTTTTTTTTTTATTATTAGAGTCTTAATAATATAGATATATATTATAACTCATAAATGAATAATACATCTATTTGAATGAAATAAATTTGTGATGTAAAAAATCTATAATTTTGAAAGAAATTTTTAATTTATATTTTAAAATAATAATTTCATCTAGCACTTCAATTTATTAGCTAGAATTCATAATTTAGTCTTTAATAATAATAAAAATAAAGAAATAATAGTTTATTTTATTTATCTTTGGACTTAAAATAACTCAATAAAAACACCAAAAATAAGTATAATATTTCTTCATCAACTTTAAATCATTTAGAAACCTTAACAAATAAAAATAATTATACAAATTAACTTCAAATAAACTTATTTTTTACCAAATCTAAAAAAGAAGGTACACACTAATTTTATATATATATATATATATATATATATATATATGTTGATATTTTATCTTAGAGGTTCTATTTCCAAAATTTATAATTGATTGGATTTAAATCCAATTAAATAATTAAATTTTTAATTATTTTTTCTTTCCACTATTAAATTCTGGTCATTGTTTAAATTAACAAACAAATGGGATTAGCATTCGAAAATAGATTAAATGATAATTTTATTTATATCTTATTATGCATAACCATATCTTGCCATAGATTGTATAATAAATGCTACTTTCTTTTTTCTTTACCTTGGATATTACACCAATTGAAAGGATGTTCTATTAACAAAATGATTTGTTTAAAGATGCACATAGCTAAAGAAGGGAGGATATAAAAACTTACTTTTCACTGTTTGGATTTTAGAACCTCTTCACATTAATACTTCTATTTAGACTTTGGCACTCTAAATATATATTAGTCCTTTAATTTGGAAGTTTGGAATTTAGTTAAATTTTGCAACAAGTTTAGTTTATACTGAGTAACCACTTTTAGATGTTGTCAAATTATGTTATCTTATATCACATGTTGGTTTGCAATACTAATTTAATTTTATTGCTTTTTCCAAAGTTAATAAGTTAAAGGCAAAACCTATGTCAAGAAGAATTTTGCACCAACTATAATTTTGAATAGAACTTCATACAATTTAACTTTAATTAAAATATAAAAGACAAAAATAAGGTGCAACAAAGTAAAAACTACATGTTACATAAGTGGTTCAAAATAAATTTTGATTCAATAGATTAACAATGATATTAAAAATATATATATATATATATATATATATATATTTATTCAATATGGTATTTTTATATATTTATATTACTTCTAATTAATTATAACAATTAATTATCTTTATTTAAGCAACTATTTATTGTCCTATACTAATTTGATCTAATCTATGTGTCTAATTCTTGGATGGGTTGGATATTTGTATCTTGCCTTGGATTCCTATATTCTACTATTTGGATCTTATTTTGTCCTAACTAAAGATTCCGGTTCTTCAAAGAATCACATATTTCCAATCCACCTTAAACATGTTGCTCTAGGTTTTTTTATTATCAAAATCCTATTCGTCTAGATCTATTACTAAATTAATTGGATTGATTAACACTCTTTGTTTTAAAAAATGAATAATAATAATGTATGTGTATAATTAAAAGTTACTTTCATATCAATAGATGTATATATAATAAAATAGAATATTTATAAATATTTAATTTAATTTATATATTCATATTATTTATATATATGATGGATGAATGTATAAATAAGATATATTCATTTGTAATATGATTTATAATAATTTAAAATATTATTATAATAAAAAATATATTTAAGAAGTTAAATATATATTATAATAGTAAAAATTATAATATCTAATATAAAAAATTTTAAAAATTAAGAAATCATATTTTTTAAATACATTAGTTTTTTAAAAATAAAATCATGATGTTTTTTTATACTTATATTTTATCTTTAAATTGATTTACAATAGAATAAAAATATAAAGATCTTATAATAGATCTAATAATAATATATAGATTTTATTATTAAAAATTATATTTTAAATATTTTTTGATATATTTATTATAATAATAATTTTTATTTATATAAATTATATAAATTTAGATATTTTTATAATAATATTTTTTAAAAATTTATAATATTCTTAAGAAATTATTTCTAAATATTTATTTTTTTATATTTATATTTTTTATTCTACTATCATATGTATAAATTAATTATTTTACTATCATACATATAAGTAATTATTATATAATATAAATTACTTTATGATTGTATTGTTATGAAATTATCATTATAATTATCTTCTTTTAACTAAATTTATTTATTTTTATTATATAATTAAAAATTTCTTTGTAAAGTCTCATACAAAAATTTACTAATTTTTTATTTTTTATTTTTATTTTTATTTTAAATTTTTTTGCTCATTTTAAAAATATAAAAATTAAAAAAAATTAAAAAAAAGGTTTTTCTTGTCTTATGTTTTTTTGAATATGGATGGTTCTACTACTTTTGTTCTTTACAATAGATAGTGCTCTTATCTTTATACAACATAAGAACTCTGTTTGGCTATAGCAAAAGATTAAAAAAAAAATGGCACAAGTACCAAAAGCAACAACTCTTTTGTTTGATATCAAATAAATAATGTTATATAATATACTACTAGTTTTGAAGTATGAGTTGTTGAAAACCGAGTTGCACACAAGTATGCCAAAATAATCCTATAATTTGCTATCTACTAAATAACAAGTAAAGAACACCAAATTTCTTGTAAAATTGGTGATATAAAACTACATGTTGTTTTACACTAAGCTCAACTAGAAAAAATAGCTACTAAAAAACTCCAAATTTTTAGTATGGTTGCTGATGCAAAACATCATGTTGTTATACATTAGTCTCATTATTAGACAAAGATGAGATATAAGTTACATGCTTTCTTGTTTTGATAGAATATATATATATATATATATATATATATATATATATATAAATACAAAAAGATTTTTTGAAATAAAGAGCACAATATGTCAAGGACATGAGAATATAGAGCAAAAGACTTGAACTTGGACAAGATTTTAAGAAGAAACTAATAAGAACTTAAATTAATCAGATGAGTACATGAACAATACCAAGAAAGGTGAGCTAGAACTTCAAGAGATGCATTGTCGAGATTGAAGAACTCTTCAACCTTGACCCCTATATATATTCCTATCTAAGATGCTCTTAAGCGGCTTCTATCAAACTAAGAAGCTTCTCGAACAGCTTCTACCAATTAGAAAGCTTTTTGAATTCCTTCCACTAACTAGAAAGCTTTTCAATTGACTTTCACCAATTAAGAAGCTTCTCAATTGACTTTTATTAACTCAAGAAGCTTCTAGAATATTTTAGAAGGTTTTGTGAACCTCCAAAGTGTATGTCCCTAATATCACCTCCTTTCTTAGCAAAAAATTCAAAGAACAGCTCGATCTTATTACATATGTAAGAAATTAAGAATACGCTATACTAATAAAGCTATGTATTTTGTTTTCTATTCTTGGGCAATAGATTCTATTGGTCTTTGAAGAAATCACCTATGGCCTTGAATTAATACGTCTATTGTTGAAATATCCCATCAAAGGATCTGATCTTCATTGCGGCCTTCAAAACATCCTCCAATCAAGATCTTAGGACTAAAAAGATTCACCTTTCTAAGCTTAAGCAATATGATTAAAGCTTGAGTATTAGAATTGAGACTTGGATGGTTGGGTCTTACTCCTAATAGCTTCAATTGAGGTCATATTTGGCACTAAAATGTATTGTCCTCACTTTGCTCAATTAAAGGCTATAAAAACTATACAAATTCATTTGAAGCTTGTGTAACAAATGAATCTTTTGAGTCTTCTTTTTTCAATGCTTGAAGATTTGATATGGTGACTAATTTGCTTCTACCATTTTATTTTATCTTGAAATAATTGACTATATATTCATGCAGGCTTTAATTTAACTCTCTCTTTTTTATGAGTATTCCTTGAATCCAATCTTTACTAAGAAGTTATCATCAAATTTGTTTGGATTTATAAGGATAGAATCAATAAAATTTCTATATCTTTTAAGATATATTAGCAAGATTTTTGGCCAATTTCCATGTGCACTTATTAATATCATAATTCCATTAATGAACAAGATATTCTAATTTCTCCCACCTTTACTTTGAATCAAGTATCTTTTCAACCTTGTATTCTTTATGGTCTTCAATTTTAATATTAGATGGCAAGTATTGTATTCTTCTTAGAATATGCGACTTTCCATAAGGTTTTAAAAGAGAGACATGAAAAATTGAATGTGCCTTCATAATAGATGATAATTTCAAGCGATATGCCACTAGATTGATTTGCTTTTGGATAGAAAATGGTCCCAACCTTTGAAAGTCCAACTTATCACATGGCCGCTTAGTGTTGATATTCCATCAAAAAAGTTATATCTTATCTCTAATATAAAAAATAAAAAATTGATTCTTGAATTTATTTGTAGATGCTTTGTAAGTATCTTGAGCTGCTATAATTGAAGCTTCAAGGTTGTTTGATGTTGCAATAGATGCTTTATAAATCCTTCAGCCATTGGATTATTGATCTTTTGCATACTCCAAAGATCAAGCTTCGGATGATATCCATAATTGGAGTAAAATGATATTTGTTGAGTTGAAGTATGAATAATATTATTATATATAAACTCCACTAATGGTAGATACGAGATCCAATGAACTGGTTGATAGTTGATGCTGCATCATAAATACTACTCCAAAACTTGGTTAATTTATTCTGTTTGGTTGTCAATTTGAAGATGGAAAGGCGAAGAAAGTTTAATATTCACATTTAATATTTCAAAAAAAAATTTCTAAAATTTAGATATGAATTGGAATCTTTGAGCGGATACAATACCATTTGGTAGGCTATAATATTCATATATATTATCAAAAAAGAATATTATCGTTTCTTTATTAGACGCAGTTTTTTGCAAGGAATAAAATGAGTAATTTTTGTAAGTCGATCAATTACTACAAAGATTTTGTCCAATGAATTGGATGGTAGTAGATTTGTGATGGAATCCATTGAGATAGAAGACCATGACCATAATGAAAGAAATAAAGGTTATAAGAGTTCATAAGGGCAATATTGAGGATTTTTGGACCTTCACTGTCTTTTACATTTGAGGCCATTAAAAATCTCAAGAAATAAGTTCTAAGGTCTTATTCAATTCAAAGTCATCCGCAGTTGAAAAGTCATGGTGAGATTAGAGAATGCACAATTGTATTGGTCCTTCTGAGATATACAAATATTCTTCAAAGTATAAAAGGTCTTCTTTAAGTTTGAACTTATCAGCATTTTCTTTCAAGTGATGCTTGCATTAAGGGCCAAAGCATTATTAGTGGTTACAGCATGTATCTCATTGAGGAAATTAAAAATAATAAGTACCAATATAATAGTAGCACAAAGATAAAATTCCTCTAATTTCAACAAAGTTGTATATTATTGATTAAACAGTGCTTTCTTTAACTTTAATATAAGATATAATCTCTTCAATAGAGCATCAAACAATCCTTGTTGCTTCCCAAATCAATAAGTGATAATAAAGTTAATTTGGAATAACAATATATTCTATTAAGTATAGTGGCAAAAAAAAATTTGAGTTGACATAAAATATTTCAAGTTCTTTTGATCTGTATATATAGTCACAAAATGCATTGTTCCTTTAAGAAAATAATGCCATTCTTGAAAAGAATCCACAATACCAAGAAGCTTTTTATTATAGATTTCATAATTAATTTTAATAGTAGAGAATTTTTGAGAATAAAATATAGTAGGATGGAATTTATCATCTATATCTATTTGTAGAAGTACGGCCCCGAGTGCAAAATCCAAAGCATTAGTCCCCATATAAAATACTTTTGTAAAGTTTGGATGCACCAATATTGACGCTGTAGTAAATGCCGTCTTGAGGTCTTAGAATGCCTTTTCTACTTAAGGCCCCCATTCTAACTTATTCTTATATGTCAATTGAATAATAAAGGTGGAAACTTGAGAATAATTTTTAATATAGATCTGATAGAAGTTAACAAATCTAAGAAAATATTGTACATCTCTTGCAGTTTGTAGAATGGCCCATTGCATAACCACCTCTATCTTCTTGGGATCTATCATCTAACTCAGAGTAGATACAATGTATTCCAAAAATTCCATCTTAGATTGATGAAATACACATTTTTTTGATTTGGCATATAAACTTGTATCTCGCAGCTTTTGTAATACCAACTTAACATGCTCCTTGTATTCTTCCAAATTTTTTGAATAGATCAAGATGTCATTAAGATAGATCACCATAAACTTGTTCAAGTATTTTCAAAAAATATCATTTATTAAATACTAAAAAATAGCAAAGCATTTGTTAGTCCAAAAAGTATGACATTATATTTAAAATGTTCATACCTTGTTTGAAATGCGGTGTCATGTTTTGATTTGGCTATTATATGAAAAAATTGTATATATATATTTAATATATAATTTACTACATAACTAAATGAGAGCCATATCAGTAGACTTTTATTAGTTAGAAGATGTGATTAGGTTGCTAGTTTAGAAGGGATCTATTAAAAGGATTATTATTGAGATTTATACAACCTTATTTCTTCTTTTGATAGTAGTTTTGAGGTTGATTTTATATTGATAGTAACTTTTGTATATCTTAAGTCACCTTTATTAGACATTGGTGATCCTTAAGATCTTATTTACTTCTTTTATTTGGTGCTTAAAACACCAAGTATGTAAATCTTATAAAAAGAAGGGTTAAAAAAGGGTCTTTAGTATAAAAAGGGTAGTTTGGCCATCTATGTGGATGGATAGAGGTGGATGATAGAAATCTCTATTCTAATTGGCCAAAAATCATGTCCAATAGGCTTCAAGGAGGCTGCCCAAGGGTTTATTAGGAGTTAGGGTTTGTTTTTCAAGAGGAGCCAAATACCATAGGCTAGGATCATAAGGTTTAGATTTTTGGATCTGGTTAAGGTGCAAATTTTGTGTGATTTGCACTTTATATGAAGAAGTTATAGGCGCTCAAAGTTAAGGTGTTGATTTTGGACCTATTGTCACTCTTTTGGATATAACTCGTGCATACAAAGAAAAATCAAGGATCGGCAACTAGGATTAAAGAGCACACTTTCATGGCTACACTATTTATATATGGCTTGATAAAATCCAAGCTAGGTTGAAGGAAATATTGGAAGTTGAAATCAGTGCTTATAAACTTAAGGGTAGTAAGTTACCTGCTTAAATAGTGGCTACATTTTGAGCTATATCTTATGCAATTTGATAGATTTTTGGCTCAAAATTTTCAGAAGTGTATATGTTTATGTCACAAGACTATGTAAAAAACTTTTGTGGCATTTGAATTTTGGATTTGTGAGATATAAGGAAAATAGTGCTAGGGTGTCTCTGAGCTAGGGTTTTAAGCACCTGCTAGGGGTTTTGAGATATCGGACGATCAAAAACAAATTTATGGTTGATTCTTTCTTGTAGTGAAATTTAAGAAAATCATCTATACTTTGAAATAAATTTTATAGAAATTGAATGGTTGGATTAAGAGTTATTGGACTCTAAACATCAAGAAGAAATAATTCCTTGTGGGTGAATAAAGTTTTGAAGGGTTTTTGTGGAAATTTGAATCTTTTTTGTACAAACCTACTTGAATACAAAAGGGTTTATATACATAACTTCTCTTTTGTGATATTGTTGTATTATTTGTCTTTTTTATTAAAGACAAATCACGTATTAAATTTTTGCCATCAAGTTTCAAATAAACTCTCTACAGCCATGTACCCAGTGTATTCCCAGATAAAAAGCCATGTTGTCATACTGCATTTACGTGCAGTGTATAAAAATATTATATATCTTGTATCTATTGTTATTACATGTGTAAGTGTTAGAGTTTATTTTAGAAGTTATTATAAGAAGAAGACTTATTATAGCCACTTAGTTAGTGAATTAAGATGGCTATTTGTTTTGTTCCTACCTTACTTATATCCTAGAATAGACTCTTTTATAATTAAAAGAAAGGTAAAGGTTGTTTTACCTTTTTTGTTGACTTTTGAGGTAGAATGGACCTTGTGAGGGATAAAAAAGAAGGGCATGGAGTGAATAGGGCATGTCCAATAGGATTTGGCTGTCTATGTGGACGTGTCATATTCTAATATAAAAAGAAAGGGGGATATATTCCTCTTGTTAGACCTAGGATTTGGCAATTTTTGAGTGGTAAAATTAGGAGAGAGATAGCTCCCAAGAGATAGAAGAATTCATAATGAAAATTGGTAGGTGTATTCTTTGGGTTGTGTAGAGTCTAGAACCTACTCACTTGCTTGTTTTGGAGTTGTGAGCAAAAAGTTATGCTTGTTTTAGTAGAGTAGGGTCTGCTGCTATTGAAAGCTGACGGTAGAAACTTCGAGCTACCACTACATATTTGATTTCAACTCTTTCTTAGTAAAATTTATAGAGAGTGTGAAGGGTAATGCTTCCTTTCTATTTAAAAACCTAATTTTTTTTGTATAGGAGTTGGAGAAAATGTTGTAAAGCCTTGAGAGTGGGAAAAGTTTTGCTGCACTTGACAAGAGGGGCCGAGACTTTGTTCAACCCGCCAAGTCAGACGAACTATTCAATCTTTTGATATTTTTAAGTGCTTATAGTAAACGTATATACTTTCCATGAATAAAAAATCAAAACATTTGGAAGCTTTGTTGAAGTATTGAAGGCAATGAAGTATCAAGAAGGCAAATTATTGCTAAGGATTTGAAAAGTGAATCAACTAGCTATAAAATTTGGAGTTTAAGAATATGTAATACAAAATTTTAGAATAAGTTAGATGATGAATAGACTTCTAAAAATCATACTTACGAATTTGGAGAAGAGAATTAATCACAAAAAAGGCTAGATAAAACAACATTGTATTTCTTTGGAAATTTGAAGTACTATTTTTTAGCCGTAACTTTTTAAACAGTGAATATCTGTTGTGAAGCTGTTTTTACAATGGATTATTAGCTTTCTAAGTAGACTATAAGCACGCTTGATTCGACCTTTGGATGAATTTTTTAGTATTTATTTAATTTCAGCTTATTGCTGCTTATGTACATTACTCATATCTTGTTGCAATTTGAGTATCTTGAATAATATACTGCCTTTACTTTATCTTTTTATTATATACATTTTATATAAGTATTTGTACAAGTATTATATCAAGGATTATATACTATTTTATACAAATATTTGTACAAGTATTATACCAAGGATTATATACTATTTTATATAAGTATTTATATAAGTATTATCCAAATATTTGTACAAGTATTATACCAAGGATTATATACTATTTTATATAAGTATTTATATAAGTATTATCCAAATATTTATATAAGTATTATTCAAGGGTTATACTTTATATTTATACAAGTCTTTTATAAGTATAATACAAATATAATTTGAAAGCTTGAACAAATATTGTGCAAGTATATAAGATACTTGCACAACTCCCTCTCATATTCCTTGCTAATTCCAATAGCAGATAGGAATCCGATACTTTCCCAAGGCGAATTCTTTCTATCCGACAACGTCATATGATAGCGGTCTTCTATTCATCTCCCTATATGATCTGTACCAAGTTGCATGTTCTACAAAGATCTATTTTAGTATAGATCTTGACTTGACTGAGTTGTTCCAAAAGTCTTGAGATTAATGGTAGTAGATAAGGATTCTTTACTATTATCTTATTCAATCTCTGATAATCAACTCACATATATTGTCATGTAATAACATGGCCATTAGGTGCAAGAAGAAACAAATGATTATAATAAATAAGAGCTCAAATAAAAAAAAATTAGAAAATTATTTTAGAATTATAAATAATAGACAAGAAAATAGAAAAAAATCAAAAAGGCTAATGTTGCCTTTTTAGAGAAGAGGCTTTTACATATTTTATATAGCCATAAATAAGGAAAAATAAAGTTGATTAGAAAAATAAATAATATAGGCATCTTTAGAAAAGAGATAAGAATAGATTTTAAAAAATTTTATCTCAAAATTCTCAGAGTTGATATTTGAAGAGGACCAATTGTGATCCGGGGTCAAAATTAGATCCTAAGATATAAAACCATGTGCCTACAATGGGACAAGGGTTCTTTTATAGATTAAATAGTAGGATTAGTGAGCAAATTTAAGAAAGTGTTTAAGTGTTGATTTTGAATGATTTAAAGAAAAATTGGCTTTGTAAGAGCTTTGCAAAGTCAAGGTTGTATCGAGTGACTTTGGATTTTGTGAAGTAAAGAGGGATTTATAAATTTGAGCATTCCATGAGTTTGATTATAGATCTACAAGTGAAAATTTGAAGGTTTATAATAAATTTAAGCTTAATCAAATAATTTGATTGGAAGTTATTGAAGTTCAAGTGGGTTGAGATCTCAAAAGTTGGGATTTGAAGGTCAATAAGGGTTTCTTAGATATTTAGCAATCTACTAATTGGATTGAAGTGAAAGTTATTTGAATAGATAATAGATTAGATTTTTTATTTGCATAGGAATTTTGAGAGTAATTGAATAGTACAAAGAAAAGATATTTGTGCTAAAAGTTTGACATTAGGATTGGAGAAGGAAGGCAACCTATACCCAAGTAGAAATTTAAGCTTAACTTTTGCTTAGTAAGTTGAATCTCTTTCAACTTTTTTTTGTATGTTGTCAACTTAATTGTTAAAAAGTATGCAAAATTTGAGCTAAGATGAATAATTAAATCATCAGCCATTGTAGTTTCAATCTACTATATGATTTGATTAGGATTTGTTAGGATTGTTAGGGTTTGTTAGGATTCGGTTAGGATTTGTCAAAATTTGTCAAGATTCATTTAGGATTTGATTAATATTTGACTAAGATTTGACTAGGATTTGACCAAGATTTTATTAAGATTTGATTATGATTTGATTAAGATTTGTTTAGGATTTATCTAAGGTTGTTAAGATTTGACCAAGGTTTGATTAGGATTTGGTTAAGATTTAATTAGGATTTGATTAAAATTTGATTTAGATTTGATTAGGATTTAATTAGAATTTGACTAAGATTTTATTAGGATTTGATTAAAATTTGATTATAATTTTTATTTTTAATATTTAAAAGATTTTTATTTTAACAAATCTTTTGGATTTATATTAATATTTCTTTAAGATTTCTTTATTATTTCTTAATGACTTCTTTAGAAGTTCTTTAGAATTTTTTTTATATATTTTTATAATTAATTAATATCTAATTAAATTTTTAATGATTGGACATATTTGTTAGTCTTTAATTATAAATTTAAATAATTCTAATAGAAGTGTTACAACTTGTTATTGCTATTTCTCTTTTATCTTTCATAGCTAGGTACCTAGTATATTTTCAAGCAAGACTTCACGACATACGACAATACAAGAAATCATCTTTCTTCTTCACAAAAAATATAGGTGCCTTGTTGGAGACTTTGAATGCCCGATGAAGTTCTTTGCAAGATTTTTATAAATGTAATGCTTCAATATTGAAAGCTCATTTTGAAAAAGATTATAGATTAGGCCAAAAGGTGGTTGTATTCCTTCTTAAAGATCTATAGTACAATTGTATGGTCGGTGCTTTGACAATATATCAGCATTCTTCTTTTAAAAAATATCTTGAAATTTTCTATATTACTCTAAAATACTTGCCAATGAAGTCATATCTTTTTTAATTGAAGTGACATAAATAAAAAATGGTATATTTTCTTCACCCAATCTTATAAAAGCCCTTGCTCCAATAAATAAAGGCTTATCATTTTGTGGCTTTTTACAAATTTTCTTTGCATAGATCTCTATTGAAAATGTTATTCTTTGCAACTTCCAATCTATAGATGGATTATGCTTTTGCAACCAAGATTTTTTGAGAATAATAGAATTTCAAGGAGTCCTAATAACATTAAATATAATTTGGCTTCTATGATCTTTGAACACTACTTCTATAGGCGTGTTTCATGAATGATACTACTAGAGGATAAGGATTGTCTATCTATTACCTCTACATGAATAGGTTTGGATTTCTATAGTAGAAGAATTTTTTGAAGTTTAGTGAATGCCTCATCTATAAAACAAGCGGATGCCCCCAAATCTAACAAAATGGTCGTTTGAAGCTGTCATGGACATAAGATTTATTCTAATAACTATCTAGTTAATATAGATTAATAGAAATAGGTAAAATAAATTAATTTGATAATATCTCAGAAAGAAGCTTTCTAGAAGCTTCATAGATACAGAATCACCTTAATACATGTCTATAGATGATTGGTAGGTTAGAAATTTGGTCAACAAGCTAGCCATGTATCGCACATGTTGGTAGCTTGCGGAACAAGCTAAGTATGTGGCACACATGTGGAAAACTTGTCTTGCAAGTTTGACACGTGCCTTACAAATTAGACACATATAGGAGGTCCTATAAAATATTGCCATGTAGTTCTTTGATAGATAGTATAAATAGAGACAAGAGTAAAGCCTTCTTCACTCTTATCAATTCTTTTCTTATTTCTAATCTAGTTCAAGAGTCTCATGTATTTTCTAGTCTTTGACAATAGTCATTCTAGTTTCTTCTTGAATATACATACTTCTTTATTTCTATCTTGTCATTTTCTTTTGACATAGTTTTTACTAACTTATGCATCTATTTTAGTTCGTGTCCTTGATAAATTGACAATAATAAAGTTACAATATGAGAGCTTTGTCTCTTCTTAATTAAGAGTGGATTACCCTTTTTTCTTGATAAGACATAAGTATATTAGAAGTTGTAGATTATCCACATCTAAATTGATATTATTCTTAGAATTTTTTCCTTTGTTCTTGAATGGTTTATTTTGTAGTGAGAATAGACACCTTTTTCTTTTTCTATTGTGGTATCATGGCAGAGCTTCTTAAAATGAAGAATACAATGGCACAAATGTAAGAGCAAATAAGAGAATTAATACTTGTAATGCATCAATTCAATGCACCACCACAAGGGGCAATAAGATTAGCAAGAAGTGAAGATATAGAGATGATTCGAGCTGCTTCAATCCATACCACTTCACCTACAATTGAACACCATTTAAATATCAAAGAATCAAAAATTAGTTTATCAAAGTAGTTCAATGGCACCAGATCTAAGTTTTGATGATTCATCAATCAAGTACAATTGGTGATTGAACTTCAACTCCAAAGTTATCCAATCCAAGGATTACAAGTCAGGTTTATTAGAACACTACTGTCAGGTTCTACTTTATCATAGTTTTCGTTCTTTCTTGAATGATGTGATCCAATATTGGATAATTTGGAGGCATTTTTAGTAGAATTTTGATCTATATATGAAAAATATGATGCAATTCATGTCGCAACTAATAAGATCCGTATCTTGTGACAAGACAATTGATCAATGACATCATATGCTTTACAATTTTGACAATTAGCAATTGACACCAAGTGGAATGATGTTGTGCTTATTAGCCAATTTTTCTATAGGTTACAATATGAAGTAAAAAAATTGATGTTCAACTTATTCAATCCTTAGACATTGAGTTAAGCAATTGATTTTGTTGTGAAGTGTGACAATTGGCTTTTTGAATTTCGATCATAGAGCCGCATAAGAGAGCTCTAACATTACTACAATACAATGGTAACATCAACATCTTTTTAATATGTATATTCAAAAGTAGAAGACATGCAAATCAATGCGGTACATTTCAAACTTCTTACTGAATAAGAAAAGATTTGTTGTCATCAAGAAGGATTATATTTATATTGTAGAGAACCTAAGCACACTGCTTAGTATTGTTTGAAGAAACGATGCAACCACAAGATGAGAAGTATGGCTATCAAAGAAGACAATATGTCAAAAAACGAATTTATCTAGCTACAATAGGGACCATGCAGCTAGAATCTTATACAACTCCTAATAAAGGTCCTATCTTCTTCTCAAAATCCTCTCCTTATTTTATAATAGATATCTATTTGAGACCTAAAAATCACAAAGCCTCTATCTTATTAGAATTAGAAGCCTCAGCATATTTTTTACATAAAGAATTTGTTAAAAGTTGTAGAATACCTTCAATATAAAAAATTAAACTTGTACATGTAGAAGCCATAGATGGTTGCCCGTTATCTTTTCAAAATTTTACTCATGAAATCCTTCCTATAAATATAATAATAGATGGTCATAATAATTATATAGTCTTTAATATAATTAAATCTCCCTCTAATCCAATCATTTTAGATTTATTATGGCTAAAAAAATATAATCCTTAAATAGATTGGATTTCTTGTAGACTTGACTTTTCTCAAAGCATTAATAAGAGTTTCGTAAATCAAGTAATAAACCATAAGCCTAGTATAATAAAATCTGTACTTATAGGTGCAAAAACGTTTATGAATGAAGCAAAAAGAAGATCATCTTTTGCTATTTATGCTACATCCATTTCTGATGGTCAAAGGACTTCAAGTGGCATTCCAAGCCAATATTAAGATTATCAAGATGTTTTTGAGAAAAAGAATGTAGATATTCTTTTGGAGCATCGTCTATATGATTGCTCAATATCGGTCACTATGAATGTGTGTAGATTATTGAGGGCTCAACAAGATTACCTTCAAGAATAGATATCCTCTACCTTTAATATTTGGACTTCTTGATCAATTGAATCAAACCAAGATCTATACAAAATTAGATCTAAGAGGAGTATATAATCTAGTATACATCAAAAAAGGTGATAAATAGAAGACTGCATTTTGAACAAGGTATGGACATTTTGAATATAATGTCATGCCTTTTAAACTTACAAATACACCAACTGCTTTTCAACATCTTATGAATGATGTTTTTCGTGAATTTTTTGATGACTTTGTTATCTGCTATTTAGACAGCATTTTAATCTACTCTAAGAACATAAAAGAACATGAATTTCATGTTCATCATGTGTTACAAAAATTTAGAGATACAGGATTATATACTAAGATAGAAAAGTGTGTATTTTATACTACTCAAGTTGACTTCTTAGGATACATCATTTTGAATGATGGTCTCAAAATGAATCCTAAGAAAGTCCAGACAGTCATAAATTGGAAGATTTTAAAAATAATAAGAGATGTGCAATATTTTTTACGATTTGCCAATTACTATCGAATCTTCATCAAAAACTTTATTCAAGTTACAACTCCACTTACACACTTAATTTGTAAGGAAAAACTTGAGTGGAATAAAGAAGCAGAAGTATTATTTGAGGCTTTGAAGATAACTTTTACTTTTATACCAAGACTATAATGCGTTGATTTTTCCAAGACATTTTTTATAGAAAAAAATGCCTCAAACTTTGCTTTAGGGATAGTATTGTCACAAATGGAAAAAGATGATAAACTCCACCTAGTAGCTTTTCATTCCACAAAATTTTTAGTAGTAGAGATCAATTACAAAATCCATGATAAAGAACTTCAATTGTGGATTCTTTTCAAGAATGGCGTCACTATCTAAAAGGCATTTTCAAAGACATTATACAAACTTTGTCGTTTTCTTAGCCGATAAGTGATAATAAACTTGAATCTTAATATGTTCTAACAAGCTTGATGACAATTCAATACGCGCGTGGATATGAAATACTTGAGGTTCTTGTAATCCATATGTACGGTGATTGGACTAAAAGCCTTTTAGATAGTGACGCCATTCTTGAAATTTGCTCTATTTCAAAGGACACTTATATATTTCAAAAGGTACAGTATGATTACGTGTTCTAGAAGCTTGTCACAACCTCCCTATGCCAAGGCATTTTGGATATAATAAGACTTTGAAGCTAATATTAAGAGATTTTTGGTGGCCTTACATATAGAAGGTAGTTAAAGAGTTTGTATAGTCATGTGATATTTGTTCAAGATCAAAAACTGTTCATCACCAATCTTATGGACTTCTCCAACCATTACTTGTACCAAAACAACCTTGGTCTTTTGTTTCTATGGATTTCATCATGAATCTTTTAAAATCAAGTTCATATGATTCTATATTCATAATTGTAAATCATTTTATTAAGATGGAACATTTTGTATCATGTACAAAAATTATTACAGGTGAAGAAATAGCTAAACTCTTCCTTGATAATATCTATTGCTATCATGGACTATTAAAGGATATTATATCAAACAAAGGAATACAATTTATATCAAGTTTTTGAAAGACTCTTTTCAAAATATTGAAGGTAGATATAAAATTATCCTCAACTTTCCACCCTTAAACTAATAGACAAATGGAATGAGTAAAATAAGTTTTGGAGTAATATTTGAAATGTACTATCAATTACCATCAAGATAATTGAACAACTCTTTTGCCATTGGGAGAATTTGCTTATAATAATTTGGTACATTCTTCTATTCAACAAACTCCATTCTTTGCAAATTATGGTGTCGTGATGTAACGTGACTACTAGGTGAAAGAGTGTGGAAATAGTATATTATAGAAGATCTTAGTTCAAAATATTGTAGCAAATTATCTTAGAAAAAATAGATAATAGTAAGAAAGAAGTAAAACTAATGGATTTTAATGTTGCCATTTTTACAAATGAGCTTCTATTTACTTTGTAGGGCCATAAGTAAGGCAAAACAAAGTAGATTGGGAAATAAAATGATATAAGCATATATAGGAGAGAGTTAAAAAGAGGTTTCAGAAAAACTTACTACAAAAATCTTGAAATAGATACCCGGAAAGGACCGGTTATGAGCTAGAGTCGAAATCAGACCCCAAGGCACAAAACCACATGCCTACGGCGGATCTAGGGGGCTTTTGCAGATCAAAGATTGAATTTAGAGAGTGGACTTGAAGGATTTTGAATAAGAGTTGGTTTTGAGTAATTTGGAGAAAAAATGACTTTGTAATAGCTTTGCAAAGTTAGGATTGATTTCGGCAACTTGGGATTTTGTGAAATAAAATAGGATTGATGTTTTAGGCAATTTCAGAAGTTTTATAGTAGATCTATAGCTCAAAATTTGTGGGTTTTTGGGCATTGTTTTTGTTAATGTGTGCTATGAATTTGAGCTGCATCTAATAGATCCATTGTACGTAATTGAGGTTTAAGTGGGTCAAGGTCTTGGAAATTAAGTTTTGAGGGTTAGTTAGGATTTTTGAGATCTTGAGCAATTTGCTAGTTGGATTGGAGTAATTTTTATTTGTCTAAATAATAGACTTGTTTTTTTATACACATAAGTGATTTGAGATTGATTGAATGGTGAAAAAAGGAGAAATCAGCACTGGAAGATCAGCATCAAGGTTGGAGAAGGAGGCCGACCAACACCCAAGAGGTTTTTGGGATTTTTCTTCTATTTGGTAAGTTTGATTTCCTTCAAATTTGTTGTGCTTGTTGTTGACTAAGAAGTTGAACGATATACAAAGTTTTAAATAAGATTGATGGTCTAATCAGTAGATATTGAGGTTCTAATTTTTTCTAGGATTAATTTGAATTGGTTAGAATTTAGTTTAAGATTTGATTAGGATTTGGTTTAGGCTTTAGGGTTTGGTTTAGGATTTAGGATTTAATTTAGGATTTAGGATTTAGGGTTTAGGATTTGACTAGGATTTGGCTAGGATTTGACTTAGAATTTTGACTAGGTTTTGAGTGAGGATTTGACTAGGATTTGATTAAGATTTGACTAGGATTTGACTTAGGATTTGATTTAGGATTTGATTTAGGTTTTGACCAAGTACTGACTTAGGATTGGACTAGGATTTTATCACGGATACAAAATATAGACTTGAAGTCTAAACAAGAACTTCAAGAAAAATTGGCAGGAACTGAATTAATATCACAAACTCAGAATATAGACTTGAAGTCTAAAGAAGAAGTTCAAGAAGAACTGGCAGGATCTGGATTAATCAGATGAGTATAAAAACAACACCAGAGAGGTGAGCTAGAGCTCTAAGAGATGTGTTGTCGAGACTGAAGAACTCTTCAGCCTCGATTCCAATATATACTCCTATCTAGGAAGCTTCTCAAGCAGCTTCCTCCAACTAGAGAGCTTCTCAAGCAACTTCTACCACCTAGGAAGCTTCTTAAGCAGCTTCCACTAATTAGGGAGCTTCTCAAGTAACTTCTACTAACTATGAAGCTTTTAGAAGGCTCTGAAAGGTTCTAGAGAGTTCTAAAAAACTTCTAAAATGTTCTAGAAAGTTCTAACAAGTATGTCCTTGACAGGTTTAACTAGGGTTTGACTCAAGGTTTGAACAGGGTTTGATTTAGGATTTGACTTAGATTTTGAGTAGGATTTGACTAAGATTTGGCCAGGATTTGACTTAGATTTGACTTAGATTTTGACCAGGGTTTGACTTAGGGTTTGATTTAGGTTTTGACTAGGGATTGATTTAGGATTTGACTTAGGGTTTGACTAGGATTTGATCTAGGTTTTGACCAGGGATTGACTTAGGATTTGACTTAGGATTAGACTAGGATTTGACCAGGGTTTGACTCAGGGTTTGAACAAGGTTTGACTTAGGATTTGACTTAGGTTTTGACTAGGGTTTGACTTAGGATTTGATTTAGGTTTTTGAGTAGGGTTTGACCTAGGATTTGAATAAGATATGACTAAGGGTTTTAAAATTCTATTTTTAGTATTTTCTAAATTTATTATTTTATATATTATTTTCTAATATGATTAATGTATGATTCATTTACTCTTCTTTTGTAATTGCTTAAAGATTGGATCAAAGTTTGATTAGTATTGTTAAGATTTAATAGAAGTTGTTTAAGATTCTATTAGAGTTGTTAGGATCTTGTTGTTGTGTATTTTCTTTTTGTCTTCCATAGCCAGGTGCCCGGTGTCATGTTGTGATTTGGCTACTATGTAAAAAAATTGTGCATGTATATTTAATGTATAATTTACTACTTAGCTAAATGAAAGTCATATCAGTGGATTTTATTGGTTATAGGATGTGATTAGATTGCTAGTTTAGAAAAGATCTATTAAAAGGATTATTATTAAGATTTATATAACCTTATTTTTTTTCTAGTAGTGACTTTTGAAGTTAAGTTTATATTGATAGTAACTTGTATATATCTTAAATCACCTATGTTAGACATAGGTGATCCTTAAGATCTTATTTACTTCTTTTATTTGGTGCTTAAAGCACCAAGTATATAAATTTTATAAGAAGAAGGATTAGAAAAGGATTTTTAGTATAAAAAGGGTAGTTTGGCCATCCATGTAGATGAATAGAGGTGGATTATAGAAATCTCTATTCTAATTGGCCAAAAATCATGCCCAATAGGCTTCAAGGAGGCGGCCCGAGGGTTTAATAGGAGTTAGGGTTTGTTTTTGGAGGGGAGTCGAACATCAAAGGCTACGATCATAAGGTTTAAATTTTTGGATCTGGTTTAGGCACAAATTTTGTATGATTTGCACTTTTTATGAAGAAGTTATAGGAGCCCAAAGTTAAGGTGTTGATTTTAGACCTACTGTCACTCTTTTGGGTATAACTCACACATACAGAAGGCAATCAAGGATCGGCGACTGGGATTGATGAGAGCACTTTCACGGCTACACTTTTTATAGGTGGCTTGATAAAATTTAAGCTAAAATGAAGGAGATATTGGGAGTTAAAGTCAGTGCTTACAAACTTAAGGGTAGTAAGTGACCCGCTTATATAGTGATTACATTTTGAGCTATATCTTAGGCAACTTCACAAATTTTTGGCTCAAAATTTTCAGGAGTATATATGCTTATGTCGCAAGACTATGTACAAAAAAACTTTGGCATTAGAATTTTGGATTTGTAACATATAAGGAAAATAGTGCTCGGGTGTCTCTGAGCTAGGGTTTTAAGCACCTGCTAGGGATTTTGAGATATCAGACGATCGGTATCGAATTTATGGTTGATTCTTCCTTATGATGAAACTTAAGAAAATTATCTATACTGTGAAATAAATTTTATAGAAACTTAATAATTGAATGAAGTTTTTTTGGACTCTAAAGTTCAATAAGAAATAGGTCCTTGCAGGTGAATAAAGTTTTGAAGGATTTTTGTAGAAATTTGAACCCTTTTGTACAAACTTACTTGAATATAAGAAGGTTTACATATATAACTTCTCTTTTGTGAGATTTTTGTATTATTTGTCCTTTTATTTGAGGAAAAATGACCTATTGGATTTTGCCATCAAATTTCAAATGAACTCTCCACAGCCAAGTATCCAGTGTATTTCCAGATAGAAGGCCACGTCATATGACACCGCAACATTCTTGAGTAAAATTGCATGTATTACGACAAGAATTATCATCTATGACTTGATATTTCATGACAAGATAGTCACGTGTCTTACAAATTAGACACGTGTAGGAGGTCCTATAGAATACCGCTGCCACGTTGTAAATTAAAACATAGTGTGAAAGATATAAATGAATGTATTAAAATAAAAAGATTAAGATTAGAAGAAGAGAGGATGAAAAAGAGAAGGGGTTGTGGTTATAACCACATTATCTTGGAGGTTATAATATTTATCACAAGCTTAGGGATGATAGGTAGGCCAAACTACTAATTTCTTGCTAAAATTCCTATTAGCAGTATCAAGTCATGAAGCCAAGGATTTCTACAATGAAGTCAAGTAGATTCGACCCCATGTCAACTCCAAAGTAGCTAAGAACTTAACCACACAAGCTTCTTTGACTTGGCAATGTAGAATGTAGTTCTTTCTTTTCTATCTCTAATCTAATCTTAATTGTTTCTTTCTACTTATTAGATTTTTTTCTATTTTATCTTAGATCTACTTTACCTTTATTCTCTTCTATTTTAAATATAAACTTAAATATTGTGGGCTGAAATTAGAAGAGAAGTTGGTAGAAAAATGGTAGTAAGAAGATAGAATAAAAATTTACCTCAAAAAGTGAGATTTCTTCAAATAAATCCAAAAGAAAGGATTAAAGAGGTGGAAAGACATAGTTGAGGTGTCTCTTTGACCAAGGGAAGAAGGAAGACCAGGCTGGGATGATAAGAAGGGGTCATGAAGAAGAAGAGGGGGGATTCTTTTGGAAATATAGGATTTCTTTTTGAAAGGCAGTATACGTTTTTGTGTGTAGAAGAAGCTTAGAAAGGATTTTAAGTGCAATTTTTTGTAGGTTTGTAGTAGACAAGATAAGAAACATATAGAAATATTTTTCATGTCTTTTGGTTAAGTATCAAGGGAGATATGAGTCGTCAAAGTTGTAAGTGTTTAAGACTAGGGCAGTGAGGTTTACTAAATTTCGGGCCTTGGCTCTTGAGAACCATTTGGACTTTAGAGGCAAATTTTGTTGGGGTTTTTTTCCTTATAGAGTTTACTACTTTGAATCAAAATCTTAAGTCAATATGATCTCTGAGCAAAGAGTTATGAGTAAAATTGTAACCGGATGTAGGTGAAAAGAGAAATAGAGTGAAAGCAGAATTGGGGTTTGTATGGGCAGAGTGTGTGTGTGGGTTTTTTGGATATGAATGGAGTTAGAGAATGAATTTGAGTGTGAAATTTGATAGACGTGATCTAAGCAAGTTAAGGAAGAGATGAGAGTAAGTTTGATACTCATTTGTCTTATGAAAAAAATGTTATGTTCTTTCAAAATGATAGGGGTCTATCTCCAAGTTAGTGAAGTTTGGGGAAGCATATCTTTGTGATCAGATCAGCATTTTGAGTAAATTTATTGGCATTTGTAGATATATGAGTCTATTAAGTTGTGTAAAAAACTAATTGCTATTGGAATTATGTTTAAAGAATTATGAGAAAATTTGTAGTCGGATCTAGAGTTGTTAGAAGACAGAATTAAAGGAGAAGGATAGAGTCTATAACTCTATTTCAAAGAAGAGTTTTGGAGAAAAAATTGGAGGATATTTACAACATAAAGCAAGAAATAAGCCTACCAAATTTCGATACTTAGGGATTTGATAATGAGGAGAAATGAAGGTGTGAAGCAAAGGGGGTCCAGAATCAAAGGCAGCATGGAGGGATTTCTTTGACAACATGGTTCTCTCTAACCACATGAGCTATAATCAAAAGGATTATGGGGTTTGCTTCCTTACTTCCTTAAGTACTTTGTGTCCAAATTTTACTTCAATTGATGTGATATCCTAGGATTTATGGGCAAATTTGAGGGCAGGTTTCTAAAGGCAGAATATGTTAGGGTTAATAAAGTATGTTTTTATGTAAATTCTTCAATTTTATGAACTTTATGAATCTCATCTTGCACTTAAGAAATGAGAGGCACAAAAGACCCAGTGTTTCTTAGGGCTAAGACTCTCACCATGACACCGCCACATAGCTCTTAGATAGATAATATAAATAGAGACAAGAGTGAAGCCTTCTTTATTCTTATCAACTCTTTTCTTGATTTTAGTCTACTTCAAGAGTCTCATGTATTTTCTAATCTTTGGCAATAGTCATTCCAATTTCTTCTTGAATATACATACTTCTTAATTTCTATCTTGTTAATTTCCTTTAACAAAATTTTTATTAACTTATGCATCTATTTTAGTTTGTGTCTTTCACAAAAGCTTCTGAGGGCCAAAATACAAAATGATTGTAAAACAACTAGCAAGTTGAGCAAAAAGATAGGAATCTAAATAGTTTTATAATATTGAATTGTCCAACTGTATAGTCTCATATTGCATTTACATGCAATATGAAAAAATATTAAATTTTTTATTTATTTTTGTTATCTATGTGTGAATGCTAGAGGCTATTTTGGAAGATATTCTAATGGAAGGATTTTTTTTAGCCACTTAATTAGTGAATTAGGATGGCTATTTATTTTGTTCCTACCTTATTTTTACCTTAGAATAGATTCTTTTGTAATTGGAAGAAAGATAAAAGCTGTTTTACCTTTTTTGTTGACTTTGAGGTAACATGGTCCCTTGTAAGGGGTAAGAGAGAAAAATAAGGGATAAATAAGGCCTATCCAATAGGATTTTGGCTGCCCATGTAGGCATGGCATTACCTGATGTGGAAGAAAAGGAGAGGATAATCTTCTTGCTAGAATTAGGATTTTTAATTTTGGAGTATGTGATTTTTGGAGAGAGATAGCTCCAAGGGTACTAAAGCTTTTAGAATAAAATTTAAAGAAAATAATTCTTAAGTTGTTGAAATTCCAAAGCCTATTTATTTGCTTATTTTGGAATCGTGAGTAAAAAGTTACACTTGTTTTAGTAGAGTAAGGTCTGCTGCTATCAAGAAGTGAACGTAGAAAATTTGAGCTGCTATTGCAAGTTTGATTTCAATTCTTTCTTAGTAAAATTTATAGAAAGTGAATAATTATGCTAACTTTCTATCAAGCTACTTCTTGAAGCATTTGGAATTGGAAAGAAAGAGTTGTGAGCTTAAGAGTGGAAAAGAGTCTACTACCACCTGATGAAGAGGGGCAGAGATTTTGTTTAACCACCCGAGTTGGACAGTCTCTTCAATCTTTTTGGTATTATAAGTGCTTATAGTAGCTTTTATAAGCTTTCCATAAGAACAAAAATCAATATATTTTAAGCTTCTATGAAAATTTTATGAGCTGTGAAGTAACAAAAGGACAAATTGTTGCTAGGGTTTGAGAGGTAGTTTCAACTAGCCATAAAATCTGAATTTTGAGAGATGTATATACAAGATTTGAAGATAAATTAGATGATAGAGTGAGCATTCTAAAATGCTACTAGATGTTCAATTTGAAAAAGGCAAGTGATCACAATGGAAGCTGAAGTAAGAAGAGCTTTGCTGTCTTTGTTGTTTGCTAGAAATTTTTAATACCTACTTCAATTAGCCATAACTTTTAAATGGTAAGACCTTTATTTGTGAAATTTTGATGGATTTTACAATGTATTATTAGCTTTCTAAAAACTATATGCACGCTTGATTTGACATTTGGATGAAATTTTAGTCATTTATTTAGTTTCAGCTAATTGTGTAACTTGTATTCTTCATATGCGGTTGTATTTTGAGGTATACTTGAGTATATACATATTCTACTTATATATATTATAGAAGTATATATACTTATATTTATATTTAGTATTTATATAATTATTTTATAAATATTATATAAAATATCTATATAAATATTTGTATAAGTATTATACAAAAGATTATATTTTATGTTTGTATAAGTTTTGTATAAGTGTAATACAAGTATAATATGGAAGCTTGAATAAATATTATACAGGTATACAAGATATTTATATGGCTTCCTCTCATATTCTCTACTAATTCTAATAGCAGCTAGGAACTTGGTGTTTTTCCAAGGTGGATTTTTTCTATCCGACAACAGTCCCTACTATGCCTAAACATTATTATTTTTTTAAACAATTGCATTCTTGGTTTTAATAATGTGTTGATTTTGTTTCTTTGGGCAATTGCCAATCTTCTAGCCTTCCTCGTCATAATACAAGCATAGACCTTCTTCCATCTGAGACTTCTTTTTTTATGTGTTTAAAATATATATTATATACATCTTATAAAAAAAGAATTAGAAAGGAATTTTTAAAGTGAATGGGAGTAGTAAGGCCATCCATATAAATGAATGGAGATGGATGATAGAAGTTTTTATTCCTATTGGCCAAAAATCATGCGCAATGGACTTCAAAAAAACTACCTAAGGATTTATTAGGAATTAGGGTTTATTTTTCAAGAGGAGTTGAACATCAAAGGCTAAGATTAATAATTGATCTTTTGATTTTTTGGATATGGTTTTGATACAAATTTTCTATAATTTAGACTTTTTATGAAAGAGAGATAGGCTCTCAAAATGAAGGTGTCAAAAATGTATCTATTGTCATCCTTTTGGGCATAACTTCCACGTATAGAGAGAAATAAACGATCAGCAAGTAGAGTTGAAAAGAACACTTTTTTGGCTACACTTTTTATATACAATTTGATAAAATCAAAAGTGGAATGAAGGAGATATTGGGAGTTGAAGTTAGTGCTTATAAGCTAAGAGTAGTAAGTGACCCCGCTTAACTAGTGGTTATTTTTTGAGCTATATCTTATGTAATTTGATAGATTTTTGGCTCAAAATTTATAAGAATATATATATTTATGTCACAAGACTATATGTAAAAAAAATTTGGCATTATAATTTTAGACTTGTGAGATATGAAGAAAATAGTGCTCATGTGTCTCTGAGCTAGGGTTTTAAGCACCTATTAGGATTTTTAAGATATCGGACAATCAAAAGTGAATTTATGGTTGATTCTTTCTTATAATAAAATTTAAGAAGATTATCTATACTTTATAGAAAATAATTGGATCAAGAGTTATTGAACTCTAAAGTTTAAGAAGAAATAAGTCCTTATGAGTGAATAAGATTTTAAAAGGTTTTGTAGCAATTTGAGCCTTTTTGTATAAATCTACTTAAATATAAAAGGATTTATCAATAAAAATTATATTTTATAATATCCTTTTGTTATTTGTCTTTTTTATTAAAGACAAATAACTTAATAGACTCTTGCCAATACGTTTCAAGTAAATTCTCTATAGTTAGGTATCCAATGTATTCTTAGATAGAAAATCACGCCACACAATAGTGCCCCTTGGCATAATGCTTGGATCTTAGCTGTTGCCTAATGAGCCTTGTCATGTTCTCTAAATGCTTCTATGAAAACTTCAAAGTTACTCAAAATTGATAATCTTTTTTCAAATAAGAGAGAAAACTATGAGAATATTTGTCTTGTAAACAAGGTATCAATCAATCCAACTTGTGATTCTTTTTTCAGATAAGTATTAGATTATAGGACCGTTATTAATCAAATTTGGTTGACAAATCCTCAAAATTTTGAACGTGTACCATGATATTTTTCTAGAAGATTAACTTGAGGCTCCTTACGTTGTTAAATAGGTGGATTTTTTTGGCATAGCATAGATAGTACTACATCCTCAAGCATAAAAGTTGAAGGTGGATGTAGTCAAGATTGTTGCACTTCAAATATTGGGTTGTTATGAAGTTTTGCAATAATTCCTTTAATATTTGCAGTCCTAGCAGATAAAGTGGTAAGAGAACTTATAATGGCATCTAACTTGGACTTGGAAGATTTGATCATACTAATGTCTTGACTTCCGGCCATTCTAAGAGAAAGAAGAAATGAATTTGTAAGAAAAAAATATCAATTTAGAGGAGGGTAATCCACAACCTCTAAAATACTTTAAGACCTTTGAAGAGAAAGATGATCCACTTTCTCATAAGAGGGACAAATTTCCAATATTGTGATAAAAAAAATATCAATTTAAAAGAAGATAATCCGTGCTTGTATATCTTTGAATAGAAGAGTAATCCACTTTCTAATAAGAAAGATTCAACTCTAATATTGAAGATGAGGTTAATCTCTACAAATTATCAATGCCATGAGAATATAAAGCAAAATATTTGAATTAGAACAGGGTTTCAAGAAGAAACCAATTAAAACTTGAATTAACTAGATGAGTGCAAAAATACCACTAAGAAAAAAGAGCTAGAACTCTAAGAGGTGTGTTGTCGAGACTGAAGAATTCTTCAACCTCAATTCTTATATATATTCCTATTTAAGACACTTCTTGAACAACTTCCATCAAACTAAAAAGCTTCTCAAGCAGCTTTTATCAACTGGAAAGCTTCTTGAGTTCTTTCCACTAATTTAGAAGCTTCTTGAGCTTCTTCTACTAATTTGGAAGCTTTTTGAATTCCTTCCATTAATTCGAAAGCTTCTCAACTGACTTTCACTAACTCAAGAAGCTTCTATAATGTTCTAGAAGGTTTTATGAACTTCCAAAGTATATGTTCCTACCATAATATATTTGACTATATAAAAAAAAGGTGTGGATTTTGTAAGACTTTTTTTTATGCTTGATATCAAAGACATGATGTTGCATGACATGCTGCTACCTTTCAAGTAGGAATTATTGAAGACTAAGTTGCTCTACACTTTATTGCTTGTCAAGTAACATTTAAAGGATATTAAATTTCTTGTAGAGTTGTTAATGCAAAACAACATGATGTTATATATTGAACTTAGTTAAACAAAAATGAGATACAAGGAATAGATTCTCTTACCTTCAAAGGGTTTAAATATATTTTGGAAGATCTAAATAGTAAATATTATATATTTAATAATATAGATAGAATGTGTGGATATTATAGGCCTCTTTCTTAGATAGAAGGAAAAACTAATGATTTTATATATAACCTCCAATATAATAAATAATATTATAGGAAAAAATCTTAGTATCAAAAATATATATCCTTGAAGATTATTTGACATTTTTATTTGATCTTGATAATATTAAATTTTGTAATAATATCCATGTGTATAATTGTGATTTTATATTTATCTTAATTGGAATAGAAAATATTAAGTCCTTGCTTGAATTTGGAATTCATACATATTGCATCAAAGCTATCTTTTATTATATGATGGAATGATTGCTATTCAATGTTAATGAATCTCTAAGATTCTTATAAGTTTATATCTATGATCTGAAAAATGAAATAAATTTTTTTAAAAAATTAATTAAAAAATTTAATGGCATATACTTGGCAACCATTTGTAGAATACTTGATAGGATAAATTCTAATGTGAATATTTTTGAATGCATACTTGACCATCATCATGACAATCCAAATGAAGAGTTGAACATAGTTATAATAGTTAATTATTTAGGCAATAAATGGCATACTTTGTGCCATTATAATACACTAATATTGGATGAAGTTGTAATGATTTTTTTTGATAAAATTAGTGAGGTTGGCAATCATGATGTAGTTATTAAGTATAAAAATAAACAAAACATGGTATTTATAAATACACTTGTTTTAACATATGATCTACTTCAATATTTTTTTTCTTCCTAAAAAACAAAGATGGATAGACTAAGAATGTCCAACAGGTTGTTAAAGACTTTTATGTCTCTATGAAGGCTTTTTATGTATATTATCTATATATTTGCTAACTTATGATCATTGCATATAGAAAGAATTAACTATTATAATAATATATTATTAATATAGCCACTAAATTTTTTAAAAATAATATTAATTTTGTAGTCTTAAATAATAAGAAGCTCAAGATGGAACTATATAATAGATTGGCAAATATTATTACTAATAATATTAGAATGAATGTTATTCAAATAGGCTATTGAATTTTCTTCATTGTAAGTTTTTTTATCTCCTTTTGCTTCATGTATAAAATATATTGAGATTTTATGGTAATTATTTAGTTAATAATTATTTATGATGTTTCAATTATATTTATATATAATTCAAAGCGAACAAATATAATTTTAAAGTTATTGGAAGGACAAACAACAATATGTATGCCAAATTTGGTTGTTTGGATTTTTAACACAAATATAAGATTATTTCTTAAACGATTAACCAATAAAATGATTTGTTGATATTATTGAATATATTTAGATAAAATAGTATAAAAATAAAGATGTGTCTCACATCTATTGGCAAGGATATGAAAATATAAAACAAGTGACTTATATTAGAAAAAAGATTCAAGAAGAAATTGACAAGGACTTGAATTAACTAGATGAGTACATGAACAATATCAAGAAAGGTGAGCTAGAACTCCAAGAGATGCATTATCAAGACTGAAGAATTCTTCAGCCTCAATTCCAATATATATTCTTATCTTGGAAACTTCTTAAGTGGCTTCTATCAAATTAAGAAGCTTTTCAAGCAAATTTTACCAACTTGAAAGCTTTTCAAGCTCCTTCCACTAATTAAGAAGCTTCTTGAGCTACTTTCACGAATTTAAAAGCCTCTAGAATGTTCTAAAAGATTATATGAATTTTTAAAGTATATATTCCTAGTATCACCTCTTTCTCTAGCGACAAATTCTAAAAGAAGCTCATATCTTTGAAAATCTTCTTATATATGTAAGAAGTCAAGAACACGATGTATCAATGAAGTTATATATTTTATTTTCTATTTTTAGATAATAGATTCTACTAGTCCTTAAAAAAATTGCTTATGGCCTTGAGTTAGTACCTTTATTATTCAAACATTCTATCCAAGGATCTAATCTTCATTGCAACCTTCAAAACATCCTCTAAATAAGATCTTAGATTTAAAAAGATACACCTTTCTAAGTTCAAGCAAAATTATTAAAGCTTTAGTATTAGAATCAAGACTTATAAGGTTGGATGTTGCTCCTAATAGCTCCAACTGTGCTTGTACTTAGTGTTGAAATGTATCATCTTGACTTTGCTCAATTGAAAGTTGTGAAAACCACATTGGTTTGTTCAAAGCTTATATAGAAAGTAAATCTTTTGAATCTTATTCTCTCAATGTTTGAAGGTTTGATATGGTAATTGATTTACTTCTACAATTCTAATCTATCTTGGAATACACAATTGAATAATAATGAAGGCTTTGGTTTGACTTTCCCCCTCTTATAGGTATTCATCAAATCCAATTTTTACCAAGAAGTTATTATCAAACATGTTTGGATTTATAGAAATAAAGTCAATGAAATTTCTATACTTGTTAAGGCGCATTGGCAAAATTTCCAACTAATTTTCATATGTATTTATTAATATCATAGCCATTGTCGTAATACATACAATTTTGCTCGAGAATGCTTCGGACACCTGGCTGTGGAAGACAAAAAGGAAATACACAACAACAAGATCCTAACAACTCTAATAGAATCTTAAACAACTTCTATTAAATCTTAACAATACTAATCAAACTTTGATCCTATCTTTAAGCAATTACAAAAGAAGAATAAATGAATCATACATTAATCATTATAAAAAATAATATATATAATGCTAAATTTAGAAAATACTAAAAATAGAATCTTAAAACCCTGAGTCATATCTTATTCAAATCCTAGATCAAATCCTAGTCAAAACCTAAATCAAACCCTAAGTCAAACCCTGATCAAAACCTAAGTCAAATATTAAGTCAAACCCTGGCCAAATCCTAGTCAAATCCTCGCCAAATCCTAGTCAAATCCTAGTCAAAACCTAAGTCAAATCCTAAGTCAAACCCTATTCAAATCTTGAGTCAAATCCGGGTTAAATCCTAGTCCAACCCTAAGTCAAATCCTAAGTCAATCCCTGGTCAAAACCTAAATCAAACCCTAAGTAAAATCCTAGTCAAACCTTGATCAAATCCTAGTCAAATCCTAAGTCAAAACCTAGTCAAAATCCTAAGTCAAATCCTGACCAAATCCTAGTCAAATCCTAAGTCAAACCCTAAACCCTATGATACTCTTCATCTTGGTCAAATTCTTGATCTTTAGTTTGTTCCTCTTCTTCTGTTTCAATACCCTTCAATAGATTTTGTTCTTCATCAAAATGTATATATATTTCTTTTTGTCTGAATAACTTGACTCACTTGCTTGCTATAAGTGCTTTCAATTGTGTCCCATCAAGTTTCCGTAATAAATATGTTCCATTGTCATAGACTTCTATCACAACATATGGTCCAAACCAACGCTTAGAAAATTTTTGTAATATACTATGTTGGTTATTCAAACTATTATCATATATTAATATCCAATCACCTTCCTCTATCTTCTTAGGCCGTAATCGATGCGTTTTATCAAACCTTCTTTTATTCCTTTCCCTTGCTTCTTTCAACCTTCATATTGCCACTTCAATGTCTTCACGTCTTCTTTTCAATTCTTGAATGCGTAATGCTAAAAGCTCCTCTCTGTTAAGATCATCCTTCCAAGGTAATATTCTCCATGTAGGCAGTGTTTCTTCTATTGGCATAATTGACTTTTGTCCATACATTAATTCAGAAGGCATATAATCAATCACTATGCTATGAGTTGTATGATCTGTCTATAATGCAAATGGTAGTAGTTTTGGCCATTGATGTATGTCCATGCTCACTCTTTCCATTACCTTCTGGATTATATGTTATTGTCAAAGAAAGTTTGATTTCCATTCTATCAAAGAGTTCTCTTGCTTCTTTTGCATCTAATTCACCTCTTTGTGTCGTGATTTTTCTTATACAACCATAGCGACAAATAATGTCTTCTAAAAGAAATCAACATACACTTTTAGTACTCTTTGTTCTTAATGCTCGTCCTTCAACCATATTTGATAAATCTTCACGTGCGAGTACCAAATATTTCATTTGTCCAAGTCCCATAGGCATTGCCACTAAATCCACTACCCACTTATAATGTAGTACTACAGGATAAGTTATATGTAATTCATCTCGATGTCGAATATTAGAATAGAATTGACAAATTTTACATGATCCTATAAAATCAACCACATCTTTATATATGCCTTTCCACCAATATTTTTCCTTCAATTTAGTAAAAGTTGTCCATATTCCTCTATGCCCTGTCCACAAATTCTCGTGAAACTCCTTGATAATCTTCTGTTGAGCTTCTAAATCACATATCACTCGTTGCGGTACTTCTCTTCTTCTCTTTGGATACTTCCATAAATATCCATCACGTAAAAAATATCCATAGGCTTTCTTACAAATTTTCTTAAATTTTTGATTTGTCCAATCTTCTTGTCGCTTTAAAGTACTTAGGTACTTTCCAATATCTTTCCATTCACCTTCATATGAGTCTCTTAAAAATAATTCCAATGGTACACTTAAACATGCACCTTCTTCTTTTGATAATGCATTAGTATAAAAATTTGCACCCACATCATCTTCCATATCAATCATGTCTTCTTCATCATAATACCTTGCTCTTGATAACATATCTGCAATTGAATTATCCCTCCTTGCAATGTGTTTAAACTTTAGATTCAAAAATTTGATATATGCTACCCACCTTAACATAGCAATATCAGGAGTTGAACAACTTGTAATCATGCCTACTAAAGGCAAACAATCTCTTTATACAACTACCAATGCACCAATCAAATATTCTTTTTCATTTTTCATGGCAGTTACTACAACCTATAATTCTCTTTTAATTTGTGCATATGCTCTTTGTCTAATATTCAAAACCTTTGTTCCAAACCATACTACATATCTATTCCCTTGTTCATCGTCTTGTCTAATTGCCCAACCTATTCCAATTGGATTCGCATCAACTGTTAATATTACTGGTCTTCTACACTCATAATTTACTTTCTCTAAAGTTGGAGGTGAAGAAAGAAGTTTTTTCAATTTTTCCATAGCTTTTCTTTGTTAATCTTTCCATTGAAATCTTTTATTCTTCCTAAACAACTCATATAATGGATCTGCCACATGTGCAAAATGAGATATCCATATATGATAGAAAATACACGCTCCTAAAAATCTTCTCACTTCCGTAGTGTTTACACATTCTTTCATCTTTTTAATAATATCAACCTTTTCAATATTTGGCTTACATCCATATGATCCACACATGTGTCCAATAACTAATATTTCATTTATTCCAAACATAGACTTTGTACCTGATAAGGTCAAGTATACCTCTTCCAACCGTGATAAAATCTTTTCACAATCACTAATATGATCTGCAATAAATCTTCTACAACCTTTTTGATCCAATGTCTCATCTTTTTCTTCTTCTGCACATCCTTTAATTAGAACATCATCTAAGAATGGCATAGTCTTTTCTAGTATAAATTCCTCTGCAAATTCATTTACAATTGGACTTGAACCCATATTTCTAATGGTTACTTTATTTACAGGTTGCATATCTTGTATAAATCTCATTGTTCCATTTTTCTTTGGTACCATAAACCATCGATTTGAGTAAGGCGCTATACACGGTTCTAAAATCTCCATTTCAATCTTTTCATTGAGTAAGTTTATTAACTTGGATAAATGTACTCTTGGTATTGGAATTGGTCGTAAATTCCATGGTTCATGAGGAACAGTAAAAATAACCATAGGTGCTACAATATTTGGATCTACACATTCAATTTCATGTGCTTCAAATGCAAAAGCCTTTCCATATCATGAAAGCATATTTTTAAAGTATTTTTCTTCACATTTTGTCAAAAATCCTTCACATCCAACCTTTAATCCATCTAATATAGCATCCATAAATTTATGCCCTATCTTCTTAGGATCTCTCAAATTTGGTTGTGTAGATGCTCCTCTCACTTTCTCTTCACAATGTGATGGTAGTGGCAAAGCCATTAGTTTAACCTTTTTTGCCACTGATTTATACTTAGTTTCAACATGTACCTCTTGGCGACTTAAATTTTTCATAAAGTTTTGAATTTCATCATAAAATTCTTTAAAACATACATTAATAATTTTATTACTTTCTTGTAATCTATATTGTAATAAATAATTTAATTCTCCTATAGTATCTGCAAATTCAACTTCTTCATATGATCCTGATATAAATTCATCCTGAACCAATTCTCCATTTTCTTTCAAAGTTTTTTCCATATTTTTAACATAACATTTATCTATTCTTTTCATCCTTTCAATAGTTTTAAAAGATAATATACCATCTTGTTTCAATCTAATAAGTCCAATAGGTAATGCCATCTTTGTTAAATTCAGTGGGAGCATGTCTTCCTTTAACCTATTGCAATCCCGCTTTACAATGGTGTGCGGTAAAAACCCTCAAGCTCTTCAAAGTTATCATTTGATATTGGCTTTTCTCTCAACTTATCACAATTTCTTTCATCATCAACACAAATAGTTAAAAATTGAACTGCTTTCATTCCATCTTGGCTTCTTATTCTTGCATAGGCTGAACCATCATCCATAACCTTTGTTTCCATTCTTGTGGTAGTAATAAATGGTTGTCCCAATATAATTGGATATATAGACATATCTTGTACAAAAAAATATTGTTCATGAATGACATCTCCTATCATCACCTTTATATTTATACAAACTCTATACAATTCTTCTTTTGAATTATTTGCTAGTCTTATCATCCATCCATGTTCAGTATCAATTGGCCATTTTTCCTTTCTATATAACTCTTTTGATATCAAGTTGATTTGAGAATCATGATCAATTAGTGCTACAATCGGCTCTTCTATTTTTCCTAATTTTACTAAAATTTTTGTTATAGCTCTTATCCAAAGACTTCAAGAATAATGACTAGAAGCTTGAGTACTATCTTCTTTATCTATGAACTTGACTCGTGAAACATCTCTAACCAATTGCATTTCAATTTCTTCATCTTCATCGCTTCCCATTGCTTTTGTACCTTGTATATTTGATGTTATAGTATCACCAATAGATTGTCTTTTTCTTTTTATTGTATCAATAATAACTTCATGAAATTCTCTTTTTGCAATTCCTAAAATCTCACCAATTATAAATTCAACCTTTCCACTTAAAATCCGCTCCTCCAATATCCTTTTTAAATCGGTAGCAGCTTCAATATCTGATTGTAATTTATAAGCAGGGGCCTTTCTCTTTTTTTTTATAAAATCTCTTTCCTTCATAGGAACATTCTCTATTGTCTCTTCATGCATAGGATTTTTATATTGTTGTGTTTTTTCTCCTCTTGTAGTCCTTTTTGATGGCCCTTCATTATTCTCATCTCTTCTTCTTTTTTCTTCTATTAATGCATCATATTGATTCCTTGCAATATGAGCATGTACCGATAATCCATCTACATGATTATTCCATTTAGTAATTTGTCGAATGTCATTTCCAACACGTTTTATATCATTTTTGATAAAATTTCTTCTTTAGGCATAACTCATTGCACTTGTCCACAAAGAACTAGATTCTCTTGGAAGTTCAAGATTTATGCTTAAGCACTTGTCTCGATTTGCTTCTATCTAAAATGTTGATGTTTCATTGCTTGAGATTTTAAATGATTCTCTTGTAAGTGCCTTCATTCCTCCTTTACCAAAGTTTGTCTCTAATTTTTCTCCACTTTCCTTTAAATGTATCATACCATTTTTGAAAAAAACAACTCCTTTGCGTAGCACCTCTATAAAATCTTCATACTCCCTTTTTGAATGATCCACGCTATCACACCACATGCACCTCTGTACTATACCATCCATTTGTCTAAATTTTTGTCTTGTTGATACGTTTGATGATTGGCCCTTTTCTTCAAGTTTTGCAAATTTTATTTGCAAATCTCTCATCCCTTGTATGATTTCATCAATGCCCATTTCTTCTTTCTTTGATGTTGCCATTGAAGGTTGAATCATAGATGTACAATGGTTTGTAGGTAATTTTACCTTAGAAGCTTGCAATGGTCTTTGAATACCCACCCTATTTTTTCTCCTTTCTCTTTTTGCAAGTATTCTAATTGCTTCTTCCACTTCCTTCCAATTTGATGTCAGTCCTTCTTCTTCTTCTTTATTTTCAAGTAATATTTCCAACTTCTTCTATAGCTCTCTATCAGCCGCTTGAAGAAAAAGCTCTACTTTGCTTGGATCTAGTAATAGCTTCTCTTTCTTTGATAGATGGGAATATTGCCTTTCAAACTCCCTCAATAATTCTGTCTCTTGAAGATTCTTTTTAGGCCTTTCAATCCATTCAAAAAATGTCCTTTTTATAACCCGATCACTGTCTTCAAAAAAATATTCATCCTTTAATGCTTGAGAAAACCTTTCCCATGAATCTCCAGATTGTCCTATAATGGACTTCACATGACTTCTTATCTCCGATATAATAGCCAGTTCAAATAATTGAACCATCTTCTTCTCAGAAACACGCTACAATTTCATATCTTTAACATAACATCTTAAATATTTTGTAATATTCTTCCCTTCAAATTGATCAATTTTGTCCACAACTCCCTGTAATGCCTTATTTGCCATACCTTCCTTGCGATCTTTCACCTATTGTTGTTGCATGAATAAAGCAAATGCTTCAAACATGCTTGCAGAGTTAGGATCAGAATACATACCTTGTCTTCCTTTGCTACCTCTACTTGCAACTCCACTAAAAGCTCCAATTGATGCACCATCCATAATTCCTCCTTCAATTTTCTTGCCTTCCTTCTCCATAAGTCAAATAAATCCAAAAAAATTCTAGTAATCTTCTATCTCAAGCTTTTCACGTCGGGTTCACCAAATTATGTCGTAATACATGCAATTTGGCTCGAGAATGCTTCGGGCACCTCGCTGTGGAAGACAAAAAGGAAATACACAACAACAAGATCCTAACAACTCTAATAGAATCTTAAACAACTTCTATTAAATCTTAACAATACTAATCAAACTTTGATCCAATCTTTAAGCAATTACAAAAGAAGAGTAAATGAATCATACATTAATCATAATAGAAAATAACATATAAAATTCTAAATTTAGAAAATACTAAAAATAGAATCTTAAAATCCTAAGTCTTATCTTAATCAAATCTTAGATCAAACCCTAGATCAAATCCTAGTCAAAAACCTAAATCAAATCTTAAGTCAAACCCTGATCAAAACCTAAGTCAAACCTTAAGTCAAACCCTGGCCAAATCCTAGTCAAACCCTAGTCAAAATCTAAGTCAAATCCTAAGTCAAACCCTGTTCAAACCCTGAGTCAAATCTTGGTCAAATCCTAATCCAACCCTAAGTCAAATCCTAAACCCTAAATCCTAAACCAAACCCTAAATCCTAAATCCTAAACCAAATCCTAATCAAATCTTAAACCAAATTCTAATCAATTCAAATCAACCCTAGGAAAAATCAGAACCTCAATATCTACTGATTAGACTATTGATCTTACTTAAAACTTTGTATATCTTTCAACCTCTTAGTCAACAACAAGCACAACAAATTTTAAAGAAATCGAAGTTACCAAATGAAAGAAAAATCCCAAAAACTTCTCGGGTGTTGGTCGGCCTCCTTCTCCAATCTTGATGCTGATCTTCCACTACTGATTTCTCCCTATTTTACTATTCAATCAATCTCAAATCACTCATGTGTATAAAAAAACAAGTCTATTATCCACACAAATAAAAATTACTGCAATCCAACTAGCACATTGCACAAGATCTCAAAAATCCTAATTGACCCTCAAAACTTAATTTCCAAGACCTTGACCTACTTAAACCTCAATTACATACCACTGAACTGTTAGATGCAGCTCAAATTTACAACACATATTAACAACAACAATACCCAAAAACCTACAAATTTCTAGTTGTAGATCTGCTACAAAACTTTTGAAATTGCTTAAAATATCAACCCTATTTTATTTCACAAAATCCCAAGTTGCCAAAAACAACTCTGACTTTGCAAAGCTATTACAAAGTCATTTTTTCTCCAAATCACTCAAAACCAACTCTTATACAAAATCCTTCAAGTCCACTCCCTAAATCCAATCTTTGATTTGCAAAAGCCTCTTGGATCCGTCATAGGCATGTGGTTTTGTGCCTCGGGGTCTGATTTTGATCCTAGCTCATAACTGGTCCTTTCCGGATATCTATTTCAAGATTTTTGTGGTAAGATTTTTTGTAACCTCTTCTTAACTCTCTTCTATATATGCCTATATTATTTTATTTCCCAATCTACTTTGTTTTGCCTTACTTATGGCCCTACAAAGTAAATAGAAGCTTATTTGTAAAAAAGGCAACATTAAAACCCATTAGTTTTATTCCTTTTTTACTATTATCTATTTTTTCTAAGATAATTTGCTACAATATTTTGAACTAAGATCTTCTATAATATACTATTTCCACACTCTTTTACTTAGTAGTCGCGTTACATCACGACACCGCATCAATAAACAAGATATTTTAATTTATTCTACCTTCACTATGAATTAAGTACATTTTTGACCTTGTATTCTTCATGGTTTTTAATTTCAATATTAAGTGGCAATTGTTATATTCTTCTTGAAAATGTGACTTCTTATAAAGCTTAAAAAATATATATAAAAAATTAGATGTAGCTTTATAAAAGATGGTAGTTTTAAGCGATATACCACTGGATTAATTTACTTCTAGATGGAAATTGGTCCGAACCTCCAATAGCCCAACTTATTACATGATCGCTTAGTCTTGATGTTTTGTCAAAGAATCCATATTTTATTTTTAATATAAAAAATATGTGATTAATTTCTAAATTTATCTATAGATGTCTTGTAAGCATCTTAAGCTACTAACAGCTGAAGCTTTAAGGTTGTTTGGTGTTGTGATAGATGCTTTACAAATCCTTCAACTGCTGGATTATTATTCTTTGGCATATTCTATAAATCAAGCTTCAGGTGATATCCATAGTTGGAATAAAATAGTGTTTGTTGAGTTGAGGTATAAATAATATTATTATATATAAACTCTACTAATGATAAATACAAGATCTAATTGTCTTTTTGACAGTTGATGCTATATTATAAATACTACTCCAAAACTTGGTTAACTTGTTGTATTTGGCTATTAATTTGAGGATGGAAAGTTAAAAAAAGTTTAATGTCCACTTTCAATATATCAAAAAAGTATCTCCAAAATTTAGATACAAATTGGAATCTTTGATCGGATACAATACCATCTAATAGGCGATGATATCAATATATATTATCAAAAAAGAATCTTTTCATTTCTTCACTAGAAGCAATCCTCTTACAAGGAATAAAATAAGCCATCTTTGTGAGTTGATCAACTACCACAAGGATGCAGTCCAATGAATTGGATGGCAATAGATTTGTCATAAAATCCATTAAGATAAAAGACCATGACCGTCTTGAAACAAGCAAGGACTATAAGAGTCCATAAGGGCAACATTGAGGATTTTTGGACCTTAAACAAATGTTACAAGAGAGCACAAAGTCCTTCATAGCCTTCCATATTTGAGGCCAACAAAAATCTCAAGAAATAAGTTCTAAGGTCTTATTAAATCCAAAGTGGCTTGCAACTAGAAAGTCATGGTAAGATTAAAGAAGACATTGTTGTGTTGGTTCTTCTGGGATATATAAATATTTTTTAAAATATAGAAGGCCTTCTTCAAGCTTGAACTTGTCAATATTTTTATTAAAGAAATACTTCATATCAAAGGCCAATGCATTATTAGTGGTTGCAACATGTATCTCATCAAAGAAATTAGAATCAATAGGTATCGATGTAATAGTGGCTCAAAGATGAAATTACTCCAGTTTCAACAAAGTTACATATTATTAGTGAAACACTGCCTCTCATACCCTTGGTATAAGATATAATTTCTTTAATAAAGCATTAGATAATCTTTGTTGGTTTCTAGGTCAATAAATAATAATAAAATTAAATCAAAATAATGATATATTACATCAAGCTTGATGATGATTAAGAACTTGAACTTACATAAAATATTCTAAGTTCTTATGATTTAAGTATATAATTACACGATGTATTATTCCTTTAAAAAAATGATGATATTCTTGAAAAAAATCCATAATAGCAAGAAGTTTTTTATTATAGATTTCATAATTAATTTTGGCAGTAATAAAATTTTAAGAATAAAATGCAACAAGATGGAGTTTATTATCTATATCCATTTATAAAATTACAACCTCTAATATAAAATTTGAAGCGTCAATCTCTATATAGAATATTTTTATAAAATCTAGATACATCAAGATTGGAGCTATGATAAATGATGTTTTGAGAACTTGAAAATCTTTCTTTGCTTGAGACCCCCATTCCAACTTAAAGATAATTTGCTTAAATGATCAAGGATTTGAGCTTCACCTAGGCTCACAAATATTATATATGGATGTCCTAGAGAGGCTATAAGGCCTTAGTCTTATACTCCTACCTATATCCAAGGTGCTACAACCCAAATAGGACATGTTCACTTCCCTTCTTATAACTATTATACTAGCTACTAATCTTCCTATTTTTTACTAATAAAACTATTTTTTTTTTTTATATTTTTTACTTCATCATGGTATTCAAAAATATCCAATTAGCTTAGGAGCCTTATAGGACCTTCAAATCTTACTCAAATTCTTCATAATAGCCTTCTAAGATAATAAAATTATTTTTACCGAAGTCTTAAAAATATGCTCTAAAAATTTCTAAATAAATTCTAAAAATCTCTATAATATTTTTAAGATACTAATATCAATTTAAGGCTATTTTTTCTTATCTTAGAGATTTTTTATAATAATAAAATCAATCTAAATCAACTAAAAATCATATTTTTTACATAATATTGCCAAAGTTATTTGTGTGGCAAAGTTTATAGTTTGAAATGAAGTTCTAATACAATATTAATATTGTGCAAAAGAATAGATCATTGTTTACAAGAATTGATACAAATATTTGACACGTTCTTTGGAGATAAGATAATGGTATTTGACAGTGATTTTTATAAATATCTTTATGTTATTTTTTAAGGTATCAAAATTATTATTATTGGGATTTTTTTTAAAAGATCTTTTTTTGATCAATCACCTAAATTTTCAAGTTGTTAGAAAACATGTAGTTGACAACAATTCCTACTTCTCAAATATTTGTAAAATGCATATTAAGTATTGGCAACAAGTTGAAAATGTCTTTAAACCAGAAAGAAACAATGCTCAAAGAGACGTTAGGTGGTCAATATAGATATTGATTTTTTTCAAGAAATTATTGTTTGTTCTCTTATTAACAACATTTTTTTTAAATTATATATATATTTTCACATGCCTAAGTTATGTGGATAATAGAAGCATATTAACTACAACAAACATTGTTGTAAATGATATTAACAAACTCATTGCATTCCAAATCCCTACTCAAAAATACATATTTCTATTAGCAAATATAATTCCAACACAAGACAATCAAAAAGATGGCTTATAGGAAGGAGTTTCTAAACATGCTTATATTACAAAATATGCCACCTCATAAGTTGACACTCAAAGTCCTAGATATCCTATTACAAAATTTGGATGTGTCAGCAGGCCTGTGCAATGACCACAAAACCGTGTTCATCCAAAACTTTTACAATGTCACTACAAATGATATATCTACACTAATAAAACAACCGTAGAAGCTACCGACTCAGGGCATGAGCAGACCCCACTAGGAACCACATTCACCACCACCAAGTATGAGACTCTTCAACGGAGAACCAAACATCGAAAAACATAGGAAAAAGACTATAAACCAAAAAAAAAAAGCACGTTGTCGGAATCGCAAAACATCGACGTGCAAATCTGAACCGGAACTCCCGATCTAGCGTTTTGCCGCTGATCTGAGTGCAGGTGCGCATGCGGTGAGGTTGGAATCAGCAGAGTTTGCGTTGAATTTGGAGGGGCCAGTTTGGTACTTGGTTGTGGTCGCCTCGTAAATCACGCCCGATGCAACGGCACCGAATATCGATGCCGTTTCGGAGCACACAAAGCGCCCACGCAGATTGTGGTGGTGAAAGTGGATTACTACGAGAGGACGTCCCTTTTTTTTCCATAACACGAAGACTATGGGTTAATCTAGGTGAGAGCTGAGCTGTTAGAAATAACGCGTTTTGTTCCGCTGTGACCACCACATAGGCTGCGGTGAGTTGCAGGTTCATGGGTATGGTTTCCTCGGCAAGAGTGATTGGTTTAGAAAAGCGCCGAATACTTGCAGGAACTCTTCGGGTCTAAGCAACGGCACTTCGTGTCCGGCTCCGCGAACTGTCACCAGTGTCAGGTTTCCTTCATATACGATCACTCGACCTCCTACCTGCGAATATAACCATGGAAGTCTTGCATAATTAGTGGAGGATTCCAAAGAGGAGGTTCAAAAACTCGGAAGTAGTGATTAGGGGTAGATAAATTACCTGCAGGTTGTGGTACCAAGAGTACCACGGCACGACTACGGGCAGATTCAAGGAGCTCAAGGCGTATCTGGTGCCCGTCACCGGGACAACGCTGTCGGCGTCCCCACTGCCGATGCACACAAGACCCACAGGTTAATTTCAGTTCCTCATCAGTGAATGCACAACATAGAACACACAAATCTCAAGTGTGACGTGATTTCAGCACAAATTAGAAATATCCAGGTGCAGGGAAGTTTGGAAAGCACCTGAACACCCATAACTGCAAGCCAGCTTCGAGAAGCTCCTGGTAGATGGGCAGCACAGTGGTCGCCGAGTCCTGCCAGTTCAGAAACAAGGGGTCACTGCAGCCAACCCATGGATATGGAATGCCCGTCGTGTTGGCGTGCATCGCCTTCTGCACGTCCGGCCGGTTGAAGTAGATCAACGAATAATCATACGTGCAGGGGTCGTATTCCTCCCGGCGATAGTGGCCCAGAACCGGATTGAACAGCTTCTTGTGAGGAGTGTGAAGCGGGTGATGGCTAGTGAAATTCCCGCCGAAGGTTGTGTTGGAGGTGCACGCCGGTGCGTACACCGAGTAAGGGTCGATCTCGCCGTACTCTTCGTCCGCATCGTAGTACAAAAGCTGCACGCAATCGTCGGAGAGAGTGGCATTCTTGCGTTGGAAGTTGCACACGACCTTCATCTTGGCGTAGAGTTGGTCGCTGATCATAGCGTGGTAGTAGAGGAAGTCAATGTACCCCCAGTTGTCGCTGTAGGTGTCGATCACTGGATTGCCCACCATAAAGCCCTTGAAATTGATCTTGTCAGCGTCGGGAAGGTTTTTGTTGTTCTCGTAGATTAGCTTGGAGAGCTCGGGGACATAATATCCTGCTCTCACAATCACTTCATTAGGATATGGTCAAAAATTTCCTGACACGCAGTAGGTTTTTCGCGGCAGTCGAACGAGTTGAGGAGGAACAGAAGCTGCTTACCAGCATAGCTTTCGCCTGAGAGATAGAAGTCGCGTCCTTTGTACTGGGGGAATCGCTTCATCCAGTTCGTCACGAAAGCATAGTTATCATATGCTGATCAAGTAGAGAAACTAGATTTAGAATCCACAGTTCAGTTTCCTCGCGCAGAAAGCATGATTGCCACCCGTAAAGAATATAATATCATCGCATTAAGTGGAGTCTGTTGGTTTCGAAATTAGTGAGCATGGGCTAAAAGTTGGGTCAGTCTGACTTGTTCAAAAACTTCTCGGGATTGCAGTACCTGTGCGATTATCGCCAGATGTGTAGAGATCGTTGCTGGTGTTGGTGTAGGAGAAGCCCACGCCAGCGGGAGATTCCACGAAGACTATGTTGGCAACTTTGTTTCCAGCATTAGGATTGAGACGGAGTGTTTCACCTCCCTCGTTGATGAAGAATGGGCCAAGCTCCTCTCCAAATCCATATGCAATTGAAGAACACCCAGGGCCTGAAGCATCGCGACAACCATTCAATGATCGGTAAGAAGTGAAAAAATCTGGCACATGTTCATGGGTTAGATCCAAAAGCCTGCGAGAGAATTGTAAAAAGTAGGGATTGATATGATGGACTGGCATACCTCCGTTGTGCCAGATCACGAGCGGCTTATTCTCTGGCTCCTCGGCAGCCTCCACGAAGAAATAGTAGTGCGCCCTGCCAGCTTGCTCGTTCACCGTAATATACCCCGCGTACATGGCAAATTCCACGGGAGGTTGCCCGGGCAGTGCATCGATCCGATCTGCTTCCTGAGCTGCCTTCCATGAATCCATTTCCAAGGTTGCTCTGCGAATTGAATCTGCCTTTCTGACGGCAAGAATCGGGGATGTGAGAGCCAAGTAAAGCACCGCCAGAAGCGGCCAAATTATGAAACCTCTCCTCAAACCCATCTTGGATGTTGAAGCAATTTCTTCAATAATTGCTCAATAATTCTACAATTCTCTCCGCGTTGTACAGACAGCTACACGGGAGGCAAAGCGTCGCCTTCACGAGGAGCGCGCAGTGATTGCTTCAGCAATCCCTGCAGTTCAGAATTATTCCACGTTCGAATCCGCGACTTGAGCTCAATCGATGCACTACGGATACGAGTAGATGCTCAATACCGACATTCCCATCGCAAGGTTTCAATTACTACTCTGCGAGTAGAGACTGATCTATCAACTGGCCCAAGTTGCGCAGGAAATAATCTCCCTCATCCACTGCGCACCGACCCCAGCATGCAGATACTCATACCGGCTCAAATTTTGAGAAGATACAAGCCAAGCGTAGCGTTGTAGCGCCTCCTCGATGTGGAAGAGCCCAGCGGGGTCACGCCCTGCAATCAAATGAAGGACTTCAGGCAGAATTTGAACCTACTTGTGTCGGTCCAGTGACGAGTCCACCCACAGTAGCATACAGCGCGAATCCCGCCTTCGGGACTTAAAACAAAGCTGAAAGGACTGCTGCGGCATCTTTTAATTGCACCGTAAAACAGAAAAAGGTGAGGATGATTTAGCAGAATTAGAAGATACTGCTGTGACCCGCCTAAGGTTTCACAATCCGCGGTGTCTAGATCCAATTCCCCGAATTTCTTTTATCGGTCACGTTGTTTTTCAACACCCGCTTTATCGGCTACATTTCGCCATGATCCTCGAAGAAAGTCGTACTCCACTCGGGAAGGAGCCACCGAGTCCGCCAAACTGCTGGCCAACATGATTCACATCACCACGCTGCGGTCGTGCGGTCAAAGGCAATGAGCCAGTGGAAAAGTACACCAAAGTGCCGGGTGTACAACGCACCTAGTTTCCAAAAAGAAACCGTGAATACGTCGTGGCACTACGAAATTCCATCGCTCAAGCATGCATTCAAACTATATGCTGATGACGCCTGTGCTGGTTGAAAGGAGACGCAACAGCAAACCGGCTACGAATGGCCCCGCATTTCATCTTTCTTTTATTCTTTGTGTGTATGTTTTTTTTTTTTTTTTTTTTTTAGCTGATTGCACCCCACCACAAGCAGGTAATTCCTTGCGGTGGCGTGGAGGCTACACACATTCACAACGCCGCAGAGCACCGCATTTTCACAGCCCCGCATCCTCATGCCGCTACCAGATTGCGGTAAAAAAATTAAAAATTAAAAATTAAAAACAACAGTATGCCATCGACGACAATCACTGTTGAATGACAACATTCTAGTGCACGGATGAGTGTGTGTTTTTCCAAGCTGTGTGTGTGCATGGTGCAAGTGATGTAGCTGTGATTCGAGCTTTGCTTGCTTGCTTGCTTGCTTGCTTGGTTTGCTGGGTGGTGTGAAGGGAGACGGTGAGCGGCGCTTTTGTCTGGGGAGTTGCTCCCACTCAACCCAATTCCCACACAACTGCCGAATGAATGAATGAATGAGTTTATTTGTTGGTGTGTGAATGAGTTTTGTGTGTGTTTTTGTGTGCCGATGATGATGCTGCAGATTCGTCGACGTGGCCCAATGCAATCACCCAACTGCTGTTGGGTCAACTGCCTCGATCACGGTTTCATTCCCAAAAGCTCCACTTTTTACATCTTTTCTTATTTTTTTGGTTGGGGGTGGAAAGCAGTGGCACTAGAAAGGACGGTGTGAATTGGAAAGGTGAGGCTCTTTATTTGTTGTTGTCAAATTTATTTATGTATTTATTTATTTATTTATTTATTTTATCTATGTAAACAATGTTTTGGGATGTTGTTTGTTTTTGTATCTATGGAAAGAATTTGGGATTAGATTCATTTAGAGTGGGTGTAATTTGGGGACTAAAAAGTTGTGAACAAAAAATTGTGTAGATATGTAGTGCATTTAAAAAGAATTTTTTTTTTTTTTTTTTTTGTGTAGATCATTTGAAAATACAAATAACAAGTGTTGCATGTTTAGAATTGTTATCAATATCCAGTGATGACTAAATAATTTAGTAATTAAAAAAAAAACTACTCTAAACAAATCAAATAAAAATAAAAAGAAATTCAAGTTTTAAAAAAAGAGTAGAAAAAATGAAAAATTGAAAGGAACAAGATGTAATTGATGAAAGTCTTTATCATTATTCTTGGTTGGTAAACTAAATTTTGAAGTCATCTCCACAAATAAGATCAAAGAAATTTTTGATAGTGATAGCTGGTCAAGGAATTAACTAAAATATTATATCACCAAACTAAACATAAATCTCAAATCATATAATTGACAAAACCTAAAGTTGACCATTCAACAAGACTTTCAACTACTTCTATCCAAAGTGGTCAAGATGGGAACATTGTGGTTCTAATTCAAATTTGAGTGTTAGAGTGGACCCTACTTTTGTAGTACTCAAATAAATTTTAGTGATTGTGAAATGTACAATGATGACTATTCTAATTATATTTTATTTGCCACACTTGTGAAAGTTTGTGTACACATGCATACCAAATATAGACACATGTAAAAAATTAAAATATATAAAATAAAATAAAGTATAAAGCATATCACATTTCTAAAATTTTGTGTTAAATTAAATTATTTAAAGAATAAAATAAAAAATAAAATAAAGATATAAAACAATGAAATAGTGAATAAAATATGTTTTGATGTAATAGCAAATTTTAGTTTTATTTTTCTTACTTTACTTCAAAAAATCATTGCATATGCTTTTAAAAATGTATTCAATCTTGTAGGCATTGTATTATTTTTTGCAGTTAAAATATTGATTTAAAAAAGATGTTGATATAAACATCAACAAAAAAAGAATTAGGTATAAATATTTTAAAAATAAATAATAATAAAAAACTAAAATCCTAAAGTAATAAATATAAAGAGACTAAGATATTACAATATAGATTGTATAAATATTTTTATGTAGTTGATAATCAATTTTTAAATTTTTATAATCAAATATATATATATATATATATATATAGATCTTTTTACAAAAGCAATATTTTTATTCTTTGTAATAAAGTAGTGATTGATAGAAAAAAATAAAACGCTTTAAGAATAAGAATTATTATATTTGATGACTTTTAATCATCATAAAGCCATTATAAAGCATATTCATTATCATGTTACAGAAGTAACAGAACACATGAAAGTAAAATTTTATACCAAAAATGAAATTTAGCACATACATGCATACACATATATAAAATCTTACAATAATCTTTAAATATATATATATATATATATATATATATATATTAGGAAATAATTATAACTGAATTAATAAACATAAATTTATAATAATAATTTTAATGGATCAGTAAATTATTTTTAAAATTATTATTTACAATAACAAGTTAATAAGAAATTAATAGATAAACAAAATAAAATCCAAACATCATTTAAATTTGTAATTCTTAATACATAAAATTATTTTTTAAAAAAGGCAGAATAATTTATTATCTATCTTCTAAATATGTCGATTGTATTTTAGTGATAATTCCTTTTGAACGATGATAATCATTTCAATCAATACTTCAATCATGGACAACAAACATCTTTGGTGGTCTTGGCATTCTCACCATCTATTCATAATGAAAAACCCAATTCTTGTCTTAATTAATAGAGCAATCTTGGAGGTGTAAAATAATTCTAATTTCTTAAGAAGAGCACATACATTTGACCTAAAAAATTAGTGAATCACTAAATATTTAGAGGAATAAAATCACTAAGGATAGAACATACTATTGACTGTTAAAATCAAAAAAGAATATGTGTTCAACACCCAAGATTAGGCACCTGAGCAATGAGGGATAGACTTTAAGATACATGTCATTTTAAATCTGAGGATAAACAAATCACTGGAATTCGTGCAAACCTAAATTCAGTGTCGGCAACCAAGCAGGACTACTTGCGGGATCAAGACCCCTGTGCTTCCGTTCTCCTAAAGACATGGGCCAACAGAGTCACTAGAAGATACCAAGATAAGACGAAATTATTCTTTCACACGAGTTTAAAAGCAAGCCTCAGAATTGAAGGGGAAAACAATCTGTCGAACAAACACAAGTGAAAGTTGACACAAAAGGGATACACGCTTAAAATGACTTCGGCAAGTAACAGACAAACCAACAAAGTTTCATGTGATAAGTCTTAATGATGACTGAAAATGATGATTCATTGATCCACACGCATGATGAGTCATCACATGCATTAGACCAAGTAGTGACGCTCATGTTACAGTAATATCACACAGCCTACAACAAGGACAGACATGCATGGAATACTGTACCGGTTGAAAGCGGATTTTTAGTTTGTAGAATCTATTTTCATCACCAAACAGCCGCTCCTGTAACGATCGAACCATGGTCATCCACAGGTCTGCACAGAATCCAAACCCAACCGTCATCTCCACTGAAGAGAAACCACATCATGGCTATGACAGTCTATATACCTTGAATCTCATAAATAAAATTAACACCATTACAAAATAATAAACCTAATTTTATGCTTTTGCGAACCAATAACAAATTCGAACCAAAAGATTCACTAACCCAAGCAGGACTCGAACGCAACTTAGGCATTTCGTGAGGAGCATACCTGCGTGAAAACATTTGCTCATATAACTGAGGCCGTGCTGCACCAACTCATTATGTATACTAGTAACTTGAGAGAACCCTTGCAACAGGAGCAATATTGCTCCAACCTTCAACCAATAGGGTCCCCGCCTACAGATGATACACGGATTTAGATGCCATGGTTGAATTGTTCTCAGACTGGTGTACATGAGAGATATGATACAAATGGAATGGAACAGATCCTACATTCTGTAAGAGACCGTTCCAATTATTTCAAAAGCATAGGCCTTCGGCCAGGTAAGCTCAATCAAGGCTCTTCATCAACAGCTCCAATGTATGAGAGATCAGTTCGCCTGACCCTAACAGCTCCCTTCAACCAAGCGCATGCTTTCAAATTTCCAACCTCTCCACTTCCAATTGGACCACTTGAAGCCCCCACACCATCTTCAAGCAGTGTCCAGGGATCAACCTCCATCTCGGAATCTGCTGAAGTCGCTGCTTTCAATTTACCGGCATTGTTTTCAAGAGGGTACAGACTCTTCTGAGCAGACCCTGGATAAGTTGTGGATGTCCCCAGAGTACTATTAAATCCTTTGACCTGCAGTTGAGATAAAACTGAGACAGGCACTTGAGGAGGGGCTGCTGAAACTGTGGTTACAGGAGTGGGAGGAAGAAGGGGAAAGGCTGCCTGAAGTCGGGCGCGAATGCCACAAGGTAACTGCATGTGCTCCAGATCCACCTGCCAACCACGCTAACTGTTAGTAAAACATAAACAGCCAAAAAAAATATCTGAAATAATCCCCGTCGAGTATGCATTAACTGTTTCTATGAATAAACTATCAATCGTAAAATCATGCTCTTTGTGAGTAAAATGTCAAATCGCAAATACCTGCATGCGTTCGGCCGCCTCCTTATCGAAAGGTGGTATATCTCGTAAGGGCTTAACAGAACCTTTGCGGGGTTTGAGCCACACGGCCCAGGTATTGCTAAGAAGTGCGTGCAAAATGCTCAGAAGTCTATCAAATAAAGGTTCACCAGCAGAAGCAGCCGCAGCAGCAGACGTTGCTTGGAAGTTTCTGTCGAAGTCATTTGAAGATGAAGGATCCCAGCAGCATAATGGATCAGTCTCCTCTTGTACAACCCTTGTCCCAAGCAAGCGGAGTAGTACCGGTGCAAGAGTTTGACGCTTATTTGGCACTGACTGCTGTTCTCTGTAAATATGAGCACACGACGTCATATTTAGTCATTACTTTTCAAAATAGATCTCACGTCAAAAGTGCATGCCAGCAAACTACATCTTAGACTGGACGAACACAATTGAAAAAACCACAACAGGAAGTTAATCAACAGCAACTTAAAACTTCGTTAAAACGTGAAACGCCAATCTTAGTCAACCAACCCTCATTAACGCCCACGCATCAGTAACTCAGTCAGGCCTCATCAATTGTTCACATTATGTGTCGATTCCACAAAGATTGTGGCCTCTATCCGACCTGAGATAGTACCCAAATCTGAAGGTTTCATGATTCCTTAAAAGATTTTTCGGGTAAAAAATGCACTAATTACAAAATCATAAAATAGTACGAAGCTTAAATGAAGGAGTGAAAATAATTGTGGTTTGTTTCTCATCGATTTTGAACCTACAACAATGCACGTGAGAATTTAGGATTTTGAACATCAAGGCTCCACTTAAAACGCAATTTCAACAATTTTCAGGATTTCAAAATCGACTGGAAAGTAAGTTCTTCACACGAAATGGTTCTAGTCGTGCTCGACTGTAGTTGAAATTAAGAACTAGGTGAAAACGACCAGAAAGTGGTTGATGGACATCAAAGGTTAAAGCTCTCAAGTTTACCTTTCAGCGAGGATTATAGGAAGAAGTGGAAGCAGAAATTGCAGCCGCAACCATACAGATGTTTGCAAAGCTGCCGGTGACACAGGAACAGCTTCAGGAACGGGACCAGTGAATCTACGACCAAGACCTGGACTGCCAACATCCATCCCACTGCGAGCACCTCTCCGGACGCTGGAGCCTTTAGAGCCGAGAATACCATCACCTCCTGGTAAAGTAGATGCTATTGTTCGTCCACTATTTCGAGTGAGATTACTTATGTGCTGCTCAAGGTTATTCATCTCTTTTACCAGTTCATGGGCAAAACCATTGCGGTTATCCAGAGAACTTCGAGCCAGACAAGGAAGAACCAAATCCGCCAAAGCCTTCTCAGTTGCAAAAGGCCTGCATGCTGGACCAGACAATGTCCCAGTGCTTTGTCGAGATGGCTTCTCATCAGATTTCTGCCAATCCAACCCTTCGTCTTCAAGTTCACCTTCTTCAGGTGAGGCTGCACCCCCTTGCAGAGACCACTGTTTCTTTTCAGCCGCCTCTGCCGAATCTCTATGGAGTTGTCTGGGAGGCTGCCAGTTCCATGCTCTTACCTGCCTTGCCCTAACAGGCAAACTCTTTGCTGCAATGTTATCAAGAAGCTGACGAAGAGACTTGCGACCCAGCAACATGTCATTATTTTCCAGCACCCACTTGACCTGGAGATAATTCATAGCAGTAATAGCAGAGACTTCTTAGAAGAGAAAAAACTGCTACCAAAAATGCGTAACCAAATGGCTGCCATTAGGCAGATGATTTGCTACCTTAGTAAGCATTCTTCTTTACTTCAAAGACAAATATTGAAAACATTCTCTGAAGAAAGTTTTCAAAAATGCAAAAACTCTATTCAAACAATCATCCCAAAACCTGAGTGCTTGCTCATCACAAATACTGAAACATCAAGTATTAACACAATAGTCGCAGTAGATTCTTTGAATTGAAGTCCCACAATATAATCCCACGTTAATACAATTTCTCCCAGAACTGAAAACAGTATAAAGCAGAGACCAGCCTGATACCAGTGGAGTAATGAGCCTCAAATAACTCACATGCAATATGAGGTAGTCTTCTAATGCTTTGCCAAGCAAATGCACCACTTCGGAGTAAAGAGCAGCGGCATCAGGTCTGACTAACAGCCGTGTGAGCAAGATCTCTGTAAAAGTTTTTTCACATTCATCCAACTGCTGACGGTCTGGACCTTGCATAGCTGCCTGGACAGCTTCTCGGGCACTTTGTGGATGAATCTTCAGCTTTTCAAGAATTACTTGCTCATTCAAAAGTAGCCGCAGCTCTACCCACTGCCAATGAAATGTGGCAGCCTGAAGTTCATCCAGAACCTGCATCATTAACAAAAACCCGTATTATTGGCTTTCTGATTTTTTAAAAATGCAGCAATCAATACTGAAGATGGTGTTCAACACACAAGAAGTGTTTAGTAAACCATCTGTTGAAATAGATATAAAATCGGAAGAATGTACACCCTTCGGGATATTACAGGAATTTTTTTTTGAAATTAAAAAAAATAACGCTGCCTTCATAGACTGCATCCTAGAGGGACCTCGCAGAATTTCATGGACATCGCCCATATCAAGGATTTAATATCCACCATGTGCCGCAGAAAACTATAATATAAAACAAGGTACTCGATATGCACTCAACAAGAAGCGAGGTAACCCATAAAAGAATATGAAGAACACATGAATTTATACCTGAACAACTTGTTCGATTTGCCCGGGTCCGTTAGACGTATGAGACCGATTTAGACTCCGAGAATCATCCTCTGGCATTTTCCGGTCCAACAGAGCATGCAAGAAGAGACGGGCACGTAGCGGTACCATCGCTGAAACTTTCTTATATAACTCAAATCCCTGCACGTCAAGCATGGCTGCATACTTCAAGTCTCCTGAGTCGCCCGACAGACAGCGGTAGAGTGAGGTAGTATCCCTTAAACATACGTCACGAAATGATTCATGAGCGACCATATCATTGACTGCTACTGTAACTGCCTGAATTATAGCCTCCTCACGGCTCATGTTGCTCACAAAAATAGTTTGCTGCCTCCTCAAGGCAACTGCAAAGATAGCATATGCAGGAGGAAAAACAGTCACGAGAGCCAGAGATCTTTGCAAACGTGCCAAACCCAACACTGCTGGTTCACCGAGTAAATCTGCAACTAGTCCTTCTAGTACAGTTCGGCAATCTCCTATTAGTACACGAAACCAATGAATATGTGCTTCTGGCACACTCTCGGTCTTTGCGTTACCCCCCATACTACTCACTTTGCCGTTTGAGTTCAAACTTCCAGGCTTCTGAAGATACATATTCTCCAAACCATCCTTCACACGCAATACAGACACCATGCGCTCAAGGCTAGTTACCCCGTTGACCACCAGACCTGTAACTAATGCAAGAACTGCTGAAGCTGCCATGGTAGGCCGCCCAAGGGTACCTCCCGGATCGCTTGCTAAGGTCGAGTTGGTGTCTGGAGTTTCAGGCGACAAATGAAATTGAGACCGAGGTGCTCTTCCTGGAAAATGGCCCACCCCAGCCTGCACAATTGTATTTGCTTCATTCGCTATGGCCACTTCAAGCATACGGAATGTGTGGTCATCAACAGCACCCTTCAATAAATGCAGGCAATAAACATAAAACTGCAATATTCGGCGCCCAGCCCTACATACGTAGTATACCAACTGTTAGTTTACATTTTCTTTACAAAGACCAATCAAGAGTTTGCGGAACACAGTCAATGGCCCACGTGCATACATTGCCACTGGATCTAAGTGAATACTCAAATAATTGAACAAAAAGAATACGGTACTAAGACTTCACTCAAACCCATCTTGATGGTGCAAGAAGTCAGAAAGTTATAGATGACATACTGTAAAGCAGACAGTGCAGTTGCAGTAGTTTCTCCAGGGGCATTATAGCCCAAGTTTTCCAAAACATTGGCCACACTTTGACCAGCATGGTTGACAATGGTAGATACCGCATTGGCCAAAAGCGCAACATCATTTTGAGAAACGCCACCACTGTTCTGTTTTATGGTACTCATCACACCCACTAATAGCGTGTGACCATGACGAAGCACATCTTCCACGGGTTCCCCTCCCACATCCCGCTCTTTATTGATGATAATCTGTGTTACAGCATCGGCACTTCGCTGAATAATCTCCTTCATTGCATTTCCATATCGTACAAGACGCCCTGTCAGACGAGGCGGAACAGGGTCATCTCTATCATCACCCATACTGCTGACCAGCCCAAATCCACCTTCACTATCACCTTTCAAAGCTTCGAGTTCAGCCCGAAGGCGTTGGTCACAAGAAGCTTTCCAACTTTTCTCCCAAGCTTGTACATTGGCAAGGCTTCCATACTTCCGCAAAAGGTCCCGGACGTAACACAAAAGCGCGGAGCATCCAGCTCTACCTCCAGGTACGGCTGCCATTACATTTGCAGCTCGTTGCACAACTGCAGACAAAGCTTGTGGAAGCATATCCATGGACGCCAAAACACCTTCATACCTAATTTCAACCATCAAAGCCTATACTTTAGAAGATCCCCAAGCCACCATGTAACAGTCTACGCAGTTCCTAAAACATTGTATCACAACAGTGCAGACACACTGTTAGCATAAGCAAATTCACATCATAATAATATGTAACAGGGGCAAGAAGAGATGAGTATACCTTTGAAGACACGATAATAGGGCTGTTTCTCCCACAGCACAAGAGGAGCCATCTCTGCTTCCAACATATGCAGGGATTCCGTGGTTTACATGGATGACAGACGGAGACGAAACAGTCCCAGAAATAGGCAGAAGCCAAAGCAAAAGCTGCATCAGCGTGTGGAGGTCATTACCAACATCCATAATGTACACAATAATCGAAAATTGCTCTTCTCCTAGTCTCCATGTTCCTGGGTCTGCAGAATCAGTGTTAGAGACTCCGCCGTTTACCAATCTGCGGTCCCCTTGCAAACATGGAGATGTGATCCCTTGATTTGTCAAAATGCTTCGCAGTTGGCTATCCAGCCAGCTTACAATCATCTGGTTCTCTACCACTCTGAGACGCTTCATAGCCTCTCCAATAGCACGCAAATCACCTACATAAGAATAAAACAAGCAGTAAGTTTCACACCCGCAAGCTGTAAGATGCGGAGACCAACCCAGGGACCGTAAAAGCCAAGGAACTTTAGCATAACCTCAGTTTTTTTAAGAAAGTACATAACGTTACACTGCACATTCAGAAACGAGCCCTATATAGAGATTGGTGAGATACAATGGAAAGAGTACCTGTCATTTTCGAATAACGACTAGTTTTAAATTGAGCTGCAGTTCCGCCCTCCAGACTTGAGTGATGCATTGGGCAGCTGACTTTGGGTTCCAACACATGTGTGGTTGATGCTCCCAGATTGCTATCAAGCCGATTCGTAGCCATTTGAGCAAGACTTTGAGTTTTGCGGACAGGCTTTGGCCGTCCTCTGGTGGTTTGTTTGGGAGCAACTTTCACAGGAGGTTCCAGTTTAATGGGATTTTCAACAACCTTTGGTGGCCCTTTCTTGAACCACCAATTTTCATCCTCATCTACTAAGGGAGTCGTAGACCCTGTGGCAATCCACTCTTTTCCTTCAGCTGTTTTTTGTCTTTTTGCCCGGCTACATTCCTCACAACCTGGAGTAGCATCCCTAGTTCCCATATTGTTATACGCAAACCTTTTGGAGCCACTTGATCCAACCCCTGCCTTCATTTCTAGTTGCTTTGCAAGCATTCTCAAAGAATGCTCAGGGAATTGAAGATTGGTTGCGATGAGCAGTTTAAGTTCTGCAATCTTAAAATTTCGCTTCTGACATTTCTTCCTATCTCGAAACTCGTGCACAGGGGGCCTAGAATCAGAGCCTTTAGAACCCTCTCTTCGAGCAATCGATCCGGTAGCTCCTGTTCCCTGGATTTGTTGTTCATGCCGTCGAATCCCCAGACCATCTAGTGCTAGCCGGCGCTCGATTCGATACATTCGGAAGGCCACAGACTGCCTAGCGTCGGTATTACTGACATCGTCACCAATCAACCCTCCTGGGAATGGTAACTGCTGCAATACATGTCTGTGTCGGGATGCTCGAGCTATCTCTGTTGCAGTAGACTGCCTGTCCAGAACTCCATTGCAGAGCAGCTGCCTAACGTAAGCTTCTGGACTAAACAAACCCTCTCTAACGAGTTCAGAAAGAAGCAAAGGTAGCCGATCTGAGCCATCTCCTTGCCAAAGCTCATGTTGATCCAACCAAGCATATATCAAGTCATGTATTGCAATCGAGTTATGAGAATGATTATGCAGCGTCGAAAAGTTGCCACCGCTGAATTTAACAGAGTGATCCATTGGTGCATGTACAGCATGCCCTTTCTTGCTCTTTCTGTTCCGAACATGTACTGGCAAACCACCACGAGACAAAGGAACGCCGCCGTCGAAATGTTCTGGCAACCTGGTGTCTGGGGAATGAGGACCAATCTTCGAGTCCATTTCTGCTAACCTCATCCGTAAGACTGAGACGGCCACATACACACGTGACATGTCCCTGCATGCACTTTGTTTCCGTATCGTTTTGCTTACAATGCCTCTGCAGTCTCGAAAGTCACAAACAGCCCACTCGCACAAAAATCGTACTGGATACAGCTCTGATGGATTAACCGGGCCAGAAAGATTGAAAGCAGTGCGAGAGATGACATCTGCTCGCCAATCAGCTGGTAAATTATCACTACTGCAGAATTCGTCATCGTAGACACTTCGATAGGCACCTGCGATGTCTCCTTTTTCCAGAGCTTTGTCCACAGCTTGCACAATTTTCCCTTCATTGTTCCGCAATAGAGTAGGACTCACAGCACTTGCTAGGGACGCAGTACGTTTCTGAATAAGATCCACTGATTCGACAACCCCAACCTCAGAATTTGTCGTTCTCTTTCCCTTTGCATACATGATAGACCGATCTTCAACAACAGAGTTCACCCTGCCAAGATCGTTGGATGAACTTTCAATGGCTGAGCTTTCACTGCCACCCAAGCTCACACACTGGGGCAAAGGAAAACAATCCAATGCAACGAAGGTGTCAGGAATGACAAGAAGGAGATATTGCAGCAGCTTCACTAATGTGTCGGCTACCTGATTGTTTCGTGAATTATCACCAATGCTAGGCACGTGCCCTAACGGATAAGGCTTACGGAGCCATTGAAGACATAATTCAACAAGCGTCCGTGAGTGTGTTTGAGACATAGATATGCCGTCGATGAGTTCAAGCAATACCGGCAGAAGAAGCTCTAGAGCCTCCACACTCTCCTTTTCCTGTAAAAATTTAACCGATGGTATCCATGAGTTAACCATCCGACACAAATTACAATTCAACTAATCTAAAACTATTATTTGTATTATCTCAAATATTCATCTCATGTTACAAGGTACAAGAACATAATGAACCAATTCCATTTCACAACGAAACGGACATTTTACAAAAACTATTACTTAGAGCGCTCAGCTCTACCTGAAGTTGCTTCAAAGCCCAGTCAACAATTTGAGTCCGATTAAGGAGCCCTTCAGTGTAATGCCACTGTGCCAAGCGCACAATGTACCGCCATTTTGTAAGCAAATCAGGCTCTTTCTCAACGGAGTCGCCTCTTGCAGACAGGATCTGAGAGTGTGACCTAGAAGCACCTCCGGTCTGGCATAGGTCGTCCAGCAATGACTGAGAATACTCCAACACATTCTTGGTCCACAGTTCCACTCGCTTTGACTGTGATTTGTCAGGACCTCCTGCCGACATTCCAATGGACATGGGTTTGACCTGAACATGCCTCAAATACAGCAAAGTTTCGTCATGAGCATCTGTATACAAGATGTTATAAAACTAAACTAGATTTGAAGCTAGAGCCGGAAAAAGCAGACAAACATCTGACCGAGGACCGGATAATTTCCATATCAGCAGAAAACATAGTGACGAGGAAAATGGGCATCTTCAATTAGAAAATAGGGCTAATGATGTTGTCATCCAAGAAGAAATCAGGTTGATAGATGGTCAAAAGAGGTAACCACATAGCTCAGATGGAACTTACACAAGGGAAAAGGGACTGACCTGGTTAAGGTAAATGATTTTGATGAACCAAGTAGCTCGAAGTAGTGGAACGTCATGCTTAATAAGTGCCTCAAAGATGGTACGTCTTTGATAACCATGCGGAACATGCTCGGCCAGAGCTCGAAGTCTCTTCCGTTGTGACAGGTCCTGTAGTCGATTTTACGGAACAGGTAAATGATCCAATTCGTTAAACAGACTCCAACAAGATTGCCCAACTACATTCCATTCTCTAAAGATTTGACTGTCTAAGAAGTTCGTACAATATAATTATTCTTCTTAATCTACAACAAAACAACCACTCTTTTGTAGAATTCTACTTCCAAAGTAAAGCTACACCCGCTCATTGATACAGCTTCACTGCAAGCTATGCATTTCTTCAAGAGTACCAGTTAAAACAAGGCAACGAACATAGAGACAGCATCCCAACAAAAAAAGACTTACCTCAACCCATTTCTTTCTGAAGTCTTCTCCACAGGTGCGATGCTCTGGAAAAACCCCAGATTTTGCTAACAAATGGCCAGAAAGTGGAACACCATAAACTTGACCAGCCTGCAGTCATCAAATATAAGTTAGTGTACAAAACGTTATGATCGTTGTCTTGTTTGAACAATTGAGGGAAGGATGCTAGTTAACTCAAAAAAATACACTGCCATACTACACCTCATCTCAACATCAAGTGGTGTAGACAGGCAACAGCATGTGCAAAACACACGCCTACAACCTTACTCATGCTCATGAGCACAATGTACGACTCGTGATACCCTTGCATACCAAGTCTTTACAAGTAACCAAGTCTTTAGAAGCACAGAAATGGATATACAGCGATAAAATCACTGATACGCTGGTGACACTAAAAAGGCTCACCTTACGTTTCCGAATTAGTGCAATATTGAGCTCCCTTAACCGCTTTCGAATAGACTGAAAAGACGTACCACTGACTAAGAATGGGTACTAAAAGAAATATGCACAGGACGCCAAATAATCTTACACTGTACAAGCTTAGTATTGAAATGAACATTCCCACAAACAATAAAACCTCTTGCAAGTAGAAAAACTGATCCTCTACGGAAGTGTATAACTGCTAATATTAGCAGGTATAACCCGCTAATTGTAAGCCTCCAAACAGATATAAGCTCCAGATAATTCATTAGCCTTGTCACTTGTGTTGCTAAGCAAAAAGTGAATAAAAAATAAGAATAAGAATAATAATAATAATTCGTACCTCTTTATAACGATTCACATTAGGCTTGGCCCATAAGGCATCACTATCAGTTAAACTCAGCGAAGATTCTATATTTTCCTACACAAGATCACAAGAGGCCATCCATGTATTAAGAAAAACAAGAAATTTACCAGCGCGCCTAAAGAATTCACAAATACAACCTTCAATGCCGGTGAGGACCAAATGCCCCATGCCCGTCAACAAAAGTACGTGATCTCATAGACTGACGCAATTTAAAAGTTCCTGTACATGTTCCAATGTTAAACAATCGGATTACTAGATAAGTGCTTGTCGAAGTAACTAACCTCAACGCCCGCAATAAGCTCTTTATAACCATTTACAGTAGTGTCCCTGTTCAGAATCTCCTCGGCACAATTAGGTGCTGGAGGGTAAAAATCCGGTGGCCCCAGTCTGCAAATAAAAGGCACGTATTCAATACAATGATAATCCAGTCACAATCAGATAATCTTGCAGAAATACTTAAAACATTGCAGGACAATGACCTGTAAGGCTAATAATGATGGAAACCATTGCCCCTGTTCAAGAAATAAACACTGGATCCAAATTTTAAAGGTTGATTTACTCACCGAGCACTTAAGGGCTCCCTTTCGCAACGCAATTTGTAAGGCTGAAGTGGCATTGCACGCCTGCAAACGTGAAATGAATTTACATAACAACAAACAAATAGTAAATAATTTAAGCTATTAGAATATAAACCATCAAGGCTGTATGCTTGAAAGAAGATTTCCCGCTCTAACAAAGGCTCAAGCATGTCATCGTCGGAAGCTGTTTGCCAGCAACAAATGACCAACCCACCTAATCAAGTTAAAAGTCCAACACAACTTGTTTCAGTACACCTACATTTTAGACCTAGACTAGTAGACTTGGAGAATATTGTTAACAAAAAATCCTAGTACGAAACGGGGGTCAATACTGTCTTAATCGTCTCATTACTTCCAGATTGCACGTATTGCAGATATATTCGCTAATTCTTGGAATCGACAAATCTAGACAGTGGTCGAGATTCAAGACTTGAAATTTGACATATTGCATTTAACAGTTTCATACATACTAAGTGCACTTAAAAATAACCTTCCACTACGCATTCCAAACGTAAAGCGATTTTTTATAAAATCATAGTCGTCGATCACTTCTAAGGCGTGACACTATTCCTTTCAATGCTTCAGTATTTCTACGAGAACCTGGCAACGGTTCATAGTGGCCACCTGGCTTAGATGAAAAGGACGACATGAACATCTCTTACGATAAAATACGAGATACTTTACAATACAGAACGATTATTCCCCCGGTAGAGCTCCAGAAGTTTTATTTCACCGGGTAGCCATTCTGAACTAGGGTTTCGCGTACTAGATTAGCGTTCTGAGTGCATCTAAATAGCCTGAGCCACAGACGAGACGAGAAGGAAATAAAGGGAGAGGAAAAAAATGGAGGTGACAAACAAATATTGAAAACGAATATCACTAAATTTGACAAACCCTAAATATTGCATAGAAGTTTAAAATAGGTGTAAATTACAAGATTTCTTAAAATAGACAGTTTGAAGATGCTAACCTCAGATGATCACGTGAGGTAAGGGAGCAGAAAATCAGACTCAACACACAGCACCTCTACCTATAAGCAGCGAGAAACTTGAAGATCCACCCGAAGTACAATAAAAAATAAATAAAGAAAAAACAACCATTTCTGTAGGATCAGAAGACGGGATTCTGAAGGAATTAATGCACTGGTAAGATTAGCACGAAATGCTGTGATTATATGCCCTACTAGCATGAACAAAGCAATGATAAATATCAGTGAGGATAGCTAAGAAAATCAAATAAGCTTCTTCAAAACCTAGTCACGGGTAATAGCATTCTAAACAGAATTCCGAAAAACTACGAATAAAGCGCGAACGATGATTCTATGGCTAAAGATCAAAGTGGCAGGAACCTATTGAGCAACATAAAAGATGACAAATGTAACCTAAGGTTGCAAATTACAAGATGCTACTCAGAACATAACGAGAGAAGAGGCAACAACCAAGACGACGGCGAGAGCAGTAATCTGATTAGGGTTCAATAAATTCTCATGAATACCTGCTAAGCTAGTGAGGTGTTACATAGAAAAACCGGTACTAACGAATGATGATCTAAATGCCGCGGCATCTATTGCTAAACTTACTATTAATTTAGTTTAGAAGCGAAGAGAGCATTAGGAAAGTCTTATTGAGACGCTGCTGCTCGCTCTCAGAGAATGACACAATACAATACAGATTATTCGCATGTCTACATTTACACACACCCCTTACTAGAATGAGCGTTTGGCAGATGACTTTAGGAGATACTAAAGGAAAAGCAGGATGTGGATAGAATATAGATAGGCATGAAACAAGGGAGAAGCGACAAGCAGAAGGCACTTACCGAGAAGCGAAAGCGAAGTTAGATGAATTCTGAAAGGAAGGATCAGAGGAGCGCGCAGGAGGAGGGCCACCTCCACCAGGACCACCACTGCTGCTGCCCCCGGCAGCAGCAGGGTAACGGTGCATCCTTCCCTACTGCTTCCTGCACCGTCCTGACTGCATGCTGCTAACGCTCCTACTGCTACAGTCACCCCACCCTGTTTTCAATTCTCTCCAGCAAGCTCCTCTCTTCCCTCTAATTACATTTTTTCCTCTGCTCGTCGGCAGCATGGCAAATCAATAGGAGACTGCTGCTGTGTCCACCAACATCTGCAATCGCTTCTACTCCCTACAAGTTGCTATTTTTCTATTCTGGAATCTGATAATCAAATCTTCATCCTCCATAGGCTCTTCCTCTACGCTAATCCTGCAAATGAACGTCCCCCTGTAACTTCCACCACCACGCGATACCAACTGCTTCAACCGGCTCCACACACAAACCACGAGAAAACGTATGCTTCCAGCTCAAATGCCAAACATCAAAACCTCATCACACCCTCTCTGACCCTAAATTTGCACAGCGATTCCCGCGTTATTGCCACCTCAATCCGCCTCTCTCATAGCCAAATCGCCTCAACAGCTCTAAACCCTCGCAACAAGCCTCCGGTCCACTCTTTTCCACAGCTGAATGCCCACCGAAAACTTCGAAACATCGAACCAAACTTCACATGCCTCATACAAACCTCAAAACCTCGTAACCTCGTGCCGCAACAGACAAAAGCATCAACAACTCGCAATAATTGCTCCTCAGCTAGAAAATCGGTCAGATCAACCCCAGACCGGTACAATCTATCCCCGCAAACCCCCTCACACGCTACACCTCGTCCAATCTGCACTCCAACCCCTCGCCATCCACATTCTTAACTTCTCCGGACCGACCAACCAAACATCCTCCACAACCACACCACCGCAACCTCACCCGCAAATCCCCGCGAAGAAACGCCAGAACGTCGGCAAGCACGCATGGAAAGCCCGTCACAATACCCGGAAGCAAAAGCTAGCCCGCAAGCATGGGCGATCGATGGTCCGTTGAGGCGTTGACAGGGCTCACGCTCGTCTCCTATGGCAAAGCTGGAGGTCCCTTGCCGGCGACGCCGCAAAAAAGATCGGACGGGATGACCGGTGCCATACAAAGCCGACGACCTGCGACGAAAAAGTAGACCCGGTCTCGGACGGAGACGACCAGACGCTGCCCGAAAAAGTAAAAGCCCCCGTACCCACTTTCTCCCACTTCCTGCCAATCCCATGGAAAGCTCTTGTGCAGTTCTATTCTCAGAACTGGGATTATATACATAACCTCTCACCCTCTCACCCTCTCCCTTTTAAACTCAAATTCAATATTCCTTTCCTATTCATCCATTCGTTTGTTCCAAATTTTATTATTATTTCATATCAGTGAATGTTAGTGTTTTTTCATCACGTATGAAAGCACATCAACCACATTTATATTTTTTGGAACATGATATTGAAAACAATTGAAGAGAACTTGCAAGTTAGAACATGATGGGTTCCATAAAGAATTCCTATGCTGAATGTTTTTGAAATTTTTGTTTTAAAAAGGCATATTCCATTATTCATGGTAATACATAAAATTAAACCATTGAACCATAAGTTAAAGGGAAAAAAAAATCAAAGTCCATTTTTTTCGTTTCCTTTTTGGTTTATTTCTAATCAAATCTATGATGTTATAATAACATTGAAAATACCAAGCTTTAACATTCCGATGCAAAACTTTCCGTTATTAAAGGCTTTAGACTAGTACAAATGCCATTTTTAACAACATCGACTGAGTTGACACTTTTGAATGGAACAGAAGTTTACGCCACTTACACTATCAATATTGATTCAAAATACAATAATCGACGTGTGATTTCAATGGGGAGCCACTAGTAACGATACAACATCTTGAATTCGGAAATCCGTTTTATTTTTATTTGTCCCACGGTTAATTTATTGGAAAAAAATTATAGATAAACATACATACGGATTTTTGAAAAATAATTTAGAAGCTGGAGAGTGTACCCACTGGCGGTAAAACGGGCGCTCTCAGTGGTGGCAGGGGGCGGAGTTGGGGAAGGTGCACTCGGATCACAGGGTTCAGGTCGCGGTGGTAGGGGCCACTAGTGGTGGTCGACAGTCGGGGCCTGCCTCTATTGCAATGCAAAAGACCGGGTCCGGCAGCATCGCCACTGTTTTTTCTTCAGATTCGGTGCGTTCGACGAATCGGCGATGTCTCTGCACAAATAGCCGGGTGTGTGCCTCGCCTACCAGCTTTGAATTTCGGTCACAATCTGGAGAGTAGTGTTCGACTTGTTGGAGAGGATCGTCGTAATTTTCGCTTCCAATTTTTGATAGTTGGAGGTGGAGGGAATATTTCGGACATGGCGGATTGGCTTATTAGTGTCCGTCTCGTGGCGATTTGTGATGATTTTTGGTGGTGTTAGATGCTTCTTGCTTGGCTTGTCTCTGTTTTTGTATGGTGCAGCGAAGGGCAGCTACGGTGTAGTACGTGAGCAAGCCGATTGGTCGTTCTGTATCTCCAGGTGTGGCCTATTTGCTTCTGGGAGTAAAGTAGAGTCGAGTTGGCAGTGATTGTCGTTCATTCTGGCAAAACTCCTAGCTGAGAACCATGAAAATCAGACCGTAGGTAGAGGATATAAGCTGACAATTGCAATTGCTTAGGATGTTAATGTAGAGATTACTCATTCTTCCTTTTATATATTTTGATCAGCTGTTAGCACTTCGGTGTTGCAGTTATGTCTCTTACCAGGTTTTTTGCCTTAGGTTTAGTTGGATACTATTGAATTCTAGGGAGTCTGTTCTAGTAGTGTTAGGTGATTGTGACGTAATCAAGAATGATGGACAGCGGTCTCTGCGTCTCATCGCGTCTTGGTCTACGTCAAGCCTACCTTCAGAAGCCTAACAATGAAACATGGTTGTCTTCAAATTCTGCGTTGGTAGACGCTGTAAAATTCCGCGCATGATAGTTTGCAGTCCGATCCATCTAGCGATGTCAAGAATTTTCTAAAGGCATGGAAACCGGACATTCCTCGTACCGAGAACAAAATTCATATTGGTCAGGGATGTTGTTTTCACACGTGTTGGTATTGTTTGTATCCTTCTTCGTTGACAAGGTCAATGAGATGATGCTCGTGAGTCACTTCTGTTTGATCTTCCTGCTTGATCCTTGCTGGTAAAGGTCGTGATGATTTTGTTTTTAAGTCGGTCATTCTGCCTCGTAGATATTCCAGTGGTGTTGACCTTATTTATGTAGCGCTCTGTTTATTTACTTAATGGTACTATTGTTTTGAATTGCATCATCAATGTTTGATTGAGATGATAGCTGGTGTCAACGATTTCAGATTGATAGGGACAATACTATTTTTGTTATTGACCTTTGGCTGGAATTTCAAGTCCTGTGTCGTCCTAGTAAATGTTTGTGTCAGATTGGTGATGCATTGTCCAGCGCAATTGTGGGGGCGGTGTTGCATGCTTCTGTGTAACCTAGACGAAGATACCTCTGGCGTTGTCATCTTTGCAGGTTGTGAGATGGGTTATTTGATTTTGTCACAGACATCTCTTGGAGTCGCGGCGTAGCTGTCTACTGCCGGTTGAGGTGATCTGCATTTGCGTTGGATGATCACTGGCAAACAGAGGAAGTACTGAAATCCACATGTGTAATTGCATTGCTGCATACAATTTGAGAGTTTGTGGAAGTACTGCTAGTCAACATGGGAGGGCAGCGGAGAATTAAGTGCAGCAGTTGTCAAGTGGAGACATTAGTGACCTTGTCTCCAGGCACAAGGTCTATCATCTGCGAGCACTGCTTGGCAGTAATACATGTGACTCCTGTAGAAGCTCCTTCGACTCCATCGAAACCTGACACCTATTCTCTGCGTCATGTCGTGCCATATTGGGAGGGTGAAGGCAGTCCTGGTTCACATCCTCACAAGTCTCTGTCTGGCTCTATTAGTCTTCCACCTCCAAATCAACAACACTCTGTTCTCCGTCATCATGATCCCATTCCAAACCAGCATCCCTTGGCTCAGCTTCGCTCTGTGTCCATGTCGCGTACGCAAGTACCCGAACAGCCTCATCATCAGCCTCATCTTCAGCATCAGATGTCACTCAAAGCAGGAAATACGCCTGATCTGAGCATGCTCAACCTCCCACCGATTATGGTCTCAGAACCGAAGCTAATCAAGGACCCAAATCTATATCAATATTCGCAGAGCAAGTATTCAGAAGAGGAACCTAGTCTAAAACATCCGACGGAAAGCGTACCTTCTCCGAACGCTAGGCGGCCACCACTGAATCCTGGATCCGCAAGCCCCATTATTCCCCTACCAACACAAGGTGTACAGCTTTATCGCCACAATTCGTCTCCAAATCCTTTGCAGTATTGCCCAAAACCACTCAATGCACAAGGTTCTAAAAGAGCGGTTATCTGTGGAATTTCGTACCGGGGAACATCAATTGAGCTCAAGGGGTGTTTAAATGATGCAAAGTGTATGAGTTACTTGCTGATGTCGAAGTTTCATTTCCCAGAGTCTGCTATTCTTGTGCTAACAGGTATAAAATCTTTCTCGTTCATTTCCTTCAATTTATCATGTGGTATTAGATTGTATGGTTGATTCTTTTGGTAAACATGTAGAATTCGAAATTGCTCGTTTTAGGTTTGTAATGAGAACACCTGTGTCCCAATCTCACCCATGACGTGTCTGTTATCACTGTGACCTTCAATCTGCTTCGCGTTGGTTGTAGTTTGTTAACTTATAGATGAGGTTTCAACCGCTTCATAGTTCAGATAAATGAAGCACTTAATGAAAGTTGGACAGATGTTCTTCTTAAGCAGCCGTAGAAGCTGACGTACACTTTTGCAGAGGATGAGGTGGACCCACGCCGACAGCCTACGAAGTATAACATCATGCAGGCTCTGGAATGGTTAGTTCAAGGCTGCCAAGCTGGAGATTCGCTCGTATTTCATTTCTCCGGCCATGGCTCTCAACAGCCCAACTACAAAGGAGAGGAACTCGACGGTTTCGACGAGACTTTGATACCTGTTGACTTCATGACTGCAGGCCAGATCATTGACGATGATATCAATACCACAATCGTTAGGCCCTTGCCTACTGGAGTTGATCTTCACGCCATAGTGGATGCCTGCCACAGCGGCACTGTTTTAGATCTGCCCTTTCTCTATCGATACAGCGGGTGAGCATTATACTCTTGATCTAATTTCGTACCCGTTCTCGGGAGATAAGCTTGAAAACTTTGCTATCCTGCGCACTACGAGAAAACCATTCAGCACAATTCTTTTTCTTTGTGTTCATATATGAGAACAGTGGCATCCCTACACCACTTCGGAAGCGTATTTTGTGGCCGTGAGGTGTGTCGAACCAATCAGAAGGTTAGATACGAGGAGGGAATATTTTTATATAGTTTTACATGAAGTATATGTTCTTACTATTTGCTTTATCGGAGAGAGGGGATTCATTAAAATGAGTGTCATGTTGCCACAGACATGAAGCATTCGTGTGGGAAGACCATCGTCCGGCTACAGGAACATGGAAGGGGACAGCAGGGGGAAACGTATACTCGTTTAGTGGTTGTGACGACCATCAAACGGTCTTTGATACTATGGTAACCACCTTGATCGTGCAGCTGATATTTAATCTCTCGAAGTACTTCGGTATTAATAGCTGGAAAGAGGAGAGCATGATTATTCCGTAAAAGAATATGGTTTGTCCTGTTTTGATTTTAAGAGTTGTTCCTTCACTACAATTCCGAATGCATCGAGAGGTCTGGTGATTGTTTTAGCGACCCTTGTGTTTTTTGTACTGCAGTCCTCTGCTCACTTTCACGTTCCGGAATCATTATATCCCTTGTTTTTACGGTTATAACGCCCCTCTTGCAGGAGAATCTTGGGAGGGTGACCTCAACAGGAGAGATGACCTACTGCTTCATCCAGGCAATCGAACGTGGTTATGGCAGCACCTATGGAAGCCTTCTAAATGCTATGCGTTCAGCAATCCATATGGCTGAAAACCAGTTGGTCACATCACTCATTGACATGCTTCTAAAAGGTGGTAGCTACGAAGGCGGTGACACGCCGGTTAGTGATTCACTACGACATCTCACACGCTCGTGTAGTCACTCAGCTATACGTTCCGGTTGTCTTACAGTTTAGGAGGGATTCTGATGACGCAATTCTTTTTTTTCCTTGTTTGCAGGAACCACAACTAACATCGTCAAGATGTTTCGATGTTTCAACGCCATTTAGACTATGAACGTGGATCGTGGGTGGGTAATATTTAAAATGATTTAACTGATATGGCGGCCAATTGAGAAGTGCATATTGCAGTATGTGAATCGTAAAAAGGGTTTATCTGGTCGTTAAGTCAAAAACTTGTATATTCAAGCCTCGGTCACACCAAAAAGGTTGTGTCCCTGGTTGAGCATGTCTGAGCCGCAGGAATTTGCAGTAGCCTGCGTCAAAATACAAAAGTAGTAACTTCCATCACACTTCAGTTTTGTGGTTAGTGAGGGTTATGTTTAAGACAGTATTTGCTTTATAAGAGCGAATACCCATGCCTGACATGGCACGACCCAAGAGGTCTAATGAATAGGTAAGAAACTTCAAAGATTTTTCCTAGATGGTCTGGACGACATACTAGCTCTGTTGATAAATGCTCAAGTTAGAAAGGCTCTCAAATTCTCTGAGAGCTCACGAAGATGTTCAGAATGTGAGAAGTTGTAATATTCGCGGGACCTCAAGCGAACATGTTGTCGAGTGTCTGTAATATTTTTTATTATAAAATGATAGTATAAACTTTGTATTTCAATCAAGCTTACAACTAAGATTTCAGGGTATGGTACTACATTCATGTCCATTTGAACAAAAATGTTATATACACGCATACACAATTTAATTTACTTTTGTACACAGGTTAACAAATAAGTTAACAAAATACGAAAAAATACAAAATAGATCAGATAAGTGCATAGGTAAATACATTTAGAAACATCATAAAGATTGACAAATAATACAATGATATATAGCAATTTCAATTCAGTAGTAATTAACTTATAATTAAAGAAAATGCTCCAGTGTTCTTATGGAAAATGTTTATTTTGTGAAAACAACAACCAGCATTTAACTTCGGCATGAATGATTTCATCAAATATTTACTAACAATTTTTTTTTTTTTTCTTTTTTTTTCTTTTTCTTTTATTGGATGACACATATGGATGTAACACCTACGTATGAACACACACATCAAAAAAAAAAAAAAAAAAAAAAAAGAAGAAGAAAAAAGACGATGAGAATGGCTACACCAAAAAAATACTAAAACCATAAAAATGATAGAGAAAAGTTCCACAAGAAAAGCTTTTCACAACACATTCTTGTGGAACTTTTCTCTATCATTTTTATGATCATGCTTCGTTTTTATTAACACAGTATGAAAGTTTTTTTTTTTTTTTTTTTTTTTTTTTTTTTTCAAATAAACTATAAATGAAGATTGGATGGCCATCAATTTATAAATTTTAAAAAATACAGTTGAATTTAATTACTGATATTATAATCTTAATGGCGCCAACGCATGTTCAAGATCATGAGGATATTTCCATTCACAAAATCTCATTTTATTTTCCTAAGAAACTTCTTCCACAAGACATGGACTAAAAACCGTGGAGCCCAAGCCCGTGGTAAATGAAACGTTGATAGGGGGTCGAAGCAAATATGTCCCCGGTCTCCGTGCTCTCGTGCAGCGGCTGGGAGACTGAACTGCAGGGCCAGCGAGCTCACCGCGACCAGAACAGCCGCTCGGAATCAGCTCAATCGTGATGGAGCGACTCGCAATCTTCTGAGGCGGCGAAGGAAACTCAGTGCCTGGACGGTCAGTTGATCGTGCGCTTTCCATTTGCAGTCAAGTTGGGTTTAACCAGGACCTAAAGTGCTTCAAATCCGTTTAATTTTGAGGTTATTGTTAGAATTCATGTTCAGGAATTTGTTTTTCGCTGCATAGTCGGCTGCAGTGGTCCACCGGAGGTGAGCCTGGGGTATAGAATTGTAGCTTGGTGGTAATTTCTCAGCTACAGTTCTTTACGTGCGCAGGCAGAGAGGGGGAGGATCGGAAGAGTTTATTTGCGGTTTTTGATTAGGTTTTAGAGCTTAAATACTGGGAGTCTTGTGTTTGTGGCGATTGAGGGGAGCTTATTGTCGTTGTGAATCGGGATTGTGGATTGAAGTTTTCACTGTTTTTGAATTTTTGCTGTGGCAGTTTAACATAAGGCCATCATGCATTTTTTCATACGGAATTTCGCGGGGAGGACAGTTTGCGTGTCGTTGCCTGAAGGGGCTGCAACTGTGCAGTTTCTGAAGGAGTCGGTTGAAGCGCGAGAGCACATTCCTGCTCGTCATTTCGGTATTGCATTTTGTAACAAGCAGCTTATTGAGGATGATTCTCTGGTTAAAAGCTATGGAATTACGGATGGTTGCACTCTGCACCTCACAGGAAAACTTCTGGGAGGAATGCAGGCGCCGGTTGCCCCCAAACCTCGGTTGGATTTTTTGAATTCCAGGCCACCAGCCAATTATGTTGCTGGATTGGGACGTGGTGCGACTGGGTTCACTACCAGGTCTGATATTGGGCCCGCAAGAGCAGCACCTGATTTGCCGGACAGGACTTCGACTACAATCGGAGGAGCTGCAGCAGCGCCAGCAGGAGTCGGGCGTGGGCGAGATAAAGGAGGAAACGAGGAGGAGGAGGAAGCAGAGGAGAAAGGGTATGATGAAAATCAGAAGTTTGATGAGTTTGAAGGAAATGATGTGGGCTTATTTGCTTCTGGCGAATATGATGAAGATGACAAGGAGGCTGATGCCGTGTGGGAGGATATTGATAAGCGTATGGACTCTAGGCGGAAGGATCGCCGAGAAGCTCGTCTGAAGCAAGAAATCGAGAAGTATCGTGCTTCAAACCCCAAAATTACGGAACAATTCGCTGATTTGAAGCGGAAGTTGGTTACATTATCGGCTACGGAATGGGAAAGTATACCAGAAATTGGAGACTATTCGCTGAGGAACAAGAAGAAAAGGTTTGAAAGTTTTGTTCCCCCACCGGACACTCTTTTTGAACGTGCCAAGCAGGAGCATGAGCACGCAACTGCGCTTGACCCTCGGTCCAGAGCTGCGGGCGTGGAGACCCCGTATGGGCAGACTCCTGTTACAGATCTTACAGCCGTTGGAGAAGGAAGAGGCACAGTGTTGTCCCTAAAGCTGGATCGTCTTTCTGACTCTGTGAGTGGATTGACCGTCGTAGATCCGAAGGGTTACCTCACTGATCTAAAGAGCATGAAAATCAACAGTGACGCCGAGATTTCTGATATAAAAAAGGCAAGGTTGTTGCTTAAATCTGTTATTCAAACGAACCCAAAGCATGCCCCCGGTTGGATTGCAGCTGCTCGTTTGGAAGAAGTTGCTGGAAAAATTCAAGCAGCCAGGAATTTCATACAGCAGGGATGCGAGGAATGTCCCCAGAACGAGGATATCTGGCTTGAGGCCTGCCGATTAGCGACTCCCCAGAACGCGAAAGCTGTTTTAGCTCAGGGTGTTAAAGCTATCCCTAATTCTGTGAAGTTGTGGATGCAAGCGTCGAAGCTTGAGAGCGATGACATCAGCAAGTCACGGGTATTGCGAAAAGCTCTTGAACATATACCAGATTCTGTGAGGATTTGGAAAACCGTTGTTGAACTCGCCAAGGAAGATGATGCGAGAATCCTTCTCTCACGAGCTGTTGAATGTTGCCCTCTTCATGTGGAGCTTTGGTTGGCTTTGGCTCGCCTTGAGACTTACGACAACGCAAAGCGTGTTCTTAACAAAGCACGTGAAATGTTACCAACGGAGACAAGTATATGGATTACTGCAGCTAAGCTAGAAGAAGCTAACAGAAACACAGCTATGGTGGGCAAGATCATTGACAGAGCTATTCGTACGCTTCAACGTGACGGAGTTTCTATTGATCGGGAAGCCTGGATGAAGGAGGCAGAGGCAGCAGAGCGTGCTGGCTCAGTGGCAACTTGCCAAGCTATTATTACCTCAACTATCGGCATTGGAGTAGAAGAGGAAGATAGGAAGAGAACATGGGTGGCAGATGCAGATGAATGCAAGAAACGTGGGTCTGTGGAAACAGGTCGAGCAATCTATGCTCATGCATTGACTTTCTTTCCGGGCAAGAAGAGTGTTTGGTTGCGGGCTGCACAATTGGAGAAGAGTCACGGAACTCGGGAATCGCTTGACGCTATGTTGAAGAAGGCTGTAGGCTATTGTCCTCAGGCTGAAGTGTTGTGGCTCATGGGCGCGAAGGAGAAGTGGTTAGCAGGGGATGTCCCATCAGCGCGTGCCATTCTTCAAGAGGCTTATGCCGCTATTCCTAACTCTGAGGAGATTTGGTTAGCTGCCTTCAAGTTAGAGTTTGAGAATCATGAACCAGAGAGAGCTCGGATGCTGTTAGCCAAGGCCAGAGAGAGGGGAGGCACTGAGCGGGTCTGGATGAAGTCAGCGATAGTGGAGCGTGAGATTGGAAATGTGGACAAGGAGAGAGAATTGTTGGAAGAAAGTCTTGAGAGATTTCCACAGTTCCACAAACTTTGGCTCATCCTTGGGCAGCTCAAGGACCGTATTGGCCAGCCGGAAGCAGCGCGGGATACGTATGAGAGAGCATTGCGTAATTGTCCTCACAGTATTCCACTCTGGTTATCTGCAGCTGCCTTAGAAGAGAGGCTGGGCGGTTTGACTAAGGCAAGAGCGGTTCTCACGAAGGCTAGGCTCAAGAATACACACAACCCTGAGCTTTGGCTAGCTGCCATCCGCGTCGAGGCTCATGCTGGAAACAAGAAGGAAGCAGAATCGCTCATGGCCAAGGCACTACAAGATTGTCCTTCCAGTGGGCGTCTATGGGCAGAAGCTATCGACATGGCTCCACGACCTCAACGGAAGTCTAAGAGTGTCGATGCATTGAAACGCTGCGATCAGGACCCATATGTCATTGCAGCCGTTGCGAAGTTGTTTTGGCAGGACCGTAAGGTAGATAAGGCAAGAAGTTGGTTGAACCGAGCTGTGACTTTGGCTCCGGATATTGGGGACTTCTGGGCACAGCTGTACAAATTTGAGCTGCAGCATTCAGGCGAGGATTTGCAACAGGATGTAATTCAGAGATGTACAGCTGCCGAGCCTCGGCATGGTGAGAAGTGGACAATATTTTCGAAGGCGGTTGAGAATGCGCATTTCACAACAAAGGAGATTTTGAAGAAAATTGTTTTAGCAGCCAAGGACGAGGAAACGGTGTGAGAGTGCCTATAGATGCATGTATCATCTAAATCAGAAGTCCCCAATTTCACTTATGGTAATGCCTCTCACACAGTTTATGAATTTGTCTTTTGGCATTGGGGACATCTGGCATCTAGATGTAAACAACAACTATGTTAAAAGAGATTCTTGTAGGAATTGCACATTTCAATTACGTTTTGGAGGATCTAACGTCTCTTATGTAAAATTCTGGCGGAATTGTCAAAGATTTAAGTCAGGTTGTTTCACAATCCGAGGCTGAGCTTTTGATTTTGTATAATAGGCCGGGTGTGTTGCAGACTTTGATCTTGAAGTTTTGTGTTAGTTTGTGCTGGCTCTTGACATGTTGAAGCCCAATCTTAGCAGTTCAGCTCTTAAGCGTTTTAGGCTCGGAGAACGCATACAAAGTGTTTTTGGTTACTCGTAAATATCCTACAAGATTTGTTTCGGAACCTTCTTTCAATTTGTTTCGGAACAAATTGCAGGGTAATCTCTGATCACTTCTATCTTGTGGGCATATCTGTGTTTTCAATGCTCATATAGGAGGTTGCACGTTGAGCTATGTTTTTGTTAGTTACATTAGTTGTAGTAAATTCTAGATGCATTCTATAAATTTATAGCTTGGTTAATATTTAGAATCGCTCATGAAGTGAGCAAAATAGGCAAAATAAGTTTAGGGTAGCTTAAAATAGGAACTTAGTTAGAAGGATGGCTTAGATTTGTTAAAGGCGCATTTATCAAAAGTAAAAGTAAAGAAGTAAAGTAGCATTATTTTGTGTATTTGTGCAGTTTGTTAATTTTGTAATTCAGAATTTTTTGGATTTACATGTTTTTGTGGATTTGTAATGTAAAGAAGTGATTGTATGATTATTACAGAGTGGATCAAATGTATGTTGAATTTTGATTGGAGTATTTATTGTTGGATATAATTGTAGGCACATTGTGTTTGAAGAGACATTGGTTTAGTTTAGAGACATTTTTATTGTTGGAAAGAGTTCCTAAGATAGAATTTTAATTTAGTAGTTTAAATTTGTATTATTTTAATTAGTAATTAGTTTAAAAATTAAAACACCTCTACTTTTTTTAATATATTCTATTTGTACTTTAAATTTGTTTGAAGTTTAAAATGTAAATATGTGTATTTAAAAAATAAAAAGAATGGAGGATCTATTAAAGAGGCATAAAAATTAATAAGATTTTTAATTATTTTTAGAACATAAAAATTTTGATTTAAGCAATTTGAAAGTGTATCATATTGTAGGAATGTATTAAAAATAAATATATTTTAAAGAAAATATAATCTTAATAAAATATTATATCTAATAATAGAAATTTTATAATAAAAAAAAAGACAAATAGTGAGTGAAATAGAAGTTATTTCTTATTAGTATTAATTTAAAGTATAAACAATTTATCCAATTTATGTTATAATAAAGACTTATTCAAGCACTCAAAATATCAAATATATATATATATATATATATATTTAAAGATTTAAGATGTAAAAGGTAAAATTTTGTTAGATGTTGCATATATTCTTTAAAGAAAGTGCATTAATATTAAAGAGACAAAGAGGATCTTAGAGTGATGCATGAGATTTGTAGAACTTTGGCAATAAAAAGTTGTATTTTTATAATTCCAAAACTCTAAAGAATGTCTTTGTTGAAAGTGTAAGAAAAAATATATAAGTCACCAAGTAAACATTAATAAGAAGGTATTAAGGTCCATAGAGCTTTAAATTTGTTGAGAGCCATAACTTTCTCATTATTTATTAGAATGGAAGAATATAATAATAAATTCAAATCTATATAAATTATAGATGACCATTCAAATTTCTTGTGTTCTAATCATGATTAGATTAAGATAGATATGACTATAAAGTAGTATAAAAGACTTTTCCAAGTTATATCATATAGTCTTTTGAGTCTAAAAGAATTTTTTTCTCATAATCCAAATGATAATGTAGGATTTGGATAGAAGACATACCAAATTATACAAAAGATAAATTAGCAAAAAAATTCTTATTTGTGTACATTTATAATAAACTAACAATCTGAAAAAATCTTTAGGCACAACATCAAAAGTTGTAAGAATCCTAAGTTGCAACAACTCCATTTCAAAAATTTAAGAAACCTTAGCATATAGATCTTAATAGGATATAGTCTTGTTATATTGTTATAATGGTTTTGTGACTAAACCCTACAAATCTGTGTTTATATATATATATATATATATATACACACATAAATAAATATGTGTATTTAAGTATAATATCTCATGCGTAAGTCTTATTGCATCTAACAAAGATTTTGTGGTATAATTTTAAGAAGATACTATGATAAGTCTTGGGATGCATTCTAAAGTTTTATAGAGCAATTTGCAAGGTTTTGTAGTAATCTTATATATAAATAAGAAATCACTATGAGTTATAAGTATAGAAGTAATATAATTTTTAAGAAAAAAATATTTGAAAATGGTTTTATTACTTTTAGTTAGATTAATTCAAGACATTTAGACTCACAACAAAATAGAATCAATATAGAGCCCTTCATAAATATTTTTAATTGTTTTTTTATTTTTTATTTTTTAATATTTTAAATAAAATAAGAAACCATGTATATTGTCAATTGATGCTAAATGATTTACATAAAAAATTTAAAGGTGTTAAAGTAATGTTTAAAATATTAGATAGAATATCTCACAAAAAAAATTATATATATATATATATATATATATAAGGTGATACTAATGCCACCACAATTTTTGCTATTGTCACCACAATCCACTACCCATTCAATATATTTTTTTAGTTTTTCCATCCCAATAAAATATTTTGCTGATATGTATATATTTTTAAATTATATATAAAATAAATCTAATTTTAATTTAAAATTTAAGTAAAAAATTAATGAGAATAAGGTTGTGGTGGCAATAGCAAAAATTATGGTGGTACATAGTAGATAGCAAATTGTGGTAGCAGTAGCAATATCCTATGTGAATATATATATATATATATATATATATACATATTTTTTATATTATATATATATATATATATATATATATATATAAGTTTCAAAGATAAAAGATATTTTGATTTTTTGTATAATTCTTAGTTATATTTAAAATTTTGTAGATGAATATTAATTTTGTATTCTACAACAATTATCCAACACTAAAAACAATAACATCTAAAGGCTATTCTATATAAAATATAGTTTTAAAAATAAAATTTCACTTGAATCACTTATATTATAAAATTGACATAATTTTATATGATTTTTAAAAAAGAAATTGCATAGTATAAATTTTGTATGTAGGTATGTATATAAGTATTAAAAAATCCTAAATTCCTCAAAACTATTCTTCTTTAATAATATTCAATCCGGCTTTTTGTTAAATTTTTGTTCAGATGTTACATTTCATTAAATATATTTTCTGCACATTTGTTTATGTATGTATGTACTTGCACAGTTGATTTTCATCAATTACATTTTGTATATTTAATTTTAAATGAGAAATTTGACATGATATTCTTTTAAATAGTTAAATCCTCACTAGAAATCATTTTATTCACTTTTATTGTGTATATATATATATATATATATATATATATAAACACTATTGTTTTATTTCATTATTATTACGAGTATACTAGGTCCTAATTAATTTTTAGAGCTTTTAGCACTCTAAATCATATCCCACATGTCATGAGATCTGAAGACCAATTTTTCAATCACAAGAAAAGCACCCCAGAAAGAGTTTATTGATTTGTTTTTGCTTGTTGATTTATTTTTATTTTTTTGACTTGTTATTTTTAACTGATTTGTAGAATAAATAGGGTGAGTGCATAATTAGATGCATTAAATGTGTCCCGTGAGACTCACCTGCCTCATCTAGACAGAAGAGTTCCTGCCCACGTGACATCTCACACACACGTGACACTTTCCAGCTAGACGATTATCTGCTCGAGGGACACCGTGGCACGTACGTGGCATCGACGCCTTCCCAACTTTCGATAGATCCCCTTTCACACCGCGAACTGAAACAAAGTGGCGCTTCCTTCAGAAACGCGGTAATCGAGACGTGGGTTTTATTCTTACCTTGGCAATCACCATATCGCAGTGTTACAACTCAGCTCTGCGACCTCTAGATCACTGGGTGGGAATGCGTGGATGAAGCTGCATGTCAGAGTATAGTTTTGAGGGGATTGTATTGAATGGTGGTGTTGTTGAAGTCTAGTTTGGCTAACTCAGCTGCAAGACTTCGATTTCACGTCATACTGCATGTTTCCTTTATGTGTTTGATTTCGTTGTGCATTTCCAAGCGGGATCTTAGGTTTTCTTTCCGAAATTGTAGATATGTCTCGGGTGGTTTTATCAAGTCGGTGAACATTGTTGCTTGACACATGCTTGTGGTTCTGCAGAATGATTTGACTAAGTTGAACTTCTCCTAGGTGGTGTCCTGTCACAAGCAAGTGGTGTCGGGCCTTGTACCACATGGTAATCGAGGTTGAGGAAGACAGCCAACCCAAGCAGTACGAAGCTAAAGTGTGGGTGAAGCCCGGGGGCGCTTCCAAGAAGTTGGAGGAATTCAAGCTCAAATTCGGTGGGATAAACCTCCCGATGACTTTAGTAACACAGCGTAAGGCTGACAGACGTGTGCTTACCTTCTTACGCGTCATTGTTCGCTATCTGGAGCAAGCACTCGAAATCCCGAACTATCCACCATGTAAACACCATGTAGACATACCATAAGCTTTAGGGTGAATTATTTCATGTTGAGTTGTGTCTACCGTTTTGTCAAGATCCTGGAGTGCCCCCTACGAAAGTCCGCCGTCCCAACTAAGACCCTCCCGAGAAGCGAACTGTGTCAATCAATGACTCAGTAGTGCAGGAAACAGCTGAGAATTTTATTCAAATGTTGCAGCAGGGATCAAATTTCCTCTTCACTTATAAGCGTACCCAAATCGCGTCTGCAGAAGTGGACGTCCGTTTGTGATCCCTCTTCTCCATCCTCATTTTGGCACGTTCAGCGATCGCTTATACCTTGTGTCACGGTTTTTCTTTAGTATCAAAATCCTCCATGGTAACTATCTTGGCACGCTGGAGTCTTTGAATGCTTGATGTCCTTGCTGGTTTTTGACATTTTCTTCTTAGTCTCTTAGAATTTTATCTGCTGAGAAGCCCTTGGTATGCACTGCTGATCTTCTTATATGAATGATCACGTGCCTCACATTACCAAGATTCTCTAGTATTTTCGCTTTTGGAGCTGACAATTCTGGGTGAATTTTTTTGTGGTACAGCATAAGGACGATTTTGCACACCTCGATTTGCACCGTAAGGAAAGGCAGTGTTTCAAGGAAGAGGACTTCAAGTGGGAGGTACACCGTGGTAGGGATGGAGCATGGTCTGTGGAGCATTCTAAGCTTCAATGAGACTGGAGTGCATGAAAAGTCATACACTTTGACATTGTAATCAACTGCGTCTTTAAGTTTTCACATGTAAGTAAATTAAACAAAAGAATTGCAACATTTGTTCATACAACTTTGTGTGACCAGTGTTTCCTATTTCCAAGCGCAACCAAAATTCGTAACACAGCACATACTGATGAAGTGACTGTCAGATATATGAACACAGATTGTGGTTCAGTCATGAAGGCATTAATTGCAGATGGGACTGGATTATGAGAGAAAATAAAAGTGGAACGACAGAGAGATAACCAAAATACAGTTCCAAGAGTCAAACTGAAACAGTAAACCATCTCAAGTTAGCGAGGATGCAACTCCATAAAGAGAGAATTTTGCATCAAATACTCAACAATGTCAAAAATTCCAACCCACCCAGACATTCAAGTCGAACTATGACGTGGAATCAGTAAATAAGAGATCAACTTCAAAAAATCTATCCTACATCTACTTCCCTGCTTTGTGTCACGACTACATTAAGATGTAATTATGCAGGAGTAGGGGTTGGGTCCATTGAACCATTAACAGCAGGTGGAGGCCTAAGAGCTTTGAGAGGGTTGGAAATAACGGCATCAATTAGACCATATTCCTGAGCTTCCTTGGCACTCATAAAGAAATCGCGGTCTGTGTCTTGGACAATCTTCTCGTAAGGCTGTCCAGTGTGATATGCTAGATAACCGTTCAAGTTGGCCTTGTGATGAAGAATCTCGTTAGCCTGCACGTGCAAATGAGAGTCCTTGATGAGACAATATGTAGCATAGCGGAATTCAATAACTTGAAAAAACTAAGAACGTATCCAAAGTGAAGTTTGTATAAATACATCATCCAATAATGATGGAACACATGTTGGTAATAGGTGTGAATAATAGAGGAAGACTTTTAATATGCACCTGGATTTCAATGTCAGTCTGTTGCCCTTGAGCACCTCCCAAAGGTTGATGAATCATTATTCGTGAGTTTGGTAGACTGTACCTTTTACCTGTGAGAAAAGAACCAAAAGGGTTGAGGACTAAACTAGCATTGTACACGATACACATCAGAACTGAGATCACTAGTACAACAGAATAAAAAGGCAAACGTGCGAACAAACCTTTTGTACCACCACTAAGAAGAAAAGCTCCCATACTGCAGCACATTGACCAAAAACAGATAGTTTAGTCCTCTACAATCCATGTTCCTCACGGTGGTATTTTACCATGCATAAAAAATATGTAGCACTTTCCACATTTTCTACATTGATTGCCCCCAGCTAGCCATGGGGTAGCTGACATAAAAGAAGATTGAAATCCTTTACTTACCTCAAAACCACCTTTTGTACAAAAACATCTCTCAGCTACGTCTTAGGAAAATTAAACGCTTTAGGCTCCAAAAGATAATACAATAAGTTAAATGTAGCAGTGTGTCTTAGCAGGTTTTGGCAACAAGAGATGTACAGAATATTGCATAGCGTTAAATTCAATGAAAAAGATTTATATAGAACCTTCACATCTGCTTTGACGTCAAGTGCTTGAATATGAGAAAGGAACCCGTACCTAGCAGCAAGTCCAACACAGACTGTGCTGACATCCGGCCGAATGTGCCTCATGGTGTCAAAGATAGCCATTCCTGTCAAAATTAATTACAATAAAGTATAAGATAAACACCTGACATATATTACAAAAACATGAAATAAAGCCCATGTTGATCGCATCAATTACTGCAACCCACTCAGAACTAGCGCAGAGAAGAGAAAATAGGTTTTGAGGAATCATACTCTACCTGCTGTGACAGAACCTCCAGGTGAGTTGACATACATGACAATATCCTGCCAAAAACACACAAACAAATAAAAGAAATCCATGATTAACTAGCAACATAGGTCAAACCAGTCTTGCAGGCACTAATACCTTTCTCTAAAAACTCCATGATTACAAATTTCCTCCGATATCAATAGAACCATAACCAAATAGGAGTAGTCTAAAAATAAGAGATGCTGTGCCCGAAAGTCTTATAACTGAACCCACAATTAACACTGAAGCAGCTTGAAGAAGAAAGCTTTTGAAATCATACTCTGTTCGGGTCAGCAGCGTCCAGATATAGCAGTTGAGCGACGATCAAGTTCGCCATATCATCGTCCACGGCACCTCCACACCGAATAATCCGCTGTTTTCCAATTGAAAAAAACATTTTATCAAAGGTACAAAGGTACAGTTAAACCTCCGAGGCAACCATCTAAACCATCGACTAACTCAATACTTGTACTTTGTAGTTAGAGTGAAATTTGTGATTTCCCTTCCTACAAGAGACTTGCTAAGACAAGGTGGTAAGAATTCACAGTAAGCAAACTGAACCTGCTGAAAAAGCTGAGTTATGACGCTCTGAAATCTCTCGGCAAGCATGGGAGGGGGTCCCTGCCCACCCTGAGCTCTAGCACCCTCCCCAAGAAATCCTGAAGGTGGTACTTCTAAATCATTCCTGCACAAGCAACACACAATTCCTCACGCATGTTGTAAAACATTACTCACACGGCAAATGTAAATGATAAACACCGCATAATCAACACAATCCCGGATTGACATTGATATGGGTCTGTAGACCACATGATTTCCCAGGACGTCCTCTTCTGAGTCCTACATGAGAATCCACCAAGCTTTGTGTTCTGAAAATACGTAGAGGTTGAGAAGCCTCATATTAACCTGATAGACCAGATGTCATAATTGGGAACAGAAGCCTCAGGCGTCCAGAAATCACTCGAGTTTATAGCTGCCCGCGCCACAAGTCCCTTACTGCGGCACACGAAATTCATACACAGACCCTAGAAACAGTCACTTCACCAATCCCATGAAATTCACTATCCCAACCCGCATAAAACTCAAGATTCCCAATACCAAGTCTACCCAACACCACCCGCCTAATCCAAATCCCAAAACCAGAAGCTCAAAAACCACCAACACCAAACTTGAACTCTCAAACCCAACCACCGCAACCGCACCACCACTCTCTCAACCTCCAGCGAAAGACAAAAACGATCGGCTCTTACACGGACACCCTTCTCGCAGTGGCAGGCGCAAAGAGGGTGCAACTGCTGCTGCTCTGCAGCTGGTGGTGAACGTTCAGAGCTCTGCACGGCATAGCGGCCGCCACGGTGGGCTTCACCAGCACCGCATTCGCCATCGCTCAGGCTCGTTGCAAACCTTACTGCAACGAATTCCACGCTCTAATGCTGCCTGCCCCAACTCTGCAACCCACTGTGACCCCAAGTGCGGGAGACCCTTGCGCTCCAGTTGTAGGATGGCAGCAGCAATGTGAGTGAGTGGTGGATTGCGAGCAAGGAATTGGAGCAGCGAAGGAATTCGGAGTGTGATGGCAGTGGGTTGTGGATTGGGTGACGCCGCATCCAAGGGCACCAAGGGCGAGGGACGACGGGCGAGGGCGTAGCACAGCGACGCCTTTTCTTCCGCCTTCGTTGCCCGCGATTGTTTGTTTTGTTCTCGACGTCCTGCCTACGTGGCCGCCACGTTACGACTGATTCGCACCGGTGTGAACGAGGCTTCGAATTGTGTCAGTGTGAAAACGTTTCTGAGTTGGATATGATGTCTGCGTGTGCCGACCGTGTTGTCCCTAATTGAAATATGAGACTGGTTTTCAAGAAATTTAATAATATATATATATATATATATATATATATATGTTGGAATTTGACAATGAGAGTTCATATTTGACCTAATTTTACATGGAAAAAAAAACATTATATTTATATATATATATATATATATATGAAGAGTCAAATTTTGATTTCAAAGTTGTTATCAATGAAGAAATGAATGGCTATCACGCTTGAGCATAAGTAAATCATCGGTGAGAATATATTTTACTGAATGTCAAGTTGAATGAAAAATTAAGATGGCAAGTGGTAATTTAGGGTATTAGTGGGGATTACTGAAGTAAAAAAAGAAATTGACTGTGAAAATGGATTTTTTGGTAATGTTCACCATACCAGTATTTTATTTTTTGAATAGTCCTTTCTTGGTCCATGCTTTTCATCACAATGATTTTATTTTTTATTTTTTATTTTTTTAACTTGATTCTGAAAGAAAGCTTTACTCAGAAAGATTTTTTGTTCTAAAGAAACCTAAGATTTATTATCAAATTTGATGTTTATAACATGAATATTTAGATGTTAATTTATTTTTTGAAATTTGGCATGTTATTTTTTTCTGTTTATAGTTGAATATTCTAATATAGAGTTGTCATGTAATGATGATTAAAGTAATATATAAAAATTTATATATATATATATATATATATATGTATATGATGTTTAAGCAAAGATAAGTGATAAAAGTGCTCATTTTATATTTTTTTCTATAATAAGCCCACAAGCATATTATAAAGCTGTTATTAATTGATCAATATTTTTTTATGGTTAATAAATAAGAATAACGTTTAAAATTCAAAATTTCATCAAGTTTAGCTAAATAATTGGAACATGTATTTACTATACATAATAATTTGAGTTATCATAATCATTCACTGATTTCTTATAAATATTTCTTTTCATGTAACGATTTTATGTAATAATTTTCAATTTTTTACAAATTATTAAGATATCCAGAAGCAATTAATTCATTCCCAATAAATTTAAAATTTCAATTTAAATAATAGAGCCATCTAATAGAAGCATAAATAATTTCAGATTGCAATTTACAAAGTTTAAATAATAATAACCAAGGAAGACATTATTGTCCAACTACTAAAATAAAAAATATATTTTAAAAAATATACTTGCAGTTTCTTTGTAATAAATGATATTAAATCACATAAATAGAATTTCAAATAAAATATATCATGCAGTACATTGCCTTTGATTTAGTGTAATTTATGAAAATAAGTAGTTTTGTTACTGTAATAGATCAGATAAGATAAAAGTATACATAAAATTTATAATTTATAATTTATAATATTATATGAATATATTGATGTTTCAAATGTCATATAAAAATATAGTTATTTCTTGATTATTTTGGCTTTTTATCTTATTGTGCAAATTGATTTCCATCTAAATTTGGAACCATTTACCAATATCTTCAATTAAGATATTATTTTCTATTATCAGTTTTTTTGTTTTATCATATTTTATCTATCACCAAGATGTCACAAATCTTATTCATCATTATCAAATTCCACTTACCTTATTACATGTAAGTAATGTTTTTAAAGGATATCTACAACATCAATATTATTGCTTTCATTGGTATGTAAATATTTTTGGATTTCTCAAATTTAACATCAAGTTATAAATATTAACGTTATTAAACCTTCCATTATCTATTTAACTATTTGAGAGGACTATGTATATATCTTAAAGTTTTAAAACCTATAATATATTTTCTATTTGCATATATTGTAACACAAAATGCAATTATTATCGTAAGTTAAAAATAAATAAATGTAAATTATATATATATATATATATATATATATATATATATTAAAAACACATATAGAAATCAATTATGCATTTAGGATTTATGCAACAAAGTGCACATTCAACCACAAAAAATATAAAAATAAAAAGTAAAAAAATCTTTAATTTTTTTCAACAATAGTTGCAGTTATCACTGTATAAGATTTTTAGGAGATTTGCAATAAGCTCTAAGATTAGTACTACAAATAGATAATTAGACTTTTACATTCTTTTTTGGTAGTACAAGTTGGAATTTTTATGTCTTAGCTGCTAGTACAACTTAACCTCACCTTGATTGTATTGTTGTTTTTTCATTACACAAATTAACTTAACTTGAATAACTTCTTCTTTTCTGATTAAAATAAGCTTAACAATCTACAATACTCCTTCTATCTCAAAAGATTGTGTTTGCATGTATGACAAAGCAACAAATATCAGGGTTTTTAAACCTATATTTAACTAATATGATAATGAGGCTTTAAATCTTTTCTATCTCAGTAAACTTGGTCATTTAAATATTTCATCTATTTTTTACTATAAGAAACAAAAAATAGACATCTTTTACCAAGAAATTTAGTACACATTCTTTGCCAAAAAGAATCAAATGGATTTTATGTATACTCAACATAAGATTTTGTAAATACAAAATTATAAATAACTAATTAATCACAATGCTACTAGGAATATCTGTTATCATCATGGTACACATCAATCCACCATCCTTGATGAGGATTAAACCACCACAAAAGGAATTCAATAATTTATTTTCCCTTTTTTTTTGGCACAATTTGCATGACAAAATATTTCTTATCAAATTAATCAAATGTTCATCATCCTATTTCAACAACTATTTTGGTTCAATCTCTTCAAAGTAGATTAACTTTAGAATAGGAATTCAACAACTTAACTGTCGGCACTTGGTACAATGGTGACATTCTTTTATTAAATTAACAGATGTTATTTTAGAAATGATTTGAATGTGATGTTGTGACGATGGTTGCCAGAAACTCTTTCTGCGAGAATACTACTGATCCAGTCAAAAATTGAGGATTTTGAAAGACTTCTTTGGAAACATCTTGGTATTCAGACGTTTCCAGATGTTCTCTATTGGAATTTAACATGTGGCAATTACACCCCCAAGGATTACCATCTGCACCAACAGTATGGTAGTCATCGGATTACAAATACCCCGGCAAATCACTTTGTTGGTCAAGAATTTGACTCAGTATCACTAAAGCAGAAAGAAACAAGTCTCACATAATAGGACGAGATCTCATAAACAAACATAATTGAAACTATTCTGAGGATATCTGGATTTCACTTAAGTCAGTCAACGAGAATTACAGTCACTGCATTTTCCTTTCCAAAAAAACCTAAAAGCTATAACTACCAGTGTGCTTGTGCAGGTGCACTGTTATACGATATTCCACTGCATCTCTAGTGCGTTGCATATACGTGCGATGGCCCACATCGCACTGAGAGGGTAAGCTGACACTGCAACAAGATCATCTATATAATCCACTTCAATCTTCCCATGTGACATTGCCCCCACCTACATTCACAGACAATTAAAATGTCAAAGTTAGCACCTACATTTGTACCCCGGAAAAGAAACACTTGTACAGAAATGCATCTGGTCAAAGCATAACCACCAGGAAATCACAAAACTCGATCCCAAATCTGGTGGTGATAGGAGTAGAAACCCAAACTCACCACAAAGACGAGAGGAGTATCTTCTTTTGTAGTCAAAATGTAATCTTGCAATTGTACAACTTTAGGAGCACTATATGACATTCCTGTTTCACGATCAATAAAAACCAATAAGTCAACTGCAATGTACACGGAATCAATCTGCAGAAAATGAAACTTTAAAAAAAGACGCATATCTTGAAGAGCTGTATGTAACATCCCAGTGAGGTTGATAACGAATTCAGTAACATACCTATCCGCCGGGCACCAATGGGCAGATGTCGAGTTACAGGTTGCTTTACAACTTTCATCAACTTATCAGGCCCATTAGTAGCTCGGATAACAAGTTTTTGAAGCAGTTGCACTGTATTAAACAAGCAAAGAACTGTGGTTACAAAGGTCTTTGAAAAATCAAGTGATATAACTGCCAACTCGTCATATAATATAAATTCCATACCATGTTTACTGCTCATCAGGCCCAGCAACTTCAACATGCACGAACTGGAACAATCAAGCTGCCTACGGAGACTTCTGAAGACACCGTATTTGCAAAATAGAACGAAGAACTTGGCACTAACCCATCAGTCCGCAAAATCTCTTAAAAGTTCGTGGTATGCGAATGTGTGGATTGATCTGAATGAGGACATTCTTCTCTGTATGTACATAGAGTCCTTTCAGCTTTCCAGCCTTGTTCATCGGACTATCAAGAATTGCCAGCAACGCCTATTTAAAAAGCGATCAAGAGTCAAAACTAATATCAAATGTGACATACCTGGACATAACGAAGGACAGCGCAAAAATTAAATGAGACGTATTCTGTAAGTTGAATGGAAAATGACGTAGCTGATACCGAGAAATCAAACATAACAATTGCAGCAAAAGAACCTGGTGTAAAATATCGGGGCGGTACTGTGCAGGATCTCGTTTATGTTTGCGCAAAAAATTAGCATGATCGTCACAATTGAGCAGCTGATAATTCTGTACATACGCATGCACAAGCCAGGCTAGATAAGCACAAATACCTCCAAATTGAGCAAATTGAAGTAAACCGGTAGACAATACATTAAATTTCTCTAATACTGCTATTCACCAGAGGTGATTCTAATGTTGGTAATCACAATTTGCGAAAAAGGATATACTTCGTGCTCACATGAGCACCAGAAGATATTGACTTGATACTAAGCAGGTTATGCACCACCTAGTTGACAACCCTAAAGTGTGACCATAATATGAAGTGAAGAGCTGTTACTGAAGACAAAGTCAGAAAAAACAAAAAACAAAGAAAATGCTCGACACAACTCAGAAATCATGCTTCACACTCCACTATCCGCGCAGAGTACACAACCCAACGAAACCATTGCACTTTCTTAATTCATCCTGCGTTGCATTCAGGTCAAAGTTCCAACAATCGCAGCTACACAGCAAACTTAGACTTCAAACCGTCAATCTAAACCCTAAGGTCGCCGACTTGTAGCTTGGAGCCCTACAGTGGTCATAAAACACAAAACCCAGACAGCATACTCTTCAGCGCACAATTCATCCCCATATCTTTCCAAGCAACTGCAAGCAAACCCAAAATGGCCCTCTCAGTGAGCTCTTAGATTCTACACCTTTCCCACTTTGGCGACCTCCAAAGAAGCTTTCTCAAGCACAAACCAGACGCCGCCATCGGGCGCTGTAGGGCTCTTTTCGGGAGCAGGATCAGCGGTAGCCTCTGCAATTTCCTCATCGGAACTTTCTGCCATCTCTGGATCACGATCCTCCTCCTTCCCACCCATCGTTGCAGCGTCGAGAGAAATCACGAGAGCTCGAGGTTTATCAATAAGGGTTTTGGGGCTCTTAGGTTTAGAGCATTCTCACCGATGACCGGAAACCTGCGATTTCCAGTCGCTCCCGGTCGAAAGGCCACCCTCGTGAATGCTTCATCGTTACTTCCAACGTTTTTCGTCGCAATCTGAACGAAGAATGACGAAAATTTGGTGAAATTCGTGAACAGTCTAGTGCCAAGTGGCACCTGTTCTAAAAATCTAGAATTAAATTTTGCAGCTTATTTACAGTTTTATTTCTAATAATTTGTTTAAATTTCAACTAGTCATAATTTTTTGAAAAAAATAATGCGATGAATTATGATTTTTCTTTCTCTGACTTTTCCTTCAGAGTTTAGATAAAAATCTTCTTTACGTAAGTATAAATAATTTTTACATAAGTAGACTGTTAAAAGATTACTTCCCTTGAATTTCTTATTTCTTTAATAGAGTATTTTTATTAACTACTTGAATTATGACAAAAGCATTTAAGAATGAGCATTAACTATCCAGATAGTTAATATAAATGTACATACAGTTAATTAAATTTTGCAAAGATTGTTGTTGAATCTATGATTATTGAATTATTAATCTAATCAGAATCCATAGTGTATATATATTGAATTTATATAAGTATTATCATAAAATTTTGAGATATGTTCTAAGTAGGTATTGTATTTCATGTTAACAAATCAAAAGCAATTGCATGAAATATTTCAAAAACATAAATCTAATGAAATATCACTACATATATTGAGATTTTTCAGTAGTTTGTTAGATATTTTACAAAATGATGTAATTTGATTCTCAAATGCAAATACTTTTCTAATTCAAGTAATTAATTGGATTACAACTTCATAATTTACAGAATAGTATGAAATCAATTGATATTTGAACATGTACAAATTTTGAAAACAGATGAAATAAAATACTTTCGTGTATGTATACATGTGAATAAATATATATATATATATATATATATATATAGTTTTATTATTAATTTACTTATTAATTTTTCTTATTAATTCGAAATTTTTGAAACATTGATATTTTTGACCCAGTGAATCTTCTCGAGTAACACTTCAATATGTAATAAATCATTACTTAAATTAATACTAGGAGCTACAAATTTCAAAATACAATGTTCAAATTTTCTAAATCTTTTAATTTTAGAAGGAATTTTAGAATAGAATTAAGGATTAGATATCATAAAACAATGCAAGAAGTTAAGATGGTTATACAAAGCTACTAGTTATCAAAGTAAGAAATAAAAAATAAAAAATAAAAACTAAATTAAAATTAAAGTGGTTGACTCGTTTCAATATTTTATTTGACACAATTAACATTTGCCTCGGTTTCACATCTGTTTGCACTACTTTATACAATACCGTAAAATATTGTATAGTAATGTCAATATAATTTAAACTGTAATTTTCCTGTTAATTATATTTTCAATTACAATAAAAAGTTGTACACCATCGTTACCTTACGAAATGGAATACAGTACAAATAAGCCAGACTGTATTGTATGACATCATGGCCTTGGATGGAGCTAAACTCAACAGGTGTTTTTTTAAAGTGGAAATCTATTCCAATTCAAAATTTAAAATTTTCAATCTGCGACACATGGTACATAGCTGCGAACGCTCCAATTCCATGGGAACGGATACGAGCAAGAATGGGAACAGAAGCAGCCACTAGCAGACAAGAACGGGAACAGTCATTGGAACCACGAGGCGGGGGGAACGAAGTGGAAAGAAATAACGAGAAGGCAGAAAGAAAAGCAGGGGCAAGGAAAAACAGAAAGAAAAGAATTAAACTGGGATCGTGGAAAGAGAACAGGGGCATGGAAAGAAATCTGGCACTGTGCTTTATCTCCTCGAATACCTCCCTGGGAATAGGGCTTTTGCCTTTTGCAAGGAATCCTGAAGCTCACTAACACTAGCACTGCTTCCCCCACAGTTGTTGCTTAAGAGGTCCGAGATTATGCTGGATGAGCATCTCGCTGCGCATTTCGTAAGTTGTCTCCAACGGTTGCGCCACTTGTGCTGCAACACTGGTTACCGTTTCACGCTGCAGGGGAATCTATCTGTCGGCAATTGTAGTTCGGAGAGATTGGTGGTGAAGTTGTATAGCACAGACAGTGATTGTGCGGATGGCCATTGTGATTGATTTTTTCTACTTGGGGTGGAGCATTTGTTGATTTTCGAAGATTTATGTCGATAGGTGTTGTTGTGGGCGTGATCCTGGTCGTACGTGGGTGTAATTGCTGGAATTGGCGGTGGAAGGAAGAAGGTACTTGGGTTTTAGGGTTAAGGGAGGAAGCATTTGGATTTGGAGGTTTTCTTACTTGTACGTGAGAGGACGCTGAATGTTGTGCTGTGGGGGTTTTAAGGTGGAAGAATGGGAGTAACTTTTGTTCGGAGGAGGTCATGTGTTTCCGTTGGGAGTGTATGAGTCTGGGGGAAGAGGGATATATGCTTCCCCAGCAGGGAAAATCATGCGCTTACGGTAGAGGGTTAAATTGCAATGGAGCAGCTCGTGGATATGGGATTTCCGCAGGACTTGGCAGCTAAAGTATGGCGTAAGCTGACTGATCGGCCCAGTTTATATCCGTTTTTTCAGTTAGAAGTACAGGTGGAAGGCGTTTGGATTTCTTCGTAGTGGCTGCGCATATTTGGCTCCATAATGAAGCTCATCTCTCTTTGTTTGGGTATTGCCGTGCAGGCATTAGCAGCGACGGGAGGAAAATCTACTCTGACTGCAACAGAGTGGATCCTCGGCCACATGGATTCTAGAAATTCGTCCGTCCTGAAACAACAGCTTCCACAGGTTTACATCTTTCAGATTCATTCACTGAGCACTACTTTGAAACCATTCCTTATCTTCCTTCTTAGAAATGGTGGATGAAGTTGAGAATGTACACAGCATAGCAGAGAGTGGATCGTTACAAGCTGGGACCCCACCTGAATATGCCAACTAGTTAAGTGACGTTCATTTTAAACTGATTGAACATGATTGACCGGGAATGATTAATGTCTGCACAGGCATCTGATTCAGACTTGTCCCAAGCAGTAGAGGAACTTGAGACCACTATTATATTTAGCGTCTTATAAGCGCTTGTATGTTGGAATTATGTAGATGCAGGGGCGTGTTGACCAGTACTTTGCATCTAGTTCTGGCAGAAGGGTGGTTCATCAGTTAGGGGCAGGTAGCTCCAATTTTATGTTCCAGACAGAGGAAGAAAGCAATGTACATTGGAGAACTAGACCTCCGTCAAATGTATCTCCATCCCCTGTTGTTGAGAGTGCGGCTGACTTTGAGAAGAAGCGGTTTATGCCATCTCCTTCAACTGGGAAAGCTCAAGAGGAAGATTTGCGTTTAAGCATGTTCCGAAGTGGCAGCCAAGGACTTGGGAATCAGGTAATTTATTGATGTATCCGTCGTTCGGATCTGGTGCCCTTCCATGCTTGGTTTATTAAATCAGTGCTTGTGGATAATTGTGGCTCTTCCGTGTTACTTTTGTGTTCCAGAGTGGCAGAGAACATTCTGGCTTCACTCCTCCCGCTACAAGTAAACCTCGGCCTGCAGACGGAAATGAAACTGTGGCTTCTACCACTCTGAAGAGTTTAGTCCATTCTCGCCCACCAGACGTGGAACCCTCTTTAAGCAAGAGGCAAAAACCGAATGAGCCTGTTGAGCAGCAAGAGGACACCCCTGTTCCAGTTTTTCCTCGGGTTCAGTCCACTCCTGCACCAATTTTTGGGACAAAGACTTCCGTTGGTAGTAAGAAAAGCTTGGCACCCCTCGCAGAGCGAATGCGGCCTGCTTCAGTGGATCTCGTAGTGGGCCAGGACCACTTACTAAGACCGGGTTGCATACTGCGCAGTTTGATTGATAACAATACTCTCTCGTCCATCATATTCTGGGGACCTCCTGGTACTGGTAAAACTTCGCTTGTGCGAGCCATCGCACGCGCTGTATCGTACAGATTCATTGCACTCTCAGCAGTATCCTGTGGGTTGAAGGAGGTGCGAGAGATTTTGGAAGAGGCCAAGAGGGTTCGGAAATTTGGGGAACGCACTCTCTTGTTTCTTGACGAGATACATAGGTCAGTTCAGATTTTCTATGCATTTATTTTCTGCTCCCCCTCACCCCCTTCGGATTTTCATCTTCTCTTAATTAGTTCCAATCACGAAGGTATGTTTTTTCAAGCAATCCTAATTTTGCTGAGTATAATTTGTACCCAGGTTCAACAAATCTCAGCAGGATGCGTTTCTTCCTTACGTGGAGGCTGGTCACATAGTGTTTATAGGAGCAACCACAGAAAACCCTTCCTTCGAGATCAATGCTGCGCTGTTGTCTCGCTGCCGAGTACTGACTCTCAACAAGTTGCAGCCTGAGCACATACGAAGTCTGCTGGACAGAGCAATTTATGACAAAGAAAAGGGCCTTTTGTTGTCTTTAGTTGGATGTGCTCCTGAGGACGTTGTCAGGGTTGAGGAGGATGCTCTACAGTTTCTGACGGGAGCCGCCGATGGCGATGCTCGCGTTGCCTTGAACTCTTTAGAAATAGCCGGATTAGCTGCTTATCAAGCCTGGGAAAGCACTCCTCGAAAAACTAGTGCAGATGATAAGGCTGTTGTTAGCGTGCGTGTTGATACTAATCTGAAAACTGACGTTGAAAAAGATGTACATGCAGACCTTTCAAAACAAGAGTCTACATCAACTTTGATGTTGGTTCCTGCCACAAACTTGAAGCTGGACATATCTGGAACCAGCTTTGGAACAAAACGGATTGAAATACTTAAGGAAACTTTGAAGAAGGAAAATCCCCCTAATTCTTTCGACGATTATACGAAGCCATTTAAGAGGTTTGTAGGGGGCAAAGAGGTGGTGAAAGGGGTCAAAGAAGTGAAAGAACGTTCGCCGAGTGTAGAGGCAGAACGGGATCCTGCGGGCCTGGAGAAAGATGGTAGTAATTCCTTCAGCTCCGAGAAAATAGATAGGACAGGAGGCACCATGTACGACGCCACTGGGGAGGTTGGTGGAAGTGTTGGAATAGGTGTTGAGATTAAAATAGAAAGGAGAAATATAGTAGTGACTCTTCAACAGGTAAGTGACCCTAGCCCTTCTTTCATCTAACCTTCAATCTTGGTTATTTATCAAGACCTTAACTGTAAACCCACATCTTAAAATTCACTGTTTTCTGGGATTGAATTAATGCGCACCCTTTACTCGCACATCACTCAAAGCATATTTTCTCCATTTGCGGAATAATCACCAACTATTAAATTTCTTACAATTTGTCAGGTGCAAGAGGCCCTTCAACGTTCACATATTCTGTACGACAAAACGGGTGAAGAACACTACAATATCATTAGTGCGCTTCACAAGTCAATGAGAGGTGGAGATCCGGATGCAGCAATTTATTGGCTTGCACGGATGCTTGAAGGAGGAGAGGGCCCCTTGTACATAGCCCGCCGATTGATCCGTTTTGCAAGTGAGGACGTCGGCCTAGCGGATCCCCAGGCACTTGTTCTAGCCGTTGCTTGTTACCAAGCTTGCCACTTCACAGGCATGCCGGAATGCAACGTGAATTTGGCACAGTGCGTGGCTTATCTCGCACTCGCGCCAAAATCTGTTATGGTATACCATGCCATAGAGGCAGCGCAGCGACTGGTGAAAGGAACCAAGCAAAATGAACCTGTGCCTATGCATTTGAGAAATGCTCCCACGCATCTCATGAAGGAACTCGGGTATGGTCGCCAGCCAGCTGAGCCACCTGGTGATTTCCTTCCTCCGTGTCTTCGAGGGCATAAGTTCCTCAATGGTCTCACTCCAGGGTCCTGAATCAGAACGATTTTTCATTTTGAGGGAATCCAGGATATCCACGAAATTTTATGACCCGAGGACTGATTTGAGGATCAGCACATCAGTGTACAGTGTTATCTTTGGGATCCAGGACTTCTTTGAAACGAAGGCTGTTGGGCATTCGTCTGACTTTGATCGAATGTTGAAGAAGTAGAAGGTTATGTAGAACAATTAGTGTCGTACACGCCTGTTTAGTTGTAAGAGCTGAACTAGATGGTAAGGTGGACGTGCTAATTCTCGTTCAATTACTGAAATTCAGAAGCTCTGCATGAGGTATGGATTTTGTTTACAAAATGACTCCTTTGTAATTGTATAACCTACGGGACTTGGCACCCCTACCCTAAACTTGGAGGTGACTCCTATTCATGTTGCAGATTGCATCAGAATTGGGCAGAGGCAAGGATAATTACACGTGAGCCTCTCGGAATTAATGGTTCAGTCTAATACCCTCCTCCAGTGTTTAAAGACTTATTTTACGGATGCACTTCCTATTTTCTCCCGGAGATGGGTGATTTGGTCATCTTTTCTACAGCGATTGTTTTGTGGATAATCTTTCTGATTCTCTGCTTTAGATGATTTACCGGTCAGGTATCAGCTTCACCTTTGTAGCGAGTGAATCAGTGACACTCAAGGCTTCCGTATCCCCCCTTTTTTTTTCACGGGAATATATTATTGAAATTTCTATCGTCCAGACATTCGTCATCGAACGTGGAATCTCTCAGTTTCCAAGTGGCAAGGCCTGAACCCGGACGCAAGAATTCGCATAAGCAACGATTGGCTTCTATTTCACTACAACCCCACTCCCTCCCCAAACAACTCGAGCCAAGTTGAGGCCGCAATTTGCTGCGTTCCCTGCACGATACCCACTCGGGAACTCCGAATTCCTTTGAGATCTTGGTTTCCATGGTCAGGATTGAAAGTGTCCAGGATGGTGTTAAAACAGTTCGACTGTGCGCCGTCGAAATTGCCTTCAAAGAATATATTTGAAATTTCAGGAAAGTTCTGTACATTGCTAGCCCTCCATTTACTGATGGCTCTCCCATGACAGGCGTGTACATTCACCTCTTAAAGCACTTGTGTGGTGGAGATGACGCAATGAATTTCTTGCGAACAATACGAGTCAGCTGGTGGCAAGTCTGTGTCTCGAACAATCACCCCACATCTCGAAACTCTCCTGCTGTGTGGATCAAAGCTATTGGTGCTCAGGTTGTTCGGGTCAGGCTTTTACTGTTGCGCAAGCTGTTGCAGGATTATTTGGTCACTGTTGTGGTTTTCAAGAGCTTGGGTGGGCACGCGGACTATTGGACAGGGAAGGATGGCAACCTCTAGGTTAGCCGCAGCGTCGATGCCTTCTGCCGAGCCTGTTCGAGTAAATTGGTCTTCTTCTTTGAATGGAGATGGCTCTAGTAGGCAGCTGTATGATCCGGTGCACAGAGTATCGTCAGTTCGCTTGCTGCGACCCGCACAGCCTATGGCGATGGGGAACAAAAACGATGGTAAAGGGTTATTTGCACCGATTGTAGTGATAGCGAGGAACGCCATAGGAAAGAAACAGTTTAACCAACTTCGCGGAAAGGCTATTGCATTGCATTCGCAAGTATGTCTATATATACCTTCCTCAAGTTCTTGCACCCTGCCTTAAATGCCTTACGGATTGCGGATTTGATCTACTTAATTCTGCTGCTGTGTTTGTGAGAGGGATATCTCTGGGTTTTGCATTCTAGAGCTCGTGCTTATATTTTGTGTGTGTGTTCTTTCATGACCTAGTTCTTCATAGTCGTCCTCGGGGGTCACAATCCCGTGATATATGCCGAAGGAGTTCGGGAAGAAGTTGTGCAAATTAATTGAAGATCTTTGCTGTCTATTGCAGGTTATTGGAGAGTTTTGCAAGACCATAGGTGCAGATTCTAAGCAAAAGCAAGGATTGATCAGACTTGCGAAGAAGAACGGGGAGAAACTGGGATTTCTGGCCTAATCGGCACTGGGAAGATTCCACGACCACCCACTAGGATTAGGATAAGACGATTTTTTAGAGGTTGTAAGCAATTGGCAGTGCACGTATCCCCAACTCTTTGTTTTTCCTTTCTCTAGGAAGGGTGTGTCTGGCTTGAGATAAAAACTATCGTGTAATGGTACCATATTACGCGGCTGTTAGCCCCTCCACAAACTGAGGCAGGACGTATCTACGCTTATTTGTACGTCGTCGGAGATGCGGTATGATATGTATCTTTGGAGGGGAGGTTTACTTGTTTGCTCGTAGATTAGTTACGCTGATATAATTTCCCCCAAAAGCACCAATCATGGCTTCTCATTTTGTTAATCACTGAGCTGTAATCGAATTTGTATCAAATCAATCCGAAGCGTCTGTCCTCTTGATTTTACTCGAACTTGGTATTGGGGTCTTCGGTACTGCGAAATGGATAGCCTTACTCGATTCTCGAAACTCACAAATGTCTGCGCTGCAAATCTAGCTCCCCCCTCAGCAGCTCCCAGTACTCACATTAACTGTTTCTCATTCAATACAGTCCTTACATGTTCTGCACTTGAACCGGTACCTCTCATCTCGGAAGCATCTCTTTTGATAAATTTTAACAATCGTGTGTGGACCTTTTCTCTCACCATACTCGTAATCGTGCATCTCAGAGGCTGCCATGAGGGATGGAGATACAGTAATTTTATCCTTTTGTATTCTCCCTTGAATTAAGCACCATGATTGAGATCAATATTTTAATGAGCGGTAGCAACTTTCAAACGCAATGTTGAAGTCGTCAGAGGTATGTAAGTCATGATAAATATAGAAATGAGTTCGTCGTCCTGGCAGAAAATCAATTGAACACACACGCCTTACAGACATTACACAGAAATAATAAAATGGGATATCCGTCCACAACCATCGTCATCTGTGTTTCTGAATGCTCGTTTGACATCCACTTTGCCCCTAGGCTTTGACCCATTAGCCCACTTCAAACTTGGCAATTCCACAACCTCAAGCTCAGATTTAGAACAAACTAAAATTTAGCAGAAGATTTGGATCCTTGGGCACCTTTTAAATGAATCTCCACAGCTTTGCACAAGCAGGGTCTACTTTTTTCAAGTCAGAAATAGCCGGTTAGTGTCTACCGAGGACTTCCATCGCACAAACAGAGAGGGTAATGAATCTTCATCACCCACAATTCATCTCGCCATCGATAGCAGTTACATTAATCTAGATCCGTCGTAATGATCTGCCTAAGGGCGAAGCAAAGCAAACGATACATCTGCCTACAAGCGTAAACCAATCCTGCTGGTTGCACACCCGGAGCCTCCTCCTCATATGTTGCATTTGATCGATAAGCCCCAGCCTCGGATGATGAGGTATTTTATCCCCCTGCTCTCGCATTCTCGCATTTATTGCGCTAAGTAATCGGATCAAGGAACCTTGCGCCAAAGTGTTACGCAAAGATTTTGGAGGGATTTGAAGCCTTTGGGGGGGTGTGATGTGAGGATTGCCAGGATCGCGAGAGGCTACGGCGTTTCTTTAGCCACAGAATTGCAAGCACTTAGCTAGAGAGGGAGCTTTCTTCATATTTTGAAGGTTGAGGTGTGCGTATATATATTTGGGTGGTTGCTGCAGGCATCTGTGCAAGTGGCGAACAGCAATCTGCCTCGTCTTGGAGTATGCGTATCTTCTCAACTGGGGTACCTAGTCCGGGGTGAGGCAGCCGAGGGTAAAGGTTTGCCTTTTTCGGGGTGTAGTTTTAGGGATTCTCCAGAGAAGCATGGTTTAGGGGAGTCGGAGTGCGGAGGGAGCGTAGTGCATGGTGAGACGGATTTCAAGTAACGAACTTGTTTCGGTTGCAGGGAGGTTGTGAGGGTGTTTGTTGGATAGATAGAGAGAGCGAGACAGCGAGAGAGAGGGCGAGAAAGAGTTATGGGGTCGCTGTGTTGCTGCCTTAGTCCAGATCACTTTGAGGACTATTTGCCCTACCAGAGCGCTACCATCTTACGAGAATGCCCTTGCGTCCGTTGCTGCATGCGCTGGTTTTTCAACACGGTACTCCGCCTCACCTCACCTTTTTTGTTTGTGGAAGCCCGATCGTGTCGTGGTCTTTCAGGTGTCCACTTTTCCTTGGTCTTTCAGCTGGAAGCTTCCGGCAGTAAAGCTGGAGGTATTTCCATACCCTTTTACATAAGCATGATTGCCGCAATCGTTTGCGTCAGGCATTGTTTGAAGAGGCGGGACAATTCCGTGCAATTTTCTGCTAGTCTCTGTAGAACTGCAGCTTCTAACAAGTTAAATTGGTTTCTCTGTATCTAGTCGAAATTCTATCCTTTGGAATTCTGGAATACAGACACATCAGCCAACAGTTAAAGCGAAGAAGTAGCAGAGAATTTTAGGTCTCGCTACAGTCCCATGGTTTCCTCTTAGGGTATCATAATTCTGTACTCTAGCCTTCTTCGCTGGATCTGTTCTTTAAAGTCCTGGACTGTAACCACCACCTTCTCTGATGGGATATCTTGTGTTTTGAAATGTTCGAACATCATATTTCAGTTCGTAGACAGACATGAACAGTCTCTAGGTTACGAGCTGGCGGTTATCATGTATTGATACATCTGTTTGTTAACGTAGAGGTCCACTTATCTTTTTTACATTTTAAGCTTTGGAGAAGCAGAAAGTATCACTCGCAGTATGAGCATTAATCTTAAGCTTGGAGTCGCTGGGAGCATTGAAATCTCTGTTACAATTCATTCCACGAATTTCTGAAGCTTGTTGGCGGCATTGATGACCCTCTCTGCAGCAGCATTACAGTACAAATTTCGATGAGTTAGAACACCAGGAGAACATATTTCCCAGTCAAGTGTCCTCAGCCAGCGGCGCAGGTTCCGTAGGTGGTAGCAGCAGCTTAGACACTTCCATACCCGAGGTCTTTCAGGCACCTCCAACGCCTCTGCCTTACGATTCCGATCCCCGGTACCTACGCTCCATTGGTCGTGATGGTCTCAACTACAGGCGAGACAAAAGTGGCATGAGCCAGATGAGTGGAGGGGAAGGGCAACCTTTGAGACACAGCAACTCGGATGGAGGCCTGGGTGGCACAGCTTTGCAGAGACGGTTCGGCAACAGCGGGGGGTTGGACCTTGAAGAACAGTCTCAAGGATTGAAACTAGAGAAGACTTCTCTCTCTTCAAAAGCCTTTCCTAGGGTTGAGTCTGCCCTTTCTATGACAGACGATGAGGATGTCTGCCCCACTTGTCTTGATGGTACTGCTCCAACCCTCTTTTACGGTTATGCTTGGCTTTCGTAAGAGTGTTTGATCAGTTGCTCATGTAGCAGCAGCTGCCGAAGGGTGAGAATGGGCCTGGATTGTTATTCTTCTTCTTCTTTTTTATTTTTTATTTTTTTTCTAAAAACTTTTTATTGCTTGTTTCATTTGCAGGGTACACTGTGGAGAATCCCAGGATAACCACTGAGTGTGGCCACCACTTCCACCTTTCATGTATTTACGAGTGGATGGAGCGCAGCAATCGCTGCCCTCTTTGCGACAAGGTATTCGCTTGAACAATTTTATCATGTGTGGTTTGATTCTTCGGGTGCAGAATGCTTCTGACGGCAAGGGGGTTGCCTAACATGATCATTTTAGCCACCACCCAACAGTCTTGTGCTCCTCCTCTGTCCAGTATTGTAGTGACAGTCGTTCTGGTGTATATATATAATCTCTGGAAACTTGAAAGACGAGATGAGTCCAGGGATGTGTTTTGACTCTGCCCAATGTACCGAACCATTGAGTAGTGGGGGGGTTGGTATGTGCTGAAGTCATAAGCGACGCTGCATCCACTCACCATACTGATGTGTTTTTGAACCAACCATACTGCAGGACATGGTTTTCGATGAGAACTTCTAGGTCGAAGTGGTGAGAATGAGGATTCTTCCCCTAGACCCAGGTCTAGTAATCAAATGAGGCAAGTGAGTTCCCCCCTCAAACAAGTCCATCGCAAGTGTGCTCAACCGTCGGCACATTGCGAAGATGTGCAGGCAGACAGGAAATCAGGACCAGTCTTGTGTGCATTCAATAATTGTATATATATCTCCTGAATGTCTTTTGACCCTGTAATGCATACCAGAACAATTGTTCATTGTACCTGAGAGTCCACCTTTCTGAATGCCGAGCTCTTCAGTCCTTAGTCTTGTTGTGTATATATATCCTCCTTGCAATGTCTCACATCGACCCATGTTGTCTGATGCTGAATAGATTGTCTTCAGTTTTGAGCCTCTCTGAACTTGAATGCATGCTGAATTCACAATTATTGTATATAATACCGGTTGTGCAAGTATTCAAGTTGTGTGATGTGTGTTGAAATAACACTATATATATACACACACACACACACACACACACTCGTTTACATAAATTTCTCATCAAGTTGATGTTGCTGGAAAACAAACAAACAAATAAATAGATAAATAATCCACAGCAGTTTATGAATCCGTCAGTAAAGACCAACTCGTAAAATCTTGGAATGCTTTGCCTTTGTGCCACAACAATATACTACAGACACAATTCTATAAATGTATGAATGACTAGGAAAAGAGGAGAATGTGGACGAACGAATGAAGACACCTGTGGGCCGGAGGATGAATGTGTTGTCTATTAACACAGTATAAAGGAAAAGTAGGTCAGAGGGTGGTTTGAGGAGAAGCCATGGAATGGTGTGGGTGGAGCTCAGCGCGCAGCAGAGCTTGCATTCTTCGACGCTTCACTTGGAGCTCTGAGAGCCCAGATGTTGCAGAATCTTTTCTCATGTGAAGAGCTTCTTCATCTTCCTCTTTTTCTCCTCTTTTTCAGAGGTTTTTTTAACGGCCGTGGGAAAACAAGGCAAAAAAATGGACTCATACTGATTCTGTGAGGAGGGGGAGGGGGGGGGGGTCTGCAGTCTAAGGAACAAAGTCAGATCATCGACACCCCATGATGCCACAGACGAGACCATGGCTTTGATTTCATGAACCCTGCGTGAAGCTTTTGGACCTCATTTGGGTCCTCACCACTAGTCTTGAAACCCTAATTCCGTGATTTCGACGCAAAAACGATACGATCGGTGTGTGTTGGCCTTGGAACGCGTTCTGCGTGGGTTTGGTGACTGCTATTCCCGAGCACCAGGCACAAGCTAGACCCGAGGAATTTGGAGCAGGCGGCGGAATTCGAGGGTCGCAAGGACGAGGGCCTGGGGGCGCAACATGGAAGGCGTGGGCGACGACGAAGGAGGGCTGGAAGAGTATGTGTCGAAGCTGGATCGGGACATGCCAGGCACTTTCTTCGGCATGACGTCGATGGGCGACGATCAGTACTTGAAACACAATGCTCGGAAGCCAATCTCCAAAGAAGTCCATGAGTTTGCAGAGGAGAATTTCTGGAGGGCGTTCAACCAGATTGCAACCCTAAATGGGAACCCTGATTGCTGCAGACGAGCCAATTTGCCGAAGATCTTCGCCCTTGCCATCGGCAGGGAGTTGGAAGAGTATGAGCTCCAGTTCGTTCTTCGGTATTTTGCTTTTTCTCATCTTCTTCCTCTTCGTCTTGTTCTTTGTTCTTCTTCGTTTTCCTCTTCGGCTTTTTTTAAAATCTTTTCTTTGTAAAAAAATGGTGTAATTGATGCAGATTTGTAGACTTTGGAAACTCTCACAGACCAGGGAGAATTGACATCAACGAGTTCATGTGTGGAATCAAACACATGATCAGTAAGCCATTGCTATCACTGCTGCTTTTCAATAGCAATTTTTTTTCCATACAGACAAATTTGTATAAGTTTTATTGTGACTTTGTATCAATTTTTAATCTTTATATATTTTTATATTTTAGTTGTGATTTTTCAAAGATTTAAACAAAAATATGTTGCAATACGTAACATTACTATTTTTATCACTCAAAGAGAATAATTATGTTAATGTCAGGAATCTAAATAAAATGTTATATGATACAAATGAATTGCGAACTGAGACTGTATCTAATTTCATTTCGTTATACAATGGTTCATTAAATATATAAGCACATTATGAAGAATGAAACATACAGATTTTTTTAGTGCTTGATGTATTGATAACAAGATTCTAAACAAACAATTAAATTAGTGATCATGAAAATTTGGTTTGGGTAATTGTATATACACACATATGACCTGTATTTGTAAATGTGATATTTTTTTGTAGACATGGCAAAGAATAACTGTGCAAAGCCTAACTCATCTTTTATAGGAAATGGTACATTATGCAGCATTTCTTTTATTGTAAAATATTAATATTTTTGTAAATATGAAAAAAAAGAAAAGAGTAAATTATTTCGTGATTGTGATCATTTGCAATATTACATTTTTATGAGTTGTTAAAGACTTTCAATAAGAATTTCAAAATAAATTCTTAGCATTTTTATCACTTTTTTGAATATGTCAAGTTGATTAATTCAAAAAGGCATAAATGTGCTTGGTATTAGATATGGGGCTCTTACTGAAACATCAAATATTGAAATTTATTATATAATAATTTGATATCATTAATATAAGTACATGCAAACATATTTTACTAGGATATGAGCTCCCTTGATGACATGAAAACTGCAGGAAAAGCACTAGCTCCTTTACCGCTTGAAAATTCATTTGCAAATGTAATTTTTTGAAAACTGAAAACTTACGATATTTGTAACTCATGCTAATCTGAAATGGATTCTATGACATAATAATCTAAATTATCTGTTTTTTCATTTATTCTGTTTTGTTTTATTTTGAACAAGCTGTTGAAATGCTCATAACTCGTAAATGATTTAATATAAAGCATCTAGTTGTGTAACTATATTGCACAAATTAATTATAATATATTTCTTGACTTGTAGATGCGAAATAATTCAATAAGACATTCTCGCAAAGAAATGGGTCCCACTAAGGAATTTCAAAAACCTATGACTGAAAATCAAGAAATTGGATGGAAACAAGATTTAAATACTAAAGAAGGAGCACAAATTAGATCAAAAGAATGGTTTGGTAGGAAACGAAGTGATGTCACATTTAATGAAGGAATTTGTCTTGAAAATGCTTATGGAGTGATTTCGTGAAATTTAAAAGCATTTAGTAGTTAAATATTTCAACACATGCTTAATAAATAAATACAATTGACAGTCTAATATCATTTATTAACATATGTAAAACTTAAGCTATGTGTAATAATTTGAATTCTAAATTTTATTTATTTTATTTTCTGATATATACATTCAAAATTGATATCATAAATCATGTAATTGAATTTATTTTACAAAAGTAGAATTACCAAAATAAATCATTGAATTGTAAAATATCAAGTAGTTTGATTTTTATCATTATAATTGTTTTTAATACTCAAAATAATGGAATTTTTTTTACTATTAACATTTTCATCTGAATTTCATAAAATTTAAATCTTTTTTAATTTAAAAAACAAGGAAATGAACTATTTTCTGAATTGTAAGCATTCCAGAGATGCTATTAAGTATAAACTATATATGTATCCATGCAACCAAAATTGTAACATTAGTTTGGCTATTTGTTTTTTTAAAAGTATAAATAGATTATAATATGAAAATATGTAAATATAAAAATATTTAAAATATTTATGTATTGATTTAATTTAATTTTATTGAATGAGCTGAAAATTTCTTTTGCATATAAGTAAGATATTTACAACTCTTTATCTAAAAAATAATAAAAAATACTAGGATAGTTAATTTATTTTTAGAAAATAAAAATAGATTATTAGAAGAAGTGTTCTTGATTTTAATGTGTTCAAGATATTGATTTTTGCATTAACAAAGAGCTGAAAAAATGTATGCCTAAAAATTCCACAAAGTTCATTGACAATAAATATTTTTATGACATATAAATATAGTTGAGACAAACATAGTTGCAAATAAACATGACACAACTCAAATCAAAATATAATCCGTTCAATAAGTTGTTCAAATAAACATGTTATTTGTTTGAAATTCATCAATTTAATTTTGACCAAATTATTTACCTCACTCTGAATTGAATTTTTTATCTACACTTCAATGCAAAATAAAAGATTAGTCTTTTTATATTGAAATTACAGTGTTTTTATATTATATTATACTTATACCAAGTTTTGAATAGCCAATTAAAAATTACACATGTTTTAAAATTGCTAAATTCATGTATACTCAAATAATTTTTTTTTATAGAATTACATAAATCTTAGCCATAAGATATTAATCATAAGATTTTTATGATTCTAAAGAGAGCTTATTTGTGCATAAAAAAATTTATAGACAAATATTTAAAAATTCAAAAGTGTTTGTATGCATGTTTTATATATCCTTTTTTTTTTTTTTTTTTTTTTTTTTTGATATAATAATTGTATATGAAATTTATTTTTACCTTATATTTAATTTAATTTATATTTATAAAATAATTAATTATACAAGTCATAAATGTTTAATTGTAATTCAAAGTACTGATTCATCCAATGACAAGTGAATATGTATGAAAGCTATTGTGTATGGCAGTAACATCTTAATAAACCACAAAGTTATGCATGCCAATTTAAAATAAAGACTTCTTTATAATTTATGTACAATAAATAATAATATTTATTATTATTATTACTACTATTATTTTGGCTTTATTTGTATAATGAAAACCCAAAAACTCAAGAAAAAAGTATCATATTTTGTAACAAGCATGGTATAACCACAAAGAAAAGTTCACATCTTCTTATAAACTTGTGTTACTCATTTGACACTATAATCATCACTATTCCCATTATCATTCAAAAGGTGACATAACTAAAATAAATAAATAAATAAAGCTAATGGCAATTAATTTGGAACACAAGGGACTCCTTTAAAGTTTTAGATCGAAGACTCACAGAAGAACGCAAGTGTGGAAAGAGACCGCGGTTCGCAAAAAACTTGGAACACATCTTCAGTGTGAAAGTATTTTTACGGCTAGAAAATAGCCTAAAACCAGCTTCAAGTGTGAAAAGAGAACTGGGTTTACGTTCGGCGATGCTGCAGTAGAATTGGTTGAAAAGCTTCGAAATTGGGTTTGTGGGTCATCGTAGCCCTCGAATTGAGCTTTACTTAAAGAAACAGATCTCATTTTTATGAGCTAAACGAGGTGTTCTTCTGGAAATTCTGCAAGTTTGAAGACAGACCACGATTTGTGCTGTGTGGTGGAAACAGTCCTCTGTTGTTACATTCTGGGTTTGTTTGATTTTGGGACAATGGGAGCGGTCATGAGGTTGAGTTGGGTGATGGTCTCTGCTGTCAGAATTGCTGTGGCAGAAAGTGTTTTCAGTTTTTGTAAAGGTGCGCTGCAGTTGTACTTAGTCTTTTTGATGTGGTTGTGATAAATTTTTGTCATATTTACCTCCCTTCCCTTTTAGTTCAAATATCTGTAAGCCTTCGATTGTCTTCGTTGTGCCTGTTGCGTTGCAGCTGTTGTTTAGTCTGTTACTTCACATATTTTATGACCCCGGTGTGAACAATGAGGTTTTGGGTGGTAATGAAGAGCAATACTGGGTTTGTGTTCTTGGTTCATTGGTGGAGGTTATTTTACTGGCGATTAAAGTTTTCACGTGAATGATGGTCTGTCTAAACAGGCAGACTTGCATGAGCAGCATGAGCATGATGAACTAATTTCGGAGCAGAATGTGGGTCGGATACAAGAAGGGCATCCCGCTACAGACAATGCTATTTTTATTGGAAACAGCATTGTCTGTAGCGAGTCTTCATGGTCTTTCCGGTAGGTAACGCTTCATACGGAGTTCACACTCTTCTTTCACTTGATGAATTTTAACGAGCAGTGTATCGTCATCCTTAACCAGTCGATCTTGTAGATGCCATTTGTGGTTGGTTCCCCGGTTCCATTTCTGCTCCCCGCATGAGGGCATAAAAGTTCTGCATAGTTCTTTTTGTTATAGTTTCTATTTGTTGGTTGAGTCTCTTGCATTTAATTCTCGTTGCCCTCATTTTCTACCTGGTCTTTGTGCCAAAGAACCTTTGCCACCATTTCCTAGAATCTGTTGATTGGTCTTCTTTATAATCAATAAAACCCTCTCGGACAGGAATCAGGTCTCTCGATTAAACCAGATGATTCAGCTGCATTGGTTGCCGTCGGTAAGGCGTGGGGAGTGCCGTGCTTAAGCAGGTGCAACACAGTGTGACCTACGTATAGGGACTCAGCTGCGACCCTCTTCTGCTCTACGAGCACCAAGGCAGCGGATCCAGCAAGAGCCATGAACCTAGTAGATGCCCAGAAGAGGCGAGTGCTTTCGATTTTCGAGAAATACTTGGCACTCATAGCAGCTGTGGACAAGCGCAGTGAGGCTAGTTGGATTATTGCTCGGGAAATCCATTGAATTTCTGTCGCAGTGCCTCACAATTGTCACAGGTAATCATGCACTCCCGTCTCGCTTGGTAGTTCGTGCAGTGAAAGCAGCTGCTTTGTTAAGTAGACGCTTAAGCGTCAGCGCTTCTCAGAACATAATTCAACTTTGTATATATATATATATATAGAGAGAGAGAGAGACAAACACACACACACACATAGTTATATATATATATATATATATATATATATTTATCTATGTGTGTGTGTGTTTGTGTGAAGCTTGCAACCTGTTTCTATATTTTATAGTATTTCGAAAAATCAATGGAGAGTGAGTGGCATTAGAGTTAGTCTCATGTCGTGGTTTGTACTATCTACCTCGTACTTCTTTGGTTGCCTTGTCAACCCCTCCTTTATTTGGCAGCTTCTATCGCGACATAATACCGGTTATGAAGGAAAGCTATTCGGAATCATCCGTCATATTCTCAAAAAATTACAACCATTTTCTTGATCTCGCATGAATGGACGCAGAACAGAAAGAGAACGGAAGGTGCAAGGAAAAGCAGGATATGGAGGCTCCGAAGTGACTTAATATCTATCATCCGGTTGCAATATTATGGAGCATTCGGATGGTCCCATATCTGACATTTTGGCAGGGTTTAAACTAGTTCTAAATTAGGTGTTTTGGATTTTAACTGGAAGTGGGAATGCAGCTGGCATTCTAGAAATCGCCCTCTGTAACCGCATTTGTTCAGGCTTGCTTTTTTCTGCTTCAAAAGTCCCTACATCACGTGGCTCCAATCCTCAGCATCAACGCTTATTTGATCTCCATCAACACCTGCACAAACTTTTGCATACGAGTTTTGTCGTGTCGAACTGGTAGTTGATGTTGCTAGAGAAGGAGCCACTTGGCTGTTGTCTTGACTTGAATTGGACTGCCAATCCTTCCGTACATGAAACGGGCAAGCTAGCTTAGTGACGTGACTACAGAAGGTGCCTGAATCAGAAGTGTAATTTCAGGTTGAACATCGTAAGCGCTTTGATGACATGTCGTGGCTGTGGGACTTGTAAAACTTTGTGAAAAAGCTAGATTTGCTACAGCTGAGGGAACATTGCTCGCAGATGGCGTTAAGGGTGAGTAGAGGTGGTGCTTTAGACTGCTGAAAGGTATGCTTGGCTCCTGCTGGGGGCTCCTGTCGTGGAAGTGGCCCAGCTGAGGATGAGGAGTGCAGGATGGCGCTTCTGTATCGTCATAATTCCCTATTGGTGTGGTCCGTCTCGACTGAGGCACTCTATTCGTGTGATAAGAAACGCATGGTATAGTTATTGCAACCTGCTACTTGAGTGAAGCAAATCGCAACTGAAGATTCTAATTAATTAAAGCAGTCATTAACTTCAGTTGCAATTTCCAATACCATACCAAAGAGAACAACGTATCATCATCTGTAGCAGTTCGCCAGCTGATGTGCACAGGACAATACATTTCGATTATGAAAGCCTCTTAGGAGGCTGCTAGTTTTTGACAGCTTTGTGACTGCTTTGCAAGCCCACCAAAGATAACTGGAATCACAGACAGAGGGTTGAGTTATTTGCAGCTGGAGAGACTTATGGCGTTTGGCAGTTGCAAACTGTGTTTTGAGCAAGTGACCCAATTCTGAGTTCTAAAAAGTCTCTGGACTTCCTCCAGGAATTCTCGCAGCATCTCCGATCATGTGGAACTTTCTCAGAGCGGGGTTCAATTCCTGTCATCAGTTTCACAATTCTTATGCATGAACTTACTTTGACCTTGTATCAGGATTTGGGGTGGAAACTCTTTTGACCACCTAGTTGCCTGTATTGTGAATTTGAAGGCTTGTACTCTGCTTGGGATGGATTCTCTGCACCTCTTTCTATTGTTATAATTGTCGGCGAATTAGGAATAGACATGGTCGATCCCTAAAACTCCATCTTAGTTTGTATGACCCAGCACTATTGCGGAAGATGCCAACCCAAAGCAAGTACCGTATGGACAAAAGTACTCAAACTGCAGCGATAGGTGTTAAACTCTTTAAGATATTCAATCTCCTGGCAGCTTCAGAGCACAAGTAGTGAGTGATATTGTCAGGGTAAGATTACCCCCCCGTGCTTGGCTCGCTCCTTGCCGCCGAAGGACGACTTTGTAGATGCCAATCGGGACAACAAATCAGAGATGATCAACAAAGAGAGGCGGATCGAAACACGAATGGTGTAACGCCAATGCTTGAATTAAGTATGTGTAGTTGAATTCCATGCTATACAATTGTCTGTTGCTCAAATCAAGTTTCAAATTTGAATAAACTGACTTTCCAAATGGGGTCCTCCATTACCTGCAGATACCATTCCTCGACTTGGAGTATTTGGACTGTCTGGATGTAGTTCTCATGAGTTGTATTACATTTCTTTCACTCAATCTGTGAGGTTGAGATTCCCAAATAAGCCTGATAAACTTCCTTACCATTGCTTCTCTCCTTCACGTCTTCATCGAACCCGTTGATGAGGTAGGCCAAATGCGCCAATTATGTACCTAAATTTGATCCTAAGCTTATGTCTTTGAAGTGCTTCTCAAATTTCACCATCTCGTGTGGCCGCAAGGTCACTAAGAGCAAAAGCCCACCGTCTTCAGCAGTATCAGACACAATTAGCACATATTCTGTTGTGCTAGGGAAAGGCGGCCCTGAGTGAATGGGCTTTCCCCATCCATAGTCATGTTCGTAGAATGGAATTTTCCACCACGCTGAAATCACACAATCTTTCGTGGTCCTAACTGCCGGCATGCCTTTGTGGATCTGGAGCCAGTCGATCGCGGACCGGACGTAGCGCTCGTCAATTCTCGCAACAGCTTGTTGGATTTTAGCAACGCAGAGTGAAAGAGGCTCCTGCAGAATCTCACCCGCTGGGGCACTGACGTGAGCCGAGATAATGGTGTTGCCGCAGAAAGATGGCGGGATTGGGGGCTGAAATCTAGTTCTAAAATCCACAGCAATCAGAATGTTGGATATCTCCTCGGGAGCGAAATCGAGACAGCGAGTGCGGGATCGCCAGAAGTGGGCAATTATGGCCTCGAAGGAAGAGCATTTTGTGATATTCCCATCGGCCATAATGACGGACTTCAAGATTTCGATCTCGATCTGCGACAAGGGGATGTGCTTGGTGGTGTACTCAGGGGTACATGCTGGCGTCTTGTATTCAATCAAACTCGGAAGCTCACTGAGTATGAAGCATTCGGAGTGGGGAAATTCTGGCGTTGGGGGTTCTCTGGGGGCTATGATCGTTCTGTCGGGGTCAGGGAATATGGTGAGAGCTTCCCCGCGTGCCAACGCGCAGAATGAGCGAAACAAGAGTGTCGACGACATGCCGTCACACATCGCGTGGTTCATTCGGAACCCAACGGTGAAGCCTCCACACCGAAACCTCGTCACCTGGACACTGAGGAGGAATTCGTCATTCATGCTATCCTGTTCACCCTTCTGCGCCGGCATCAGTTTCCGAAAGTCAGGATTCATGACCCTTAAATCCCCGATCTCCGCCAGTGACTGTGGCGAGCTTGCGGTGACGAACCCCGCTCCTGCCCGGTTGCACTTCAACTGCAACCGCCCCTCCTCGCTCCCCTCAATCCTCCCCGCCATGAAGTGATACGGTACCAGGAGCTTCAGAAAGGCCTCCTCTAAAACTACAAACAAGGATTCTGTGTCTCGCTCCTTATTGGGCGCGTACACGAAGAAGGTGTCGATGGGCTGCACCAACAGGAGATCGATGTTGGACAGGTAGAGAGTGGCCTCGTCCGTGGGTTCGATGGGGTTCAACACCTTGACGTCGTGCACCTGCACTGTGAAAGATTTGTAGCTCTTGCCATTCTCAGTGTGGCTTGCATCGCTGTATGTCATGGTTCAATCTGCCTACCGTAGGTTGAATGGAATTCTGTCTCACTAGAAAAAAGTGATGATGTATTCGGACCAGTGTGCACATTTCCCGGGTAAGGAACCGGCGCATGTGTGGGGGATCTTATAGAACCCAGCCAGAGATATTTGCACAATCTTCTTCACTAGCTGATATTCCATATCCAGGCCATGCAAATGATGCACACCGAGCTACCGATTTCAGCCTCGGCGGTGGTTCGTCATCTGCACTAATAGTCACTCATTGAAAGCATGAATTTGGGGCTAGTTACAGGAGCCTAATCATCGAACATTTTTCGTTAGCTTCACAGACCGAAGTGCAGGTGGAGTTTAGCCATACGTCGACTGTCAGATACATACGTTTTAACCAACTCGCGAAAACTACGTCATTCCTTACATAGTTCTCCCCTCACAATTCAGTTTGTCGCCTTTCCGAATCAGTTCGGGTTTGTAGTCAACGTTGACGTCGCAAAGAGACGAGCCAAACGCGTGGGGGAATCCTCGCCTGCCATGACCACCCAACTGAAAGGCTTCAAGTCTGCAGAGACTTTGACACCCTGTTAAGATCATGCTCCCATTGCTGGAGGTTGACTGCTCATATACCCGATCTTCCTCGATTCGGTAAAACCTTATCCTCATTGACACCAAACCAAAACAAACCACATACACTCCCGCACCGCAGATCATGACCAAGGCAATTCACAACCACGAAACCGAAAGCCACCACAGTCAGAGCTGCGAGCAGAGCGACCCATGAATTGCTGGAGGGGCGTGGACTCAGTCACGGCAGCAAATCCCTGCGCATTGAAAACGCACCATTGACACAACCTCAACTAGTCTATACCACACAGTACACCATGACCATAGTCAAGCTCTCGGTTCAGCCCTCTGAACATGCGAGGAACATGATCTGAGCTGCATATTCCACTGTTGAAATTGACAAAAACCAACACCTTGAGTGGAGCACCAGGAGCATCGCTGTGGATCCACCCCAACGCTACCAAAACTGATCAAACTGTCCATCACATTCACGAAGAAACACTGGAAAACTTACCAACTTAGGTACAATTTCTTCTTCGTTTTTTGGTGTTGCTCACAAGGATGGTGTTTGTCGAAGCAGCTTCGGCGTGAGAAGTGCAACAAGTTGGGGTTAGAAACTGGGTAATGTGCCTCACAATTCTAGTAAAATCATGGGCTAGTTTCTAGTGTTCATTGTTTAGTGTTTTTGCATGTGTTGTTTTGAAAGTGGTGTTTCTGTACAATGCTATTGCTGTGTGCATCCAGAGTTATGCTTTTCATGGCTTGTGTAATAGAAATGTTGGTATGTGACAGTATGAGACAGTGTTTATATGGGCTTACTGGAAGTATTGCATACTCAAATTAAAGTATTTGGTTTTCTTCTTGTGTGTGTGAGTTTGTTTGTTTTGATAGTTTTTACCATTCTTTAAGTATTTCTTTTGAATGTACTACGTGGATGATTCCATGTATGTGTAATTGATAATTAGGGTTCTTCTTTTCTTTTTTTCTCCCCACTTCTCTTCTAAAACAGCATATTTATTTTGTTTTTTTTTATTTTAATGATTTTTTGATTTTTTAATATTCTTTAGCTCTAGTAATTTTGGAGCCTATTTACATTTATGTAAGTTTTAGCAATGAGAAATTATAAAAATTTAAAAAAATTGTTTTAAAATATAAAATATTTTAAAATTTGAATAGTAATTTTGTTATATTATATATATATATATATATATATATATTTACATACATACATAAAAATATCATTAATAGTATAAAATATGGATATTGCCACCACAATCCACCACCCAATAGTTTTTGATATATATAAATAATGTATCATAAACTTGATGTACAATGCAAAAAAAATCCTTTATATAATAATAATTAAGATTTAATGTGATTAAGTTGCATATTCTTAATTATAAATAAAATTTCAAAGTAGAATTAAATATGAGTTTTTATTTATTAAGATAATATATATATATATATATATATATATATATATATATATTATAATTTTTTTTTATTACCAATGTATGTTATTTTATTTTTATTAATTTTAATTTTAAAAATAAATATATAATATTTAAATAATTTTGATTATTTATTTGTTTGATTTTTTTATAATATAAGTAAATCATATTTAAAAATAAAAAAATAAAAAAATGATAATTCTAAATTGAAAATAAAAATTTAAAAATAAAAATTTAAAAATAAATATGAAAATTAAACAAATTTTTTTATTTAGAATTATGATTTTATGCAATATTTATAATATTTATAATATTTTTATTTAATTTTATGTAATATTTATTATAGCATGAATTGCATAGATAGAAAGTAATTATGAATTCTTTTTTTTAACTAAAAAATAGAATTAGACACCATCTTTATATATATATAAATACATATATAGATATTTATGTGATTTAAAGAAAATATACTAAAAAAATAATTATATATGTAAATAATATTGGTATTATTTTATGAATTTATTTTTAAAATATTAAAATTTGAAAAATAAAAGTTATTTGAATATTAATTTTATTATATAGATTTTGGTAATAAAATCTTTTATTAAAATTTTTTTCATTTAAAATTCTATATTATTATTATTGATATAAAAGTTTATTAAAATATATAAAATTTAAAAATTTAAAAATAAAATTTCTTTGAATTATTGATAATATGTAGTAATAATTCAAAAATTTAAAAAAATCTTTACATGTACTATGATTACACATAAAAAATAATATTTTTCTATAATTTATAATATTCTTTGGTAAATTTATAACCGCCGGATGAATTTTGGTAATGACTTGTCAATTAAACAAAACTGTAACCACCTCACTTCTTCCCTCTTCACTTTGGTCTTGTTTTAAACTTTAGAAATTGTTTGCTCACATCCCTTAAAATATGCATCTTTTTTCTCTTGTCTTCTTATGCCTATAAATATACTTTAATTAAATCTCTACAATACATAAATCACGTATACAAGCTAAAAAATTCAACACAAAATCATTTTTTAGGTTCAAAATACAATCAATCAACACACAATGTAAAAGATATTTGCATCTATTCAAATCAACAAATGGAATTTATAGGTGTACAAAAAATTATTAATTAGGTAAGCAATAGCTAAGCATCTCAGAGATATATGTAAAGTTTATGTGTAGTGATGCATAGATTGATTTATACATAAACTACATTTGTTAAAAATACAATTTGCAAAAGGAGCACCATTTGTTTTTAACTGTTTTTTTTAATAACCCACATGCTTTTCATTTTAAAAAACCAATGATTAGAAACGAAAATTCCAAAAAAAATCATCATTAGCTAATCTTGTGGGTCATGAAATCACACATTTCAAGTCCACACGTCCAACAAAAATCTCGCAATTACCTCACACAGTCAAAAACTACGTAAGCAACATGGGTATTGAATCAGCAATAATGGTGTTTTCATTACAAAAACAGCCCCAAAAACTTCACACATGCATCGACAAAGAACGAACAAAAGAGTGAAAGCCGAGGAACATGCAAAGCAAAGTGGCTCAACATGGCAAAAAGAAAATGCAGAATGTTCAGATATATAAATAGAATAGGAAAAAAAGGAGTAGAATAGAATAGAAAGCCAGTTTGTGGCGGAATCGACCTCAGAGCTCACTTCGCAGCGCAGCTGAAGGCGGATCCGCCATCGCCAGATCCATCGAAGCTCTGCATGAGTAGCACCGATGATGATGCTTCATGTTCTTGATAGTATCCCTGTAGTTATGCTGCAGCCAATCCTGTGCTGTTACTGATCCTTATTGCAATATCATCAGCATCGGCATCAGAAAGCAAGCAAGTTTAAGTGCAAGAGTGCATGTCCTGTGCTTGGTGTTGTGTTGAAGCATCACAGTCGGTGGCGATGTGAGATCGATGCCAGTTTCTGAGCAGCTGGGGAGCAGCTTTTTGTGTTTGTTTATTTGTTGGCTTCCGAGGCTGCATGGTTTCTTGACGAAGCCCAGTTGTTAGCTCCGTGGTTGTTGCAGTATTGGTGTTGTGGTGAGGAACGACACCCATCTTGCTTCAAGCATGCCGACGATTCCTGACATTGTGTGTGATTGGCTTTTGGCTTCCTCTGGAGTGCTTGTGATTGTGATTGTTTGTGATTTTCTTTGTCAATGGAACCATAATGTTAATCTCTCGTCGCCATATGGGTTATTCTTCATAAGAAAAAAAAAAAAAAAAAAAAATTATATATATATATATATATATATATGTATATATATCTTGATGGAATGAAATAATCACAATGCGACGCTGTTGTGTTAGCAGCAGAGATCCACATTTTGGTTTTGAGTTGAGCCAAGAAGATGATTGATTAAAATTTTGAGAAACAGACGCTGTTGTTGAAAGACTCGTTTCGGTTTGGGCTCATACTTGCAAGTTGTGTTTGCAGGTAACTGATGTGTCATGAGATTGGCTTCTTGCAAATGAGATTTACAACATTGAGTTCAATTTCTTGGAGCATTGCAGGCACTGGAGCACTTCGAGCAGGTTAGCCATCAATGACATGCACAAGTAATGTAACCTGAGGATCAGGGCAGTAATGCAGCCAAAACAAAAAAATTAGAAATATAGAAAAAACAGAAAACTAAATTATCTGTGGCAACAGAAATTGTAACAAGATGGATGTACTGTGCTCTTTGCATTGGCATGAACATCTCAACGTTGACAACAGAGATGATGAAAAGAGAATCGTTCATATGTATTTGTGTATATATATATATATATATACACACACACACACACACACACATATATATAAGACCTGTTAATTTATTCATTTTACCTGGTTTCATATTTTCATTTTCTTAATGGAATTAAGAACCAATTACTCTGATGCCGAGACATAGAATGAACTGCAAGCAATTGCGCTGATCACGATATGCCAATGCAGCATCTTGGTGAGCCGAAGCTATACAAAATTTTTTAGGTTCATTTCCGTGGAAGAAGAGACTGGCAGGGAGCGGAGAGATGCAATTGGACTGCCAGAAGACGAGAACAATCTTTTTCACATTTTTATGAGGTCCAGTTCGCGACTGGCAGAGCACAGGATCGATGAGAACGATTCGAGACCAACAGCTGGATGGGGGGCTGATTTCTTAGAATCAGCAATTCAACTGGAGGACAAGTGGCACATCCAGAGGTGGGGGAAGAGGGGGGGAGGGGCAGACAAAATGAGCCTAAAATCTGTCCAGAACGGAGACGAAGTGTTGAGGAAAGGCCCATGGATGCCGGAAGAAGACGAGATTTTGGTAGAGTATGTGAGACAGTTCGGAGCTCGAGACTGGAGTTCCATCAGAACCAAGGGATTGCTGCCCAGGACTGGAAAATCATGTCGATTGCGGTGGGTGAACAAGCTCAAACCCGATCTCAAACGGTAAACCCACCTGTCTGTTGCATTGAATCATTTGCCCTTGCAATGCCTTCCACTGACGAGGTATTACTCCCATCGTAGTTTAGGAGGTTGCTTCTCAGATCCTGTTAGAGAGAATTTACACATAGGAGAGGAGAGTGTGCATGCATGCATGCATGCACGGCTACTTCCTAACATTTGAAAGGGAAGATGCTCTTTCTGCACTGTTTCTGAAAAGTAGTTGCAGAGACCTTGCTGTTTCAGTAAATGCTGTATCTAGATGCAGGATGGCTTTGTTTTTTTAATATTAAATTTAGTTGCACAGTTTCTTACCCTCGAGCGAAGAAAATTATCTTGCATGTGCACATCTGAGGGATTGGGTTGTTAGGTGTGATGGAGGCAATACTTACATGAATTTTCTAAAACTCTTGCTCTATGTTTGAATCTTGGCTCGATGTATACCTGCTGTAACATTAAACAAAAATAATCCAACAGTGCAAAAATATTAAGTTGGGGTGTAAGGAACACAGGAGTGGGTGCAAGTTTTCACCTGAAGAAGAGAAGCTGGTGGTGGAGATGCAAGCCAAGCTCGGCAACAAGTGGGCCAAGATTGCCAGTTGCTTACCTGGGCGCACCGACAATGATGTCAAGAACTTCTGGAGCACCAGGCAAAAACGGATCCTGAGAGCTCTGCAACGCCCCAAGATGCCCTCTGGCAGCACAGATGCTTCAGCCGACACGTCAGATCTGAGCAAGGAGCCGTCGTTGACAGACTTCGGAGGATTTCAGGTTATTTCCTACCTTACAATTTTCTCCGTTATTGAAGATAATCGTCAGGATGTTGACCTTGGGAAACGCCCAGGTGTATTGAAGTAAGTCCTTGCAGAGCAGACAGAAGTAGCAGCCTGAGCCTCTAATTCACAGCAGCACACAAGAATTTGGTCATACAAAGAACAAACTGAATCACGTGGGTATCAGAGAATGAAAGAGACGATGAGCAGTAGTTAAGAATGCACGGCTTGAAGGACATCATATCTTCATGATTATTTCATCACTGATTGCAGGTTCACAGCCCATCTGGAGCCGCCTCAGTAATTGGTAGCGGCATGGGTCACCAGTTCATCTTTGCAGAAGGTGACAGCGAATTCCGGGATTCCGCCATGGACACCAGCCGGTGCCACATGCGCCACCATCTCCACGCTTACAATTCCATGGAAGCTGATGATGTTTTAAGTAGCCATCACAAACTCGCCGAACCACTCCCTGCAGGCAAGTTCTCCCTCACCTTAACTTCACCCACACGCCAATAAAACTCCAACATAACCACGTATCCACAAACTCTAAAACTCTGCAAAAATTCTCATCACAATATGCACACTTGTTCCAACGCCTCCATCCCTTTTTCAAAAAAACCATCAAGATATTCGCAAACTCTAAAGCTTAACTACCATAACAATGTGCACATTCACAGGGGAATTAGGGTTTCATGCCACCGAGAAGGACCTCACGACGACCATGGCCAAGGAGATGACCGACAGCAAATCCCAGACTTATCTCCACCAGCCGCTCTCAGTTGCCCTTCCCTGCGTCACAATTGCGTCCCGCACCACGCGCTCTATCAAACGGAGGCCGCGCTCGCGAAGGGACGCTCGCTCAACCATCCTCTCGTGTTTCGAGCAGCCGGTCGTTGAGACCACCGATCTCTCCAACCCCCTGGCCATCTCCGAACTGGGTACCCCACCAAACGGTAGCGACAACTTCCCCATCTCTCGACCATCACACACCATCCCCATTCCCATTTCTTTCAACTCCCAGCTCTCTCTCACAGAATCCACCCTTCAGCCCAACAACCCTTCCAACACCACCAACAACTACCTGGAGTTTCTGCTGCAATCCGACGGCTCTTTGACGCAGAACGTGCAGATCTTTTCATCGGAGTTCCCTCTGTTCCTCACTAACAGTCATCAATGGGAGAAGCTGCCGATGCTGTACAGCGAGGACTCGAATTTATATGGGGGATGCAGTACTAAAGACACAGATTCTTGTAGCCCTGATAGTGTGATCACCAACTTCACCGCGGATGTGTTTGATTCCCTTGAGCCTTTGAACTCGACCCCATCAGAATGGTGGGTTGCGCAATGAGTCAGGAATTAGGGTTACGGAGTTTAGGATGTAGAATTTGGGTGATTTGAGCGACTGTAATGCGCTCAGGATCATGGGGATGGGATTCAAGTTCGAGGTAGTCAGGAGGGCTGGAGTGGTGGGTGGAGAGTTGTGAGACTTGATCATCAATCGACAATGGAAACGATGGACAAAAGAGGAGTGGATTTGTTTCAGACTGTGACCGGGATGTGGAGAGTGTGTAAGTGTAGTTAGTATACCGGTATCTATTGTAATATATAAATTTTTTATGTACTTCACTGATCCAGTGTCATTGTATCTGTTCTGTTCAATTGAGGTATATATGTGTATTTCATACGTAAAATGATACCCACGAGCATTGTGTTCATGATGGTTGTGAATTGACTCCACCTTGTTTGAAGAGCTACAACCTTTTCAAACTGTCCCTCCGCTCGTGAAAGGTCGCCTATCCCTTCATCTTCCTAAGAAACCAACAGAAAAAAGATAATCAAAAAAAGGAACTGATCGCGGTCTGTTCACTGAGCATCAGAAAAAACTCGTTCGAGTTCTTCTATGCAACGTTGTAAAAACTCTCTGAGTTTTTTCCTCTTCCGTCTCATCTGGTTCAGCTAGCTACGTGAACCAACCGAGGGCGTAGCGAAAGACAAAAGCATTGAAGCCATCAGTGGAAGGCAAAAACCTCCTGCGATGAGTGGCGAACTGAAGGGAAACACTGGAAGTAACCAAGTCACAGACCGGAAACCCCTGCAGTGGGATCTACGCTCCAACGTCGGAGACTGGGATCCCAAATGCACAAACGCAGGCCCATGTCGAGTCGCGAGCTATGGAACTCGGCAACCTCTATCCGCCCTCACATTCGACCTCTCAATGCGCTTGGGTACATGGGACTCGGACCTTGGGAGTCCTTGCCCACAGCTCGCGGGAGAGTGCGGCGGGACGTGGATAGCCTCCGGCCGGAAAGGAGGACCAGTTGGGCGAGGCCCAATCTTCACGTTGGATCTGGCGCCTTGCGGTGATGCTGCCGCCTCTCCTACATCTCCCACCTCGCCCAAGGTGAAGATCGTGCCGAGTGTGTCGAAGAAGCTTGTGTTGGCGTACCGCGACAAGGAGTCTCTCTCGGAAGAGATCATTGATCTGAAGCGGGCGGTGCAAGACCAGCAAAAGCATATCCGGCATCATAAGATACAAGCCTCTATTGTGGAGATGGAGAATAGGTCTCATTTCAGGGGCCTTTCTTTGTCATATTTGCAGTGCCATTTGCTTCTTGCAACCTATAAATCAGTACTGTTTTGAACTGCTAGTCTGGAAACAATTAGAATCTCGCTCTGAATGCGCTTCCTGCCTGCAAAGTTAAAGCTCAACTCCTCATTCTCGGTACTGAAGTTCTTGGACATGTGTGTTGAAATGCTTAACTCCCTAAAAAATTCCTGTCACTGACTTCCTGTTCACTATAACTGCTTGCTTGTGACTCTGTCTGTTTCAGGAAAATGCAACGAGACATTGAAGACATGGAGAAACCCAATTGTCAGTCCAGATCTGCAAAACCACAAGGGACCGTGCGTCTACGGGCTAAAATACAAGGCAGGTTTCCACTACTAGAACTCCAGAATTTGTACTGGTTAAATCTCGTTCAGATCATACAGACAAGTGAAGGATGGAGTGTAAAGAATTCCTTTACTGCAACCAGTAGACAACATCGAGACTTCCGAAACTGTATTACGAAGTCAGTGGAGAGAGACGATTGCTGTGGTTGTAGCAAAGTGGACCAAAACATCTAACCTTCGTTGGCGGTGATGTAGCAGATTTGAAGAACAAAATCGAAGGGTTGCAAACTAAGGCTGAAGCGCAAAGCGATGAGATGAACCGACTTCGAACGGATGCTCGCGTAACTCATACCAAGGTACATTTCCAGATTCAGTCGTCTAGAATCAGACCAGGTCTGATATTCTTCAGAACAAGGCAGCTCATGGAATTTCTAAGCTTATGCTCCGGTAGATTCTTTTGAGATGGGATCCTCAATGAAATGGGTACCTGGAAGCTCAGGAAGTAGAGTTCGAACGAGATGTGTTCGCGGGCGAGATAGCAAGATTGACTTCGCTGGTGAATCGTCTAAAGCAACTATGCAACCACGCTGCAAGCTTGGAGAACAGGGACGACATTGAGGCCATGAAAGAGAAAGCAAAGAAACTGGAGGATCAAAACATGAAACTGGAGGAGGAAGAGGAGGTACGTCGTCCAATCGCCAATCAATAACAACAATGCGCAATTTTCGTAGCATGATTTAGTTCGCTTGTGCTTTGACAGTTCTAGTGAGACAAGCGGACTATGTTTGATAGAAACTGAGACAATTGATGGCTAAAACGGAACACCTCCTGAGAGGGAGCCGTGTCAAAGCTGGCGAGGATATGATGGCAGCTAGAAATGCAGAAAAGAAATGCAAAGATCTGGAGAATAAGAATATAAGGGTAGCAGCCGCGATTGAGAGAACCAAAAAGAGCAATGCTCTTCTCGCAAAGAAATTGAAGAAAACAGAGAAGGCTTTCAGAAAAGCAAAGGGCAGCTTCTTTTGAAGCTCTATGGGGAGGTTTTTCACACTCGCCAAGGAGATTCCTTGGTCTGGGCTTGTAACAGCTCTCCTGCGTTATTAATACGACAACACAGTGAGGCATACTGGAAGTGGTTAAGCACTGGGGTTGAGAGAAATCAATCCGAAGACCTGTGATTCGAACCCATTTGGGGTCCATCGACGTTGTGCTCTCCTCATTTACTTCGGAGCCAGGCGACCCACTGCAGTCACATTACATTGTAGCCTTTTACAACCCATTGGACGCTTTTTGCTACATTGACATGAGCATGTCAGTTATTAGTACATTTCTCCTGCTAAGTTGAGAAGAATTTTACTCCATTCAGCTTGAGAGCTGATCTCCAACACCTCCTGTAGTACAAGAAATTTCCAGTTCCAGAAGTTAGAATAGCCTCATGACGAAAAGCCTTGGAATCATCACAAGCAGCAGGTGGAATGCTCACTGTATAATAACCCTGAAGACTGAGATTGAGTTATCCATGTTCAAAGATATAGCACTGCAGTCAGAAGCTATCATCGGCGCAACTCTTGCCTCGATGCTGAGGCGACTCACCATCTCCCTGGTTCAAAGTCAGCTCCCCGTTGACTTTAGTCGGTGACGTTTTTATTTGAACAAAGTAGTATGACAGTGGGAATTTTTTTTGGCTTTCTACAGGAGCGTTAGTGGGCAGCAGAGTGAGGAAAAATCAAAGGAGGATTCGTGATTAAAAGAAGGATGCGGGTGAATTTGTACATTAGCATTTGGGAAGACTTTGATGAGAATAGAAGGTTTAGGAAGGATAGAGAACAGGCAGCTTTAGCAATTGGTTTTCTCATGTTAGTTTTTCTGTATGCATTTTATTTCTTTCTTAGTTCATTAGTTTCATTAATGGATTGACAACTATTCTTTTTCACCTTGTTGTCACTTTGCTATCCCTTGCTGAATGAAATTTTGTTAAAAAAAAAATTATGTGATTTTGATTTTAATTTGCAAATATTAATATGAAAAAAGAGTGCTAATTATTAATATTAACATATCAATACCATATAATTTTCAAATTAATTTTGATAATTTTATGATAATAAAACATAGCAAATAATAACATTTTATTTTATAATTTATAATTATAATATATTATCTATTATACTTAATTAAATTTATATATATTATTTATTATAGTATAAATTGAAGAAATCAATACATTGTAATAGTATTGAGATTTTCTCTATTAACATATAAAGCAAGATAATGCTAAATTTGATTTGGCTAAACAATCTTGGAAGCAATTAAAAGTCAACATCTTAGTACAAAAGATAATAAATCTAATAGTATCAAGTTAAGGCAAAAGACCTTTGAGATTAATATTAACAGCCATATTTATATTCAAATTCTAGCATTAATATTAAAAATTATATATATATATATATATAAGTAGCAACACCATCATTTTATTTTGATTGTAAATTTAAAATTTAAAATTAAAATAATTTTTATTCAAATATAATATAATATCTAATATTTTTTTTAGTGTAAGTATAACAAGAGCACTATGGCATATTTTTTCTTTATGAGAAATAAAGTGAAAAGAATATTATACTTATAAATTAAAGATTTTAGATACTTGCTTATTATAATATTGTTACTATTGTAGATATTAGTATTAAACCACTTATATATAATCTATTCTTAATTTAAATATCATGCACATATTCTAAATTATCACTTTTTAGAATCTTCTAGAACCTTCTATAGTCTTCTAAAATCTTCCTCAGCCTTCTAAAATCTTTTAAGATACTCTTAGAAGCTTCCATAGATGCTTCATAGACTTCTAAAAACTTCCTAGTTTCTTTTGTAGTTAAAATTTTCTGTAGGTATTTCTATCAAACTAAAAAAGCTTCTGTAGAAGGTTCAATAGGATATAGACCTTGCAGTATAAATAGGAGATAAAATCGAGATACACCTCAATTTTGCCAACACAAGTCTTAAAGCAATCTAAAGTATTACCTTCTTTCTTGATATCAATCTAGTTCTTATTCTTATCAACCATCTAGTTCTTTGTTCTTAAAATCAATCTAATTTTATATTCTTTTTTTCGTTTCTTTGCTAATATGTTGTTTTGCATCCTTAATAATTTGACAAGACTATTAAGTAATCATATCAAAACTTTGATCTTTTGATAAAAAGTAGATTATCCCTCTTTTTGAAGATACTATTATGTTCTAAAAGAGTGTAGATTACTCCCTTCTAGACTAATATGCTTATCTATTGCAATTTGATTTTTTTTCGAAAGAATAGATTATCTCTTTCTTAAGATATATCATTTTATTTTAAAGGTTGCAAATTATCTTCTTTTAAATTAATATTTCTTAGTAATATTTTTTTAATATAAAAAATATTATATTAAAGGCTTGTTGATTTTTATTTTTTATTTTATTTTTATTTTATTTTATTTTTTTAAATCAATATGGAAATAGATCAAATCATGGAAGGTATATCTTCACGAATAAAGAATAAAGTGGCAACTCTTGCAAATCTTTGAACTCTTTTGGATAGTGTATAAGAAAAAATAGTATTTTTTGATATTTTAAAAAAAAAACCACAAATGAAGTTAGTATTTGAAAAAAATAAATAAGAGATTCATAGTTTGTAGTAAGAGATTATTCAATTGAGGAAAGCAAGTGGTAAACAAGCTATGTATATGACTCCTATAGAAGTTCTAAGGATTATCATGAAAGAACCAAAGGCTAGTATTCTTGATAAATTTGATAGAATAAGATCTAGATGTTGAGGTTTTATGCAACAAGACAGCTCTACTTAAAATTATATCCTTTTTGTTATCCAGATGGATTCACTTAAATTACTTTCATAGGCACCTTTTTATTAGGAAGTGCTTGATTATGATTTGTTTCATTTTTAGAAAAGAATTCTTCAATCTTATATAATTTGGAGGCTTTTTTGAAAAGATTTATTACTACATTTAGAGATAGTGATAAAAAGAAGGTATTAGAAAGGAAAATCTAAAACCTATGATAATAACAATGTTTAGTTGTGATTTGTGTTATAAAACTTTAACAACTTACTTGTGATTTTGACTGGAATAATAAGGCATTTATGACTTGATTTTGTTATGGCCTAAAGGACAAGGTGAAGGATTTATTGATCACAATGCTAAAAATTGAAAGCTTAGAAGAACTAATGTTCCAAGCTATTACTTATAACAATTGCCTATTTGAATTATAAGAAGAGAAGCAATCAATTTTTAACAATATCTATCAAAATACAACTACTATATGTTCAAGAATATTGAAGAAGCAATTAACATATCCTAAATCTATATAGATTGATGCAACTCAATTCAAGCCATTAATACCAATAAAGAATATTAAATATCAATAAGAAAATTTATGCTTATATTATAGAAGACCTAATTACAAGGTAGTAAATTGTTCAAATAAGTCTAGGAAATTTAAGGCACGAGATATAATATCTAAATTGGAGAGGTTAAAAAACAAAGACGTCTAGCTACAATAGGAACCTTGCGGTTGGACACCACCAAATCTAAAGTATCAGAAAAAAATCTCCTCCTACCTTTGAATCCAATATCTTATTTTATATTTTTTATATACATAAAAACCTTAAGTGAGGAGATTTTTGCTAATGTCCTTTTTAATACTAGAGCCTTAGTATGTTTTATGGATAAATTTTTTGCAATCAAGTATAATTTAGTACTTGTAAAGAAGACCCATCCCATATCTGTTGAAATCATTGATGGACAAATCTTTGCATCTGGGGATATTATTAAAGAAATCCAACCATTGGAAGTGGTATTAGAAGATCAAGTATCACATATTATTTTCAACATCATTTAATATTGAATGAATCCTATTGCCATTGAATTCTTTTGGTTTGAATTATATAATCTTAATATTAATTAAAATTTATAAAAGATTTTTTCAAGGTCTAAACATCAAAAGAAATAATGAGGTGCTACTTTATTTTTTTTTAGAGCTAAAATATTTATGCAAGTAGCAAAAAAAGGGGCTATATTCAAACAAGATATTTCCAGTCAATACTATGACCTTAAAGATGTATTTGAGAAGAAAAAAGCAAATATGTTATCAAAACACCATCTTTATAATTGTACAATCAAATTACAAAATGGAATTCAACATCCATTTGGTCCAATTTATAATCTCTTATAAATAGAACTTATAGCCTTGTAAGAATATATTAATGAAAATCTAGCCAAAAATTTCATTAGACACTCAAAATCACCAATAAGAATGTTTATCTCTTTATAAAAAAAAAGGATGGTTTTTTATATATGTGCATTGACTATTAAGGTTTGAATAAGGTGACTATAAAAAAATCACTATCTATTACTATTAATTTCAAGATTATTGAAACAACTAGGATAGATAAAGATTTTTACAAAGATTGATTTGAAAGGCTCCTACAATCTAGTTAAGATTAAAAAAAGAGATTAATAGAAAATGATATTTTGTACAAGGTATAGACATTTTGAATTCAATGTTATGCCTTTTCGACTTATAAATTCACCTACAGTCTTTCAACATATGATGAATGATATTTTTTGACAATATTTAGATAACTTTGTAATCATCTATCTAGATGATATCTTGATCTTTTTTAAGAATAAATAAGACTATAAACATCACGTATATATGATATTGGAGAAATTATAAGAAAGTAGATTATATGCCAAATTAGAGAAATGTTCTTTCCATCAACCATCAATCAGATTTTTGGAATATATTACCTCTAAAAATGAAATTTCTATAGATTTAAAGAAGATACAAACTATTATAGAGTAGAAACAATTGCCATCAATTAGAGATGTATAATATTTTTTAAGATTTGTAAGTTTTTATAAAATCTTTATCAAGGATTATTCTAAGATTATAGCTCCATTAATACAACTTATAAAAAAAGAGAAATTTATTTTAGAACAACAACATTGAAGAAGCATTCAAGAAGCTAAAAAAATCTTTTACTTCAATTCCTATACTTATTTATATAAATCTAATAAAACCATTTATTTTAAAAATAGATATTTTAGATTTTGTACTTAGATCTATACTCTTTGAAACTAATGATCATTGTCAACTTCACTTGGTAGTATTTTGCTTTAAAAAAATTTCAATTGCTTAGATCAATTATAAAATCCACAATAAGGAACTATTGGCAATTATTGATATTTTTGAAGAATGGCTCCATTTGTTGGAAGAAGCTCAATATAAGATCATAACATATATTAATTACAAAAACTTTGAATATTTTATAAGTGTCCAAGTTTTGAACTACTATCAAGCACAATGGAACATATCATTATCTTAATTTGATTTTATAATTACATATTATTTAAAAAAACTTCAAAAAAAAATCAGATGTTCTTTCTTGACATTTATATCTTGTACTAAGAATAAAAGATATTATATTAAATTAACAAAAATTAGTCATGTTGAAACTGCCTAATTTGCAATTGAAGATATAAATAATATCTATTTATGTACATATAACTTTCAAGTCAAAAATCTAGAAAGTAATGAAGATAAATCTATTTATAAATAATATTCAATAATATCTAAAAAATGCAAAGGTGGAAGAAAATAATAATTTTAAGTTTGAGAACAGATTGTTATATTTCAAAGATTTTTTATATGTTCCTCCTAGCCTTGCAAGACTTTAAGTTCTTCAAGCACAACATAATCTTCCAATAGCTAAATATTTTGACTTTAACAAGACCTTAGAATTAATATCAAGAAATTATTGGTGGCCTCATATATAAAAATTAGTGAAGAAATTTATTCAATCATGCAAAATTTGTGCCCGAGTAAAGATTCCAAGATACTAATCATATGGACTTCTCTAACCACTTCCAGTTCCTAAGGGCCCATGACAATTGTTATCCATGGAATTCATTACAAATTTCTTGATTTTTAATAGCAAAGACTCAATTTTTATTGTGGTAGATAGTCTTATTAAGATGGTACATTTCATTCCATATAATAAGATTATTTCTAAGAAAGAAATAGCTAAGCTTTTTATTGATAATATTATTAAATACATGATCTTTTAAGTGACATCATTTTGGACCAAGACCATAATTTATATTAAATTTTTGGAGAGGACTATTTCAACTTTTGAAGGTCAAGATCAACCTTTCATCAGCTTATCATCTTCAAACCAATGATCAAACAAAACTAGTGAATCAAATCTTGAAACAATATCTTTGTTATAGTATAAATTATCAACAAGATGATTGAATGGATTTCTTATCATTAGCCAAGTTTGCATTTGATAATCCTGAACATTCTTTGACGAAACAAATTCCATTCTTCTCAAACTATGGACACCACTATAGAGCAGATCCATTCCAAATTGAAAATGTGAAAAGTCTTATTGTAAAAAATTTAGCTACTTACTTGAACTCCATCCATAAAGAATTAAAATTCCAACTGTAAATGGCTCAAGATTGATATAAAGACTATGTAGACATCTATCGTAAGAGCCAACTGAAATTCAAGGTAGGAAATTATGTTTGGCTATCTAACAAAATATACAAACAGATTGACCATCACGAAAATTAGATTATCAAAGACTTGGACCATTTTTAATTCTTTACTAAGTAAATCCAATAAGTTTCCAAATATTATTGAAAGAGCTTTTTCACCACCAACTGTCAAGGACATACTTGTTAGATATCTTCTAGAAAATTCTAGAAGTTTTTTAGAACTTTCTAGAACCTTCCAGAGCCTTCTAATATCTTTTTAGTGTCAAGGACATACTTGTTAGAACCTTCTAGAATATTTTAGAAGTTTCCTAGAACTCTCTAGAACCTTCAAGAGCCTTCTAATATCTTCATAATTAATAGAAGTTACTTGAGAAGCTCCCTACTTGGAGGAAGCTGCTTGAGAAGCTTCCTAGGTAGGAATATATATTGGAATCGAGGCTGAAGAGTTCTTCAGTCTCGACAACACATCTCTTGGAGCTCTAGCTCACTTCTTTGGTGTTGTTTTTGTACTCATCTGAAAAATCCAGTTCTAGCCAGTTCTTCTTGAACTTCTTGTTTAGACTTCCAATCTATATTCTGTGTCCGTGACAATTTGTCGAGACTACTCTCACCTTGGATATTAGAGGTAGTTCCTTCTTATTGGAGTGTGGATTACCCCTCTTCTTGAAGATACACTAGTATTTTAGAGGTTGTGGATTACCTTCCTCTAAACTGATATCTTTTTGTCATAATATTGGAGTCTTATTCTTCTTGGAGAGAGTGGATTATCCCTCTTCTTGAAGGTCTTAAGGCGTTTTAGAAGTTGCGGAGTACCCTCTTCTAAACCAATATTTCCTCCTTGTAGAAACAATTACTTCCTTTCTCTTAGAATGGTTGGAGGTCAAGACATTAATATGAGTGAAAGTTTGGAGTCCAAGATAGACGCCATTATGAATGCTCTTGCTACGTTATCACAGAGAATTACGGTGATGGAAGGAGTCTTTGTAAGACTTCATAATGATGGAGCATCCGGAATAGCACAACCTGGGCTTCATCAGCCTCGAGCTTCTGCACCAGAAGAAGCAGCTTTACCTATGGTTCAACAAGAACCATTACTTGCACAACGAAAGGAACCTCGAATTAGCCTTCCAAATAAGTTTGATGGCACACGCTCTAAGTTTCGAGGTTTCATCAATCAAATCAAGTTAATAACAGCTCTACAACCCGAACGTTATCCGACGGAGGAATCACGCTTTGGATTGGTTGGAACTTTGCTTATGGGACAAGCTCTATCGTGGTTTGCTCCTCTATTTGAAAAAAGATCATCGATTTTGAACAACTTTGAGACTTTTTTGGAGGCATTCGCAGAAGCACTTGGCGAGCATGACAAGGCTGGATGGACTACAACAAAAATTTGATCACTACGACAAGGGACTCGCTCTGCATCAGTCTATGCATCGGATTTCAGGCAATTGGCATGCGACATCAATTGGGATGAAGAAGCATTGATGAGCCAATTCTATTGGAATCTAAGGGACGACGTGAAGGATTTGTTATTATTTCTTCCTGATCCACGAACGCTCAACGAAGCCATTAGCCAAGCTGTAAAGTGCGATAACCGCCTATTTCAACGTCGCCAAGACCAACGCTCCAGACAATATATAAGTCATCGCGGCGCAATTATATCGGCAAGCAGCCTAAATTCACAAGCGGAGACAAAGGACATGCAGATTGATGCGATACGTATCAAATCCCTTACTCCAAAAAAAAAGAAGCAGCAAATGGAGAAAGATTTGTGCTTTTATTGTGGTGGAGAAGGCCATAGAGTTGAAAACTGTCCGAAGAAGCAAAATGGACGCAACATCAAGAATAGAGGTGCGTTTGTTCAGGAAAACGAGGATGCCTAGCTACAATAGGAACCGTTGTTGTGGTGAGAGTCTTAGCCCTAAGAAACATTGGGTCTTTTTTGCCTCTAGTTTCTCAAGTGCAAGATGAGATTCATAAAGTTCATAAAATTGAAGAATTTATATAAAAACATACTTTATTAACCCTAACATATTCTGCCTTTAGAAACCCGCCTACAATTTTGCTCATAAATCCTAAGATATAATATCAATTGAAGCAAAATTTGGACACAAGGTACTTAAGAAAGTAAAGAAGCAAACCCCATAAACCTTTTGATTATAGCTCATGTGGTTAGAGAGAACCATGTTGTCAAAGTAATCCCTCCATGCTGCCTTTGATTCTAGACCCCCTTTGCTTCACACCTTCATTGCTCTTCATTAAAGAAGATCTAAGTGCTGAAATTTGGTAGGCTTATAGCTTATCTCATGTTGTAAACACCCTCCATATATTGCTCCAAGACCCTTCTCCAAACTTGAGTTATAGGTTCCATCCTTCTTCTTTAATTTTGCCTTCTAACAACTCTGGATCTGACCACAATTTTCCTCATAACTCCTTGAATATAACTCCAATAGCAATCAGTTCTTTACACAACTTAATAGACTCTTATATCTACAAAATCCAACAAATTTTACTCAAAATACTACTCTGATCACAAAGTTATGCTCCCTCAAACTTCACTGATTTGGAGATAGACCCCTATCACTTTGAAAGAACATAACATTTTATTTATAAGACTAATGAGTATCAAACTTGCATTCATCTCTTCCTTAACTTACATAGATCATGTCTATCAAATTTCACACTCAAATTTGTCTCTTAACTTCCTTTATACCCAAAAAAAACCCACACATATGCACTGCCCATACAAACCCTCAACCCTACCTTCACTCTATTTTTTTTTTTTCATTCAAACCGGTTACAATTTCACTCATAACTCTTTGCTCAGAGGTCATATTGACTTGAGATTTTGACACAAAGTAGTTAACTCTATAAGAAAAAAAAATCCAATAAATTTCGCCACTAAAGTCTAAGTGGTTTCCAAGAACCATGGCCCAAAATTTAGTAACCTTCACTGCCCTAGTCTTAAACACCTACAACTTTCACGACTCATATCTCCCTTGATACTTAATCAAAAGACATGAAAATTATTTCTATATGTTCTTTATCTTGTCTACTACAAACCCACAAAAACTTGCATCTAAAATCCTCTCCAAGCTTCCTCTATATACAAAAACGTATACACCCTATCAAAAAAAAACTCTATCTCTCCAAAAGAACCCTCTCTCTTCTTCTTCACGACCCCTTCTTGTCATCCCCGCCTGGTCTTCCTTCTTCTCTTGATCACCTCTTAGCCCATGTCTTTTCCACTTCCTAAACCTTTTCCTTTTTACTAACTTGAAGAAATTTCACTTTTCAAGGTAAATTTCCATTGTATCTTCTTACTACTAATTTTCTATCAACCTTTCTTCTAATCTTAATCTTTTTATTTTAATGCATCCTTTTATGTTTTTCACACTATGTTTTGATTTACAACACGACAACGGAATGGGCAATGGCTGTAAAAGTCCATAAGGGCGATGTTGAGGGTTCTTAGATCTTGAACAAATGTCACAAGAGAGGACAAAATCCTTCACATCCTTCCAAATTTGGGGCCACCAGAAATCTCGAGAAGTGAGTTCCAAGGTGTTGTTAAATCCGAAATGTCCCGTAGCTAGAAAGTCATAATGAGATTGAAGGACTCAAAGTCGTGCTGGCCCTTTTGGGATATACAACTACTCTTCAAAGTATAAGAGATTTCCTTCAACCTTGAACTTGTCATCATTGATACGCTGCTTAATATCAAGGACTATTGAATCTTCAATAGTTGCAGCATGTATCTGGTTGAGGAAGTCAGCATCAATTGGCACCACAGTAGTACAAATCCTGAATTGCTCTGCCTTTAATAATGTCCTACACTATTAATCAAGTGCTGCTTCTCCAATCTTCGGTGCAAGATATGATCTTCTTGATAAGGCATCGGATAGTCCTTGCTGCTTTCCAGGCCGATAAATAATAACAAAGTCAAATCTAGATAGCGACATATTCCATTGAGCTTGACGACGGTTTAGAACCCGAGTAGACATGAAATATTCCAGATTCTTGTGATCCGTATATACGGTCACTGGATGTGCAGCTCCTTCAAGGAAGTGACGCCATTCTTGGAAAGAATCCACTATAGCAAGGCGTGCATTATCATAAATCTCGTAGTTGATCTCAGCTGCAGAAAACTTCCGTGAATAGAATGCAACCGGATGAAGCTTATTGTCGATGTCCATCTATGAAAGTACGGCTCTTAAAGCAAAATGTGAAGCATCGGTTTCCAAATAGAAAGCCTTTGCAAAGTTTGGGTGTACCAAGATTGGAGCCGTAATAAATGCCGTTTTAAGATTTTGAAATATTTTTTCTATTAGAGGTCCCTATTCCAGCTTATCTTTACATATTAATCGAGTGAGTGGAGCAACAACTTGAGAATAATTCTTGATGAAGATCCGATAGAAGTTAGCAAAGCTGAGAAAACATTGTACGTCTCTAACCGTCTTTGGAACTTCCCAAGACACAATTGCTTCCACCTTCTTGGGATCCATCTTCAAGCCTTCCATAGTCGCAACAAATCCTAAAAACTCCATCTCAATTTGGTGAAATAAGCACTTTTCCAACTTGGCGTAGAGTCCTCGCTCGCATAGTTTTTCGAGTACCAAACAAACATGCTTCTTATGCTTTTCTTCATTCTCAGAAAATATCAAGATATCATCTAGATAAATGACAACAAAATCATCTAGATATTCTCAAAAAATATCGTTCATCATGTGTTGAAAAACCGCCGGAGCATTGGTAAGACCAAATGGCATGACATTATATTCAAAATGACCATACCTTGTACAAAAAGCTATCTTCTATTCGTCTCCTTCTTTGATTCGCACAAGGTTGTAAGCTCCCCTTAGATCAATCTTTGTAAAGATCTTTTCACATCCAAGTTGTTCCAGAAGACTAGAGATCAAAGGTAATGGATAGCAATTCTTCTTTGTCACCTTGTTGAGACCTCGATAGTCCACACACATCCGTAGTGAGCCATCCTTCTTCTTCACAAATAAGATTGGTGCCCCAATTGGCAATTTTGAATGACAAATGAAGTTCTTAGCTAAGTTCTCATCAATATATTTCCGCAACTCAGCCAACTCCATCTGCGATAGGTTGTAGATTGGACCAAAAGGCGGTTGTGCTCCTTCTTGCAATTCTATGGCACAATCATATAGTCGATGTTCTGGTAGTATATCAGCATTCTTCTTTTGGAACACGTCTTGAAAATCCTTGTATTATTCCGGTATTCCTGCTATTGAAATCTGCTCTCCACTAGTTAAGGCCGCATAAATGATCAATGGTGTGCCTTCCTTGTATGATCTTATAAACGTTCTTGCTTCAATGAACAAGGATTTTTTGGTTTGGGGTCTTCTTCCAGGCTGGTCCTCAGGTTGTTCTATAGGAAATGTTATCTTCCGCAACCTCCAATCTATGGATGGATTATAATTTTCCAACCAAGAAAGACCAAGAATAATAGGATTTGACGGGGTGCTAATAATGTTGAAAATAATATAATTACTGTAGTCTTTAAACGTCACTTCTATAGGTTCTGATTCATGGGTGATACTACCAGATAATAAAGGTCGTCCATCTATTACTTCTACGTAAACAAGTTTGAATTTTTGTTCTAGGGGAATTTTGTGACGCTTAACAAATTCTTAGTCTAAGAAACAAGCAGATGCCCCTGAATCTAATAAGGCTAAGGTTTTTAGTTTTTCAGGACCAAAACACAAAGGAATTATAAAACAACGGGCAGGTTGAGTAGAAAGAGAGGAATCTAGTTTTGATTTGTCCAGCCACACAGTGTCGTGTTGTAAATCAAAACATAGTGTGAAAAACATAAAAGGATGCATTAAAATAAAAAGATTAAGATTAGAAGAAAGGTTGATAGAAAATTAGTAGTAAGAAGATACAATGGAAATTTACCTTGAAAAGTGAAATTTCTTCAAGTTAGTAAAAAGGAAAAGGTTTAGGAAGTGGAAAAGACATGGGCTAAGAGGCGACTAAGAGAATAAGACCAAAGTGTGGATGACAAGAATGTCAAGAAGAAGAGAGAGGGTTCTTTGGAGAGATATAGAGTTTTTTTGATGTGGTGTAGCATGCTTTTTGTATATAGAGAAGTTGAGAGGATTTTAGATGCAAAAGTTTTTATTATTTGTATAGACAAGATAAAAGAACATATAGAAACAATTTTCATGTCTTTGATCATATCAAGGAGATATGAGTCGAAGTTGTAGGTGTTTAAGATCATTAGGGCGAAGTGAAGGTTACTAAATTTCAAATATGACTGAAACCACGACTTTGTATGAAATTTATTGATTTTTTTTTCTTATAGAGTTAACTACTTTGTGTCAAAATCTCAAGTCTTGTGTCAAAATCTCAAGTCAATATGACCTCTGAGCAAAGAGTTATGAGTGAAATTGTAACCGGTTTGAATGAAAAAAAAAAATAGAGTGAAGGTAGGGTTGAGGGTTTGTATGGGCAGTGCATATGTGTGGGTTTTTTTTGGGTATAAAGGAAGTTAAGAGACAAATTTGAGTGTGAAATTTGATAGACATGATCTATGTAAGTTAAGGAAGAGATGAATGCAAGTTTGATACTCATTAGTCTTATAAATAAAATGTTATGTTCTTTCAAAGTGATAGGGGTCTATCTCCAAATCAGTGAAGTTTGAGGGAGCATAACTTTGTGATCAGAGTAGTATTTTGAGTAAAATTTGTTGGATTTTGTAGATATAAGAGTCTATTAAGTTGTGTAAAGAACTGATTGCTATTGGAGTTATATTCAAGGAGTTATGAGGAAAATTGTGGTCAGATCCAGAGTTGTTAGAAGGCAAAATTAAAGAAGAAGGATGGAACCTATAACTCAAGTTTGGAGAAGGCTCTTGGAGCAATATTTGGAGGGTGTTTACAACATGAGATAAGCTATAAGCCTACCAAATTTCAGCACTTAGATCTTCTTTAATGAAGAGCAATGAAGGTGTGAAGCAAAGGGGGTCTAGAATCAAAGGCAGCATGGAGGGATTACTTTGACAACATGGTTCTCTCTAACCACATGAGCTATAATCAAAACGTTTATAGGGTTTGCTTCTTTACTTTCTTAAGTACCTTGTGTCCAAATTTTGCTTCAATTGATATTATATCTTAGGATTTATGAGCAAAATTGTAGGCGGGTTTCTAAAGGCAGAATATGTTAGGGTTAATAAAGTATGTTTTTATATAAATTCTTCAATTTTATGAACTTTATGAATCTCATCTTGCACTTGAGAAACTAGAGGCAAAAAAGACCCAATGTTTCTTAGGGCTAAGACTCTCATCACAACACCGTGTCATCCATGGTCTTCAGTTTCTATGAACTTTATTACAGATCTGCCGCCATCGAATTCATTTGACAGCATCTTTGTTGTGGTGGATCGACTTACGAAGATGGCACATTTTTTCCCTTGCAAGAAGACATCATCAAGCGAAGATACAGCAAGGCTCTTCCTTGATAATGTGTATCGATATCATGGTCTACCAGATGATATCGTGTCGGATCGAGGAATCTAATTTGTATCAAAGTTTTGGAGATCTGTTTTTAAGATATTGAAGATAGACATCAAGCTTTCTTTGACATTCCATCCTCAAACTGAGGGCCAAACGGAACGGGCGAATCAAGTTTTAGAATAGTATTTATGATGCAACATCAACTATCAACAAGATGATTGGACTACATATCTATCGCTAGCCGAATTTGCATATAACAACACTCTTCATGGGTCGACTCAGAAAACACCATTCTTTTCCAACTATGGATACCATCCAAAGATTGATCTATTGAGTCCATCAGCGAATAACAACCCAGTAGCTGAAGGATTGGTGTAGCAGCTATTGGAATTTCAAACCACATTGAAGCTTCAATTGCAAATTGCCCAAGAGTCTTACAAAGCATCCGCGGATAAATTTCGAAATCAGGCACCTAATTTCAAGATTGGAGATAAAATATGGTTGCTTCGATGGAATATCAAGACCAAGTGGCCATGTGATAAGTTGGACTACCGAAGATTGGGACCATTTGTTATCCAGAAGCAGATCAATCCTGTGGCATACCGCTTAGAGTTACCAGCTGCTATGAAGGTACACCCTGTCTTTCATGTTTCTCTGTTAGAGCCTTATCGAGAATTGTCTTTTCCTGGAAGAGTGCAATGTCTGCCACCTAATATAGAAATTGAAAACAATGAAGAATATGAAGTGGAAAGGATACTAGATTCATGGCGAAGATGGAATAAATTAGAGTACTTTGTGCATTGGAGCGGCTACGATATTAATGAAAGAACAAAGGAACCGGCCGAAAATCTTGCCAATGTATCTCAAAAGGTATGGGAATTCCATCAACGATATCCTAATAAACCAAAAGCTGGTCATTAACAAAGCGTGAAGATGAAGCCTTCTTTGGAGAAATGAATAGAAAAGGGATCCAGGTCTCATCAAAACATAACTTGTTGTATTTCATAGTATCAAGATATTTAATATCAAGGTGTATTTAGATATAGCTAGTGAGAATGTAGATACTGTACTAGTGGTACCATCTCAATCGAGTAGCTCACGATGTCGACCTCAAGATGAAGAATTATAAGAGCCAAGAAGACATCGAAGAATACCAAGTAGTAAGTCACTTGTAATTGTCTTTGAAGTTGAACCAGCTCATGCAAGTAGTGGCGAAGCGATATTTTTAGGTTGTTTCCACAATGAAGATACAGAAGTTCAAGCATGGTCTCAAGTAGAAGGTATTGGTCATTATTGGTGGCTATAAGGATCCATGAATCATCTGCCTCATGAACGACAGCTGGTGTATATTACAGAGACTATGCAACAAATTTTTGATTTCCTATATTTGTGAGTATACATCTCAAATGGCTTCTCGGAGACCTCGAAGCTATAAGAGGAGGTGATGTCAAGGACATACTTGTTAGATACCTTCTAAAATATTCTAGAAGCTTCCTAGAACTTTCTAGAACCTTCCAGAGCCTTCTAATATCTTTTTAGTGTCAAAGACATACTTATTAGAACCTTCTAGAATATTCTAGAAGTTTCCTAGAACTCTCTAGAATCTTCCAGAGCCTTCTAATATCTTCCTAGTTAGTAGAAGTTGCTTGAGAAGCTCCCTAGTTGGAGAAAGCTCCTTGAGAAGCTTCCTAGGTAGGAGTATATATTGGAGTCGAGGCTGAAGAGTTCTTCAGTCTCGACAACACATCTGTTGGAGCTCTAGCTCACCTCTTTGGTGTTGTTTTTGTACTCATCTGAAAAATCCAGTTCTAGTCAGTTCTTCTTGAACTTCTTGTTTAGACTTCCAGTCTATATTCTGTGTCCGTGACACCAGTCCTAATTGAAATCAAAATAGGAGTTTGAATACAAAATAGATGAAATATTGGACTTGCATATAAGACATGCATGATTGGAATATTTCATCCATTGAAAGGGCTATGGAATTAGCAAAAGAATATGAAAACCTGTAGATAATTTTAAGAATGCATTTGAAAAAGTTTACAAATTCTATCAATATTATCCTAAAAAACCTAGATTCAATTATCATTAAAGAATTTGTAGACACCATCTCTTGGCTTTTAAATGATGCTCTTCCACCAACAATAAAAGATTAATATAAAAAAAAAAAACTATGCCAAGGCTTTTATTTGTATATAGTTATTTTCTCCAAGATAGAATAGATCTTGCTAGAAGCTTGCTTGCTACCATATCAAATCTTTGCATTTTAAGGGACTTATAGAAATAGGAGTTAGAAGACCTTTGTGCCATACAAGCAATTAGTAAACCATGATAATTTTTACAATCCATTAGGTTTGAAGAACATAGATAAGGTGAAGAAGTATTCCAATGCTAAATAAAGCCACAGTTTGGATTTTTGGAGATACGGCCTCATCACAAAAATCTTCATTCAAATGCTTGAGCTCTAGTGATACTCCTTGAAGTTGAAAGGATAACTTTAGCTAATCTAAAAATTATATTTGGAGGATGTTTTGAAGGTTACAACAAAGAATAAATTCTTAAATAGGACATTGATATAATAAAAGTTATATTTAAAGGTTGTTGATGCTTTTTCAAAGATCTTATAGAATTAGTTATCAATGAACAAAAGATGAAATATGTTACTTCTCTACTTTGACAAATTTTAGATTTTTTACATATATGATTTGCTCATTAAAACAGTTGGACTCCTTATGGAACTTGTTGTTAGAAGGGGAGGTGATGTCATGGATATATTCTAAGTTATTACTTTTTAAAACCTTCCATAATTTTTTAAAATCTTTTATAGTCTTTTAGAACCTTTTAGAATCTTCTTTAGTCTTTTAAAATCTTCTTTAGCTTTTTAGAACCTTTTAAGATATTCTTAGAAGCTTCTATAGATGCTTCATAGACTTTTAGAAACTTCCTAGTTTCTTTTGTAGTTAGAATCTTCTATAGGTATTTCTATCAAGCTGAAGAAGTTTCTATAAAAGATTCAATAGGATATAGACCTTGCAATATAAATAGGAGGTAAAATTGAGGTATATCTTAGTCTTATCAATACAAGTCTTAGAGCAATCCAAAGTATTGCCTTGTTTCTTGATATCAATTTAATTCTTATTTTAGTCAATCATTTAGTTTTTTGTTGTTGAAATCAATCTACTTTTGCATTCTTTTTTTTGTCCATTTGCTAATCCATTGTCTTGCATCCCTGACATTAAGTATAAAAATTCCTTAAGTAATCCTTGTATAAATATTTTTATTTAATAAGACTTGTTGATAATTTAAATTCAGCTAAATTTTCAAAAATATCTCTACTTATCTAATTTACAAGTTTATTGTCCAACAGCCAATATAATTTCACTATCCGCTTTGTGCACTATTCATATTGGCTTAAATATTTTTAAACTACTAACATATTTAATATTTTATATGCTTAAATTTTTTGAAAAAAACCAAAATTTTAAATTAATAAACTCTTGCAATAAAAACCATACCTATATTGCTTGGTTTTTTAATCTAAATTTGATTAATAGTTTCTAGTTGCTAGATATTCTTATTTAATTATTAATTTCTAATCAAACTTAGTAGTTATTTTATCTTAATATCTTTAAATAATATTTTAAATTCTAATTTGATCTAATATATAAAAATAAAAATATTGTAAATCCTAATTGATCCTAATTGATCCTAAATTACTAAATTCTAATATCTCTTTATATATATTGAGAATAGTTCAAAATTTAAATTCAAAAAATTAAAAAATAATATTCTATAACTTGTGCTTTAAAGATTTTATTTGGATTATTATCAATAGTAATCTTCTAAACAATTTGACTTCAATTTTTATAATCTCAACATGTGTCATATTTTTATATGGTTTTAAAAAATTAAATTAAATTAAATCCAATATGTTGCTAAAAAAGCCAACATAAAAAACCATGAATATGCCAATACATTTATAAATTCAAGATCTCTACAAAAAAATTATGCAAATAGAAATGCCATAAGACTCAATTTAAAAAAAAAAAAAGTGCTCTCAAACTCTTACTGTAATTGATGGGACCTTCTATATAAATAAAAGATATAAAATATGAAAAGATAAAAATTATTATAAGACTTAATTTTTAAGATACAATTTAAAGATTAACAAAAAAAAAAAAAAAAAAAAAAAAAAAATTCTAACAATGGGAATAGAAATTATATATATATGTATATATATATAACAATAAAAAACCATAAAAAAAACCTAGTACCGATTAAATCAAGTTCCATGCACATAATCAATAATCAATATGATAAGTATTGTCTTTGATAAAAACCTTTCCTTGGATAAAACAAGGACAAAGATCTACAATCCAAAAATCTATAAACTATTAATAATAAATCATTATTATTTTATATTTAAATTTACGTTTTATATATTGTGAGTTTTTAAAATATAAATAGTCTCTTTTATAGTAGATTGTTATACTCTCAATATGCTATAATACATTCAAGAGAATTTTTATACCAAAATAAAAACATGCTAATTGCCATTGTTGCTCCAATGGCTCCAAGGGCTATTAGAACATGTGGAGAGTTTTTCTTGTTGAAGTTGACTTTGTTGATGTTTTGTACAATTGGGGCAAAGTAAGGTAAGAAAAAGGGTTGTAGAGATTCGACATCTCCTATGGTTTGTGCTTAATTGTGTGATTTAGATCGATCTGATTATTCGAAGGCATCTGTTCATACTTTTAGTAAATGTCCTTGCAAACTCTTCAAGAAACATGTTGTAAATTGCTTAACACGTTACAGAATGCGAAGTGCCGAATTTCTATGCACTGGATAGCGAAGAGTTTTACTTGCAATGTTGAATGCCGACCTTTGTCATCAGTTACTTGATCTTCATGGTCGGTAGCCTTATTTGTGAGTTGTTTCTACCTTTGCACGCATCCTTCTATCTTGCTTTGTCTATCCTGATTTGGAAATGTTGGAATAAGAAAAGAGTTCCTTCTTCATTCACACTTGCTACAAGTTCATCAAAAACTGTTGGCTGCAGGCTTTGATGTGCAACAAATGTGCCTGTCTGCCGAAGTAGACTTCTGGCATCGGTGTTTCGGTGAGGGTACACAAATTTGGCCGACAGGTGCGGCACTACTGTTTATTTATGCTTGGATTGGAGGGTGTGCAGGGTACGGAGGCATTATTGGCTACGGTCATGGCGGGTTGGATCTTGATGACGATGAGGAGGACGATGAGGAGGAAGGGTCCGGTGAAAAAGAGGACGAGGGCAATGCGACCCGTGGCGGACAATCCTCGAATAGTTCCATTTACCACCTTCGTTTGGTGGATTTGGGAGACTCTACGACACTTCTGTTCTGTTATTTTGAGTTCCTCAACCCTTAAACGGTAACTCGATGGTTTGTCACAATCGAAAGGTAGCTTCTCATTCATGACTGTTCTGCTCGTGTGAAGTCTGGTGCAAATTGTGCATCTCGTGGTAGTGCCTGGCGCACACATGCTCTATCCTCCTTGCTTTCTGCGACAGCTTGGGCATGGATTTTGACGACTGTTCATGGTTCCTATGCTCCTGTTTTGTGTTTTTCCAGGAATACACTGTGCAACCGTTGCATGCAACATGTGGATACAGTAATGTGCCCAAAGCCGGCGTGGGAATGTCTTCGTGTGCCTGAACAACTCAAACCATGATTCCTGCGTTGTTAAAGTCACTGCACGGAAATTACCGACAATCGCCGTACGCTGCGGGGATTTGATAGTCGACGACTGCATTTCCGTTCAAGTGGTGTGAGCGCGTTGGATTAATCCGTCTGACTCGCACTCAATGCTCTCGTTAAGCACGTTTCCTCGAAGCAATGGATCGTGTTATTAAAGCAGACCATCCTGACCAAGTCCAAAAGTCCTGGACCGGTGGCAATTCTCATCGATTCGTCGAGTCGCCGCAGCATCATCTCAATTTGGCGAGGATTTGTCCATGTAGACCATGAGCTCCACAATTTCATGACTTCTAGTTTTCCTGCTGTCAGTTACGTACACTCTTTCGGGAGGTATTTGCGTCATGTATATTCCAATACGGCTGACTGAGTTTCCATGATTCTTCACTCGTGCACTTGGAACAAGCGCGTATTCTGGACGTATAATCCGTTGTTTTTTATTTGTAGCACGTGGAGAAGAAAAACTCGTCGTTAAAATACAGATTGTTGTTGGATGTGTCGACACAGACGGCAAGCCAATGCTGAAATACACTCTTTCGCAACCAAATGGCTCAGATCAACTTCAGCGGTGTCACTCTGTACTTGTATCCTACATCTGGTTTCTAGGTCCATCTCCGGCTTGTGAGTTCTCGAACTGCTTGTGATGGAGGCTGTAGCTAGTTTAGAGGATTCAACTAGAATGAATGCCCAAGCAAACATTCCAGGCGCTGAAAATGCTGCAGACCAATTTCGTGGGTACAACCCTTACTCAAACGGCTACATGGGCTCATCAAATGGATGCAAATGGGCAGCGACGCTTTGGAAGAGGAATCGCGTCATGCCCTTGAATTCAAGTGAAGCGATTTCATTTCGTGCTCAAGAAGCAAGGTGAAGACAATGGAGGGGAAGCCATAGCCGGAAGCAGATCGCCAAGCTAGAGCTGAAGCCATGCATAGGCTCCGTTTGCTAGCACATTCAGGCAAATCGGAGCGCGAATTTGATAAATCTAGACCAGTTCGAGTTACAACGAAATGCATGTAGAATGTGAAACTATTTCCCTCCTGATCGTGCCAGCTTCTTCTTTATATTGATTAGCCTACTACATTCTTGTATAATCGGCGAAAGTTTTAAAACTTGCGATTCCTTGTCATGGTCGATGCGCAAACGGGTGAGCCATGTTACCGTTGCTGCGATCGCTCAAGAATTTTGTATCCTAGTAAACATGAATTAATCTCGAGCTGTAAGCGAAATTTTCACTGTTCCAGTTCTCATATACATGTGTGCGTTTCGGTTTTTGATTGCGGATTCTCGCCAAAGGATTTTCCTCACAAATTGGTTTGCTATGCCTGATTACAGCTTGAAGCGCATGAAGGATGAGTGAGATGTTCGTGAAGATTATACGATGCAGACAGTGCTCTGACACTCTGCTTTTTACTGTGTAGACCTGCCGCAAGGTTTCCGTGAGCGATGGAAGCTTGTTAGGAGCTTGATGCGTTTTCGCGTAGAATTTTTCCATCAACAGAAATGTCCATGAAAGCATTCAGAGGAAACAGCCCACCACTCACCATCAAAAACAGCCTACGAAGCCGCTGAGGAGACGTGTCAGAAGCTAAAGCTTTCTTTTCCAGTAAATAAAAGCAGGTCGACTTTATTGTGCACACCAACATGGTGCTACACCAAGAGTCATGCTCTTGGTAATCGTGTCCTTTATTGACCATATCCGGCTAAAAGTTTCAAATATGGAGAGATTCCGTTGGATAGTAATCCCGCCAGTGTATCAAGCAACTTTCACGTATAGTGGCGCTAGTAACCAAGATTCCAATAACAGATAAATGGCAGTTTGTTTCCAATGAAGTAACAACTTCAAATCACTCCCTTTCTCCTAAAGTTGAAACAAAATTGCATCGTTTGCAAATTTAAAAATTCCTCTCGGATTGATCGTGAAGTTTTAACCTCGAAAGGTGTACAGTAATGCCAAAGCACTGGGAGCCTGTGCGTTAGGTGAGCTGTGTTGTAGCGTGATAGACCGGACTACTGGTTTGCGTTGTATACTTGTTGGCAAGGCTCACAATCAGGGTCGTGAAATCATCCACTCTTGCCCAGAAGTTGAAGTGACTGCCCTCAAGCTCTATAACCTCTTGAAAGGGCCCGTAATGGCTCACCATGTACTCTTGTGCTTGTGGAGGAAACGCGTTGTCTTGAGAGTATTTGATATACACAGCCGGCACCTGCCCGTGCCTTTCTTTGGTGTATGTAATCGGTGTCGCCAACATTCGATTCGGATACGGCCTCACCAGTTTCGAAGCCAACACAATATCCTGCAAGGCGTCAGAATGTTGTGATTATGTGCGCCGTTCTAGAAATTTCATGCATAGCGATATCGCTTTGCAGCGTCGCTGCGATAAAACCACAGGAGATTGACGTCCTGCTCATCCGCTGAAACTACAATTCGAAGACTGTCAAAGGCATTCGAAGCATGTGTCCAAATTTCGGGCTCGGTGCGCGCAGCTGAAAGTTGAAGGGAGTCCAAATTTACCTGTGAATCACAATCGCCGTAAAATACATCTCTCAACTCAGAAGTTGGATAATAGAAAGACGTGGGAGCGTTCTCAACTCCATTTTTGAAGTTAAACGTGATTCTTTTGCTAATCGGTGCAGGAGCCTTACTCATCTGCACGAGCATTCTTTTCCATTCAGGTACAGAATCTTACTGCTTCAAGAAGTTGTCTAAGTCTACAAGTTTTAGGCCGCGTTCGTTTAATTGTAATCTCTCTTGAATTCTAATAAATTACAAAAAAAATGGAACAAGACACACCAGTTCCATAAGAATTGTATCTTCAGTCATCGGAACTCCGCTGGCCGTCACCACTGCTGACACGAAGATAGCCAACCTAATTCTGTGAGGAAATCTTTCCATGAGTTGCAAATTGGCTAGTCCTCCCATGCTGTGCCCTACCAACACCACCTGCATCACCATCAAACAGCACATCTACCTTGTCATCGAGACATTGCAGTGTTTCAAATAAATTCAGCCTGCATCGTAGCAGCAACATTCTGTTCGCGGATCATTTGAACACTGCGTCCACATTTTTGCAAAGTTGATCACACGCATTTACACTACAGAATTTCGCTGCTAAAGAAGAAATTTAACCTTGTCATGGTTGCCCTCCGGAACAGATTCAAAGAAATTTAGCGCAGGTTGGTGATACTCCTCATACGTGGTAATGGAGTCAGGGTCGGCAGGGTGGATGCCAGAGCCGGCCATGTCGAGGGCTGTCACTTTGTAGCCTTTCCTCTGGAGGCGATCTTCTAGCTTGCACCAGGCCCATGCACCATGGCAACCACCATGAATGAGCACAAAATGATGCTGCGCCATCCGATCCTCAACCTCAAGTCGAGTTTCCAGTCCAACGCGGAGCCAACGACCCCACGGCACCAACTCGGCAGATCAAAGACTCGCGAAGGTGAGATTCTCCTCTCCTGTCAACAAAAGAGGGAGGGATCCGCAGAGGGTTGAGAACGTGCATGATCTGTGACATTAGGAGTGTATGAAACACACGAATCGAACCCCGCCGTGACGTGGATTCGGATCCATCAAACGCGCAGGCGCTGTGGTGAGTTTACAATGTTGGAGCATGCAGGGATGACAAGCAGCTTAGTGACTTTGTTTCCAGTTGTCTCGTTCAGTCTTAGCAGGAATCAACGGCTCTTCGGAATACTCAAAACAGCCGGCGTCCGCATCGGTCTCCAACCAGGTTTCCCATCCAAATCACCGGCGTTAACTGCTCCGCAGCGATTCCGGTTGAAGCAGGAATCATCTGTGTGCGGGAAGGGCTAACGCCTCGTCGCCGTCGGCCAGGTACCGGAGCATGGAAGACGCGACGAAGATTGTAGGTTTGTTATGTGTCGGTAGAGTAGGAGGATCAATGCAATTCTAATCTAAGTACAAACTATAAGTAGGAATTTCGGCTTCATCATGCTTTGAAGAAAATTCATTATTTTAATGCATAAATTATGTATATTTATATTTATATGATTGGTAAAAATTTGAAATTTACTGCATTGAGTATGCTTGCACGTTAATTTGAATTTTCAAACCAAATTAATGTAAATATTTTTCATATATTATCATAATGCATAATAGGTTTTAATAATAATCAAATCCAAAATAAGTTTTATTAAAAAACTCCCCTGGAATTCATGCAATTACACAATTTAAAAAAACATTTGGTGACTAATATTGCACCGTGCCCGTCATGGAATTCATAAAATTAGAGAGCTTAGAAATTAAAAGCTAAAAGTTTTGAACTGTGCCCCCAGTGAGGATCGAACTCACGACCTTTCCCTTACGAAGGGAACGCTCTACCACTAAGCCATGGAGGCTGACATGACCACTGCAGTTAGTTTTATAGATATACTAATTTTATATTTTATATTTTTTCCAAATAAATAATTGGTAACCACTCAATATCATCGTGACCACGCTTTATTTCCTGCCAAGTGGGGGTACCTAAATGCTGCGGGCCAGGGTCTAGTGGCTTATAGTAATATTTGAACGTCCAGAATAATTACACGAAGTGACATAAAATAAATGACCAGGGTTTCACCCACAACGTTCAAGGGCTGGATTTGATTACCACATTTTGTATTTTAAGGTACAAGTTTCAATTATTGTGTTCAAATGAGTGCGTCATTGCTTTCTGCATGCTACTTTTGAACAATTTATACATATGTACATATATATATATATATATATATATATAAAAGAATAAAATTTACGTAAAGGATGAATCAAATTCATTGCTGCATTTGTGATTTATTTTGATTTTAACGTCTACCATTTTTTTTAATTACATTAAATGCTATAAGTATTAAATGTACATTTTCAAACATGTATACACTATTTTAAATTTTTAAATTTTTTTTAGAATTTCTATGCAAGTAAAATAAAATTAATAAATTAATAAATTAAAAATAACTCAATTGATTAAATATGTCTTTTATTGTATATTTACATTAGGAAATAAAAAAAAAGACAAGAATAATTGGAAATGATTTGAAATATGCTTTGAATATTATTTTACAATATGTATGTAAAAATATAATAAAAGAACCATATTCTTATGCTATACATTAAAATAATATATTATAAAAATAAAATATATTAATAATTTTATACAAATATTTTTATAACACAATGTATAAAAATATAGATTAGAAAATATAAATTTAAAGATGTCATGTGTATGTATCTAAGATATTTAAAACCTTTAATTTAATTGGATTCTAAGCTATCCCTCTACCTTCTTAAGAACATCATATAATAGCTTGTAATCATGTAATCAATAACAATGACTTGATTTAAATTTTAAATTTTAAATTGAATACATATAATTAGATGTGAACTGAATTATATGATTTTTTTGTATAAATATTATATTTATGTTTATATATATTTTTTAAGAATTAAAATTAAAATGATTTATGTTTAAAAATAATATGTATTAACAAAAGGTTTTTTATTTTTTTATTTTTTTGATACAAAAATAAGATATATTTGATGTATTAATAAAGTAGAAAAATTACACCAAACTACTTAATTCTTTATTATTTAAAAGGCAGAGATAAGAGTACTAAGAAGAAGCAACAACTATTAGAGCTAACTTATTTACTTTTTTGTATAAAATCACATCACATTGAGATATTCTAAAGTTTGATTTAATTACCTTGTCCAATCTAGAACCTATTATGTATTTTTATATTTATAATTTATTCCATCTCTTGAGAATGGTAGTCTCATTTTTTTGGGTGCTTTGCTAATTTTTTTTGATAAATTTCCAACTAACTTGTTCATATTCAACTAGTCATTCTCAAATCATACTTTTAATATAGAGTTTATTCTGTACTTCATTTTCAAATACAAATTTGTTTCTTTAAATTGAGATGGTTCATAAACAAAGTTGTTTTAATAAGGACTAGATCTTATAAAAATATTTAAATCAAGATAGTATAGTTTTAACAAAAATGGCTTGTTTCTAAATGAAGGATTTTCACGGTCTTTTTTTTTAAGAATTTGAAGTTAATTTATATAGAAGAGAAGTGGTCCAATCCTAACTATTATGGGCTTAATGATATTTCTAAAACCTATGAAAAGTATATTCTAGCTTTTGAGGTTGATACAAAGCATAATAAATATCAATATGAGAGCTAATTTTTTCCCTCCAAGTTTTAACCACCATGCCTTTGTACAATATAAGCCAAATGAACATAGCTTCTTTACAAGAACAAGAGTTGTATCTAATATCATTCCAATTAAACAAAAAATCTTGATTTAATAACAAATTTCATCTGCTTCCTACTAAGTTGGTAGAAGGAGGATTGTTTTGAAGTAACTTCTTGCCTAGTTTGACAAAGTATGTCATAAATTCTTTACTAATTATCCAAGAATATGATAGAATATCAAAGATCAATTCACTAAGTGGACTATAGAAGAAGTCAATACTAAATGATCTTTTTCTTGTTGGCTTTGTTTTTGAAATAATTCTAATAATTTTCAAAAATCTTGCCACTTCATTCTCATTGTTTAATAAGTTTTGGTTTTTTTAGTCTAGAAAAAGGTTTTTCTCAAAGTAAGTAATTCTAAATTGAATAGCAATTTAGAAAATTTTAATTCTAATAGGTTAAGGTAAGACAAACTGTTTGTCTTTTTCAATACCTTTATATTAAGTGGAAAGTTGGAATACTACTTTTTATAAATGATTTGTCAACAAGTTATATAATCTAATCTAGTCTTGGGATTTTGATAAAGTATTATCATTGTATAGTAAAAGCTTCTAAGAACTAAAAAAATAAATATATAAGAAATCCTTTATAGAGCTATAATTAAAATAGAATATAATATATGGATGTTGTTTTCTTTAAAGTAAGAAGAAATATTGGCTCTTTAAAAAGATTTTTGACTTAATAAATTCCATTTGAATGTAAGATTATATTATAATGAGTATTTAAATATATACCATTTAATGGAAATTGGAGATCTTACTATAAGAAATAATTCCAAATGTTATAAAACAAAGTTAGAAAATTAAGCCAAAAGAATATTTATATCTACACTTATCTAATTTTATTCCACATTTTTTACCCAATATTCTACTTGTGATTAGAAATGAGTGACCAAACAAGGTTTGGTACCTATTTTTTAGAAGCAATTAGTTTAACATTCATCATTCTAAATCTAAGGAATTGTTGAATATTTGCTTGACCAATTTGAAAGGCTCCTATAATTTATTTGAACAAAAATGCTTTGGTAGCTTCTTTTGGTCAATGATATCAAGATTTCCATCATTACAACCTTATAATAAATTAACCATGCTACTTTAGATTGTATTTAAAAGGCAATATTTTCTCATTAAAAAAAATAATCATAAATATAATTTTATAAATAGCCTTTAAAAATATGGCCTACATAGCTAAACAAAATATAAAAATAAAAGTAAAATGTTATTTATTATGATAACTCTATCTACAATATTAACTTTGGTAGAGCCCAATAATCTAGTTTGTGTATTATTCTATTAATTAAGAATTACTGAATATCATGCATGCTTAAATAAAGAGCAAAAGAAATATCTAATATCTTGCTAATATTTGTATGAAATGCCTATGCCCATCCAAAGTGATTTGTCTATGCTGATCTATTAGATTTTTTTAAATTTCCAATAGATAGCTGATTTGGCCTAATTAATTTCAATGCTAGAAGACATGCTAAATTGTTTGATTGTTTTTACTAGAGTACAAATATATTTTTTTCTCCTATAATAGTAATGGTGGAATCATTTGTATATTGGCTTATGACTTATTAATCAAATCTCTAAGGGATATTTATATGATGAAGATAATGATATTTGAATGTATTTTAAATAGCAATATTAAAGATTTTACTGGCCAAAATAAAGAAATATGGTACCAATGAAAAATCTTGTTTCATTCCTCTTTCAATTGAAAAATAATTTGTAAAAGATCCGTTGATGCAAACTTTAGTATTTATTCCTTAAAGATTTATTTTAATCATATACTGAAAGGAATCACTAAAATCAAATTTTTCTAAGGAATTGATCATAAAGTTTTATAAAAATTTATCAGAAGTTTTAGAAAAATCAATTTTTAAAAGAAGAAGAGGTTAATTTAAAGTTTTAGCCCAATTTAAGGTCTCTTGAGTGACTAATACATTATCTAAGATAAATCTTAAAAAGACACATGTGATTTAATTAAGATAGATCATGCCCTTGAATATTAATTAGAGCCAATGTTGGATGTCTTTGCCATAAATTTTATAGGAGGTATTGAATAATAAAATAGATTTTTAATTATCCAATATAGTTTTATTATTACCTTTGTAAAGAAGAGCAATATGGCCTTTAATAATATTTTGGAAAAATTGACCATTAGCTAATATTTTGTTGATTATTGAAATATAACTGTTTGGCAAAATATTCAAAAAAATTCTATTCCAATATAATCTAGGCTAGGCACTTTATCTTTAGCCATATCACCAATTATTTCTTCAATTTCATTTACATTGAATGACATAGATAGATCATTAGTTATTCTATTAATGACTTTGTATAGAATGTTGTTTAAAAGGAGATTTGTGGCTTCCACTATTTTCAAGGATCTTTATTTTTCTTTATAAAAATCAGAATAAAAATTAAAATATATATTTTTAAGGTCTTAAAGATTCTTTTATAACACTCCTTGAAAATTTTTGAATTCCATAATAATAATTTTAAGGTGAAAATTCTTAACAATTGCATAGGATTCTTTATTGGTACTATCATCTATTTGTCTCTATTTAATTTAAGATTTGATTAGCTTTCTTTTCTATTACCAATCCTCATACTAATTAAAATTAACTTAAATTTGTTTAAGACAAGTTTATATATTAATATCTTAAGGATTTGCATGAAGAGTAGAATAGATATCTTGTAATTGACTTTAGAATTTGATATGTTGTCTTATTTGTAAAAAGATTAATTATTTACATAAGGACTTATAGAATCATATAAAAAAATTTATACATTGTTGTATTATAACATATCTATAGGATAAAAGAACAAAAGAAGACTTATATTATAGAAGAGCTTAATTGAAGACTTAGTGACAAAATTATTTTAAAAAATATAGATAAAAGATAAAGAGATAGTAAAAAAATTTAGTGTTAATATTGCCTTTTTATAAAAAAGACTTCTACTTATCTTGTAAGATTATAAATAAGACAAAATAAGATAGATTAAAAAAAATAATACTACAAATATCTTTATATCAAAGCAAAGAATAATTTCCAACAAAAAGCATCTAAAAAAATCTTAGATTGATATTTGGAGAAGGTTGGTTGTAAACCAAGGTTGAAACCAAATCCCAAGATACAAAACCATGTACTTACAATAGATAGGAGGTTCTTTTGTTGATTAGAGAGCAATATTAAAAGATAAACTTTATAACATTTCTTTAACTATTGATTTTAAGGTTTTTGAATTTGTAATAATTTTGTGAGAGCTTTACAAAGTCAGGATTTATTCTAATGATTTAGGTTGTTGAGAAATAAAATAGATTTTTATTTTAAAAAAATTTATGAATATTATAATAGATCTACAAGTAAATATTTTGATTTTGTGAATATAATTGTATTAATTTTTTTTTATAAATTTTAGCTTAATTAAATGATTAGATCAAAGGTTATTGGAATTTAAATGAGCTAGGATCTTAAAAATTAGATTTTGAGGATCAATGAAGGTTTTAATGATCTTAAGTAATTTATCAATTAGATTGGATTAGTTCTTTTTGAAGCTAATATTTGACTTAATTTTCAACATTTGAGTAAAATTTTAAAATATATGAATGGTATAAAAAAGAGCTATTGATATTGGAACATTGACATCAAGGTTGATAAAAGAGAATGGTTGATACCTAAGTGGATTAGAAGCTTTTTCTTCCAATCTGTAAGTTTAAATCCTTTCAAATTTTGTATGCTTATTATTCATTAGTAGATCAAAAAGTGTACAAATTTTGAATGAAGATCAATGGTTAATTTAATAAATAATGAGGTTTTAAATCTGCTATTAGATTTGATTAGGATTGTTAAGATTATATTAGGATTTCATTAGAATTTGACTAAGATTATATTGGAATTTTATTAGAAATTAATTAAGATTTTATTAAGATTTTATTAGTATTTATTTAGAATTTGGTTAAATTTTAATTAGGATATGATTAAGATTTAATTAAAATTTGATTAAGATTTGATTAGATTTTATTTAGGATTTGGTTGAAATTCAATTAAGATTTTTTTAGAATTTCTTTAAGATTGGCTAGGATTTGGTTAGGATTTTTTAAAGATTTTTTTTATGATTTCTTTAAGATTTCTCTAGAATTCTTTAAGGTTTTTTTGAGATTTCTTTAGGATTTCTTTAGAATTTCTTTAAAGTTCTTTATGATTTTTTAAAAGTTTATATAATTTTTTTTTATGATTTTAATAGGATTTTTTTAGTATTTCTTTATGATTCTTTTTAAATTTCTTTAAGATTACTTTAGGATTTGATTAGGATTGTTAAAGATTCAATTGGATTTTATTTAGAATTTTATTAGGATTGTTAGGTTCTTAGTTAGTTGTTAAATATAAGTTTACCTTCCATAGCCAAGTGTTTGGTGCATTTTTAAATGAGACAATATGTAATATGACAATGGTGGAAAAAAGATCTTTTGCTATTAAATTGAATCCAAACTTATTAATGTATTGAAGAACCTAAAGATTATTTAAATAAAATATATTTATTTTAAAATTTAAATATTTATATTTAGATTTTTGAAATTAAAATAAAAATTTAATAGGAAGGTGATTGGATAAAGTACAATCACTTCTTATATATTAATTTTAAATTTGATTGATTTGTAATGAAATAGAATTAATATAGAACCTATCTAACCTAATAAATATATATATTCCATCTTTTTTATTATTTCAGGAGTAATTTAAGAGATTACCATGTTTGAAAGAGTCTATAAGAAGAAAGTGAGATTTGAACAAATTCTAGTTGTTTTTTTTGTCTCTTGTAAGAATTCTTTTGCAAAAAAAAAAATTATCTTATGCATATTCAAACATATTTTAATTTCCTCTAAAAATATAAGAAATATTATGAAATAGTAATTTTATTAGATCAAGCCACATCTAGTTATGTTCTTAATATTTATTAGAGGCATTGAGATCGACAATACCTATAGAATTACCTAAGATATTATTAAAAGTGATAAATAAAACTTTATTGTGCATCAAAGAGCCAATGTTGTTAATCAAGTATTTATTTAAAGGAGAGACAAGAATACATATTCTACTAACATTTACACCATTTGGATTATTTATATATCTAAGTACAGCTTCTAAAATAAAAAATCCTACTTTAGGTCAGAGTTTATTGCCTAATTCCTACGCCCTTATATCACATAGTTTGTGTTTTTGAAAAAGAAGAATATCAAAATTTGAAAAGATACTCCAAATGTAACATTCAAGTTTGATAATTTTTAGTAGATTATTTAATCCACACATATTATATGAGATAATTTTTAAATTCATGAATTAATATTAGAAGATAAATCACATTATATTTTATCAATTAATATTTGACAATAAAGAGGATGGAAGATTTAATATGATCTTTATTATAAAATAAGATAGTTCTTTCTTTTTTCATCTGAGGAGATTTTGGAAGAGAAAGATTTGTAGAATAACTCTTTTAATCATTGTCATGAAGGTAATTTTAGAGAATATTATTTGAATTACAAAGAGAGTTAAAATAATATCTTTTATATTTATAAAAAATATGTTTGTTGGTATTTAAAAGAAAAGTCTCTTCTTCTCCATGCTTTGATAAGCATTTTCAAATTTTAAAAGCTTTAATTTCATTATTTCTTAATAACTTCTAAATATATTGATTTAGAATATATTCATAATATATCATTGTAGTATTGGATTAAACAAGTAGAAAAATCTAATTATTAGAAATCAATTTCCATCTTAATTATATTTGGAAGAATATATGAACTTACAATAAAAAATATATGTTGAGTATTTAGGTTTGTTGGCAAGTATATATCTACTATAAAGAACTTTGCATGGATATTTAGACACATTGAGTATTAAACACTTGTGACAAGAAATGATACTCAAGTAGCTGACTTGGATAAGGACAAAGAACATGTGGTTAGTTGCATTGCCTAGGTCTCCTCTTCATTTGGATTGAAATTTGTATGATCTAATTGGATCCAAGAGCTAGATACATCTCATTAATATACATATTGATATATTTCCATTACAACCTTAGTATTGGCTCTTATGTGTGATAAATTATCTATCTATTTTTATTTTTTTGAATTTATATGTATTGAGCTAAAATGCCCTAAAAGATTTGGTAGATATATTAGTAAGAAATATGGTAAAGCCTCCACTTTGGTGACTAAATTAGTATAGTGGACTACCAATGTGGGAGGAGGTGCAAACAATGTGTCATTGTCCATGTAAGAGTCCATCAATCTCTGCTTAGTAGAGTTCTTATACATACATGATATATGATTGGAGTTCTAATATATTATTCTATTTGATAGCTAGATTAGAGACCTATACAATACATCATAAGTCTTTTTAAGTAATCTAAGAATCAATGTGATTGAATTACAAAAGACAAAGGATTAATCAATAAGTCATTAGTTTAATATAGTGAATTAATATTATACTTCATAATTTTAGTTTAATTTAGTTTAGTTTTTTTTTTTTTTTTTTTTTTTTTTTTTTTTTTTTTCTATTGGCATATCTAATTTTTGAAGTAATGAATTCTCTTCATTGTCAATTGTTTTTCCTAATGGTTGATTTGTATCTTAATATGCAATTAAAGTAGCCAAGTTATTAGATAAATGTTGGTATGTTAATCTGATACTAATAGAAGATATCTGTGGCTTATAGAGTTTAGTTTAGATATTGTCATTTGATCTAATTGTACTAGTCAAGCAAAGCCTATGGAATTATCTATTAGAGGTTGTTGATCTTATATTAAGTCCTAATCTATGAATTTTAAGGCTTTGCTTTATTGTTGCCCATATTATTGCATTATGATTTAGTTACTATGTAAAAATAATATATATATATATATATATATATATATATATATATATATATATATATACAATTGAATGAGAGCCATATCAATGGATTTTAGGTGCTTACAAAATATAATTACATTATTATTTTGGAAGCAATCTATTTAAAAGAGATATTATTAAGAATTATACAATTATATATATATTTTTTTTTATAGTGACTTTTGAAGTTGATTTTATATTAATAATAACTTTTATGTATTTTGATTCACCTTTATTAGATATTAGTGACTATTAAAATCTTATTTTATTTCTTTTATTTGGTATTTAAGGCACATATTATATAAATTTTATTTAAAAAAGGATTAAAAATTAATTTTTAGTATCAAAAAAAAAAGTTAGACTATTCATGTGGATGAATGGAAATGGATGATAGAAATCTTGATTCCTATTGGCCAAAAGTCATGTCTAGTAGGTTTCAAAGATGTTGTTTGAAGCCTTATTAAGAATTGAGGTTTTTTTTTGAGGCATTTAAACATCAAAGATTAGGATCAATAAGTTTAGATTTTTGGCTATAGTTTTGGTACAAAAATTAAGTAATTTGGAATTTTTGTGAAAGAAATATAGGTGTTCAAAGTCAAGATATTGCTTTTGTATATATTATTATTTTTTGAGATATAAATCACACATATAGAAAACAATAAAGGATTGTTGATTAATATTAGAGAGAATAATTTTTTAGCTACACTTTATATGTATAGTCTGATAACTTCTAAGCTGAGATAAAGGAGATATTAAGAGTTGAAATCAATGCTTATAATCTAAGGGCAATAAATAACCCGCTTAATCAATGGTTATATTTTGAACTGTATCTTAAGTAATTTGATAAGATTTTGGCTCAAAATTTTTAACAATGTATATTTATATTAAAAAGCTATACAAATTTTTTTTATAATATTAGAATTTTGAGTTTTTGAGATATGAAGAAAATAGTGCTCGGATGTCTATAAACTAGGATTTTAAACACTTGCTAGGATTTTTGAGATATCAGACAATCAAAAGCAAATCTATAGTTGATTTTTTTGGTGGTAAAGTTCAAGGATATAAGCTACAATTTCAAGAAATTTTAAAAAAATTAAATAGTTAGATCAAGAATTATTAGATCTTAAAATTTAAGAAGAAATAAATCTTTTGTAGGTGAATAAGGTATTGAAAGATTTTATTATAATTTGAGCATTTTATACAAATTAAAGGGGTTTTTAGGAGCTAAGACTTTATAGAGATGAATAGATGGATATATAGAGCTATAATAATATTTTTAATATAAAAATAAAATTTAAAAAATAAATTATAGATTTTTTTAGAAATAATTAAAAATCTAATTTATCAAAAATTAATTAATTGTGATTTGGCATAGATAAGGATGTTAATGATTTTTTATATGCCATAGAAAAATCTTATATGACTAATAATTAAACCATTGATTTTGATTCAAAATTTGCATATCTTTCAAAAACTAAGTTAAAAACAAGCACAAAATTTTTGAAGAACATCCAACTTATCAAATAAAAGATAAATCCAAAAATCCACTTGGGTGTAGGTCGGTCTCTTTCTCCAATCTTAATGCTGATCTCCTAGTACTAATATTTCTTTCTTACATATTTAATTCCTTTCAAAATTCATAAATATATAAGAAATCAAGTCTACCACCTATAAATACAATTTTCACTTCAATCCAATAAGTAGATTGTTAGATATCTTAGAAATTCCCAATAATCCTCAAAATCCAATTTTCACTTCAATCCAATAAGTAGATTGTTAGATATCTTAGAATTCCCACTAATCCTCAAAATCCAATTTCTAAGATCCCATCCCACTTGAACTTCAATAACCTTTAATCTAACTATTCAATCAAGCTCACAATTATAGCATATATTTAGCACAATTATAATCACAAATCTAAATTTTTTTACCTATAGATCTACTATTAAACTCACAAAATTTATAAAAATATAAACCTTATATTATTTCAAAATAATCAAGATCATCTAAAATAATCCCAATTTTACAAAGCTCTTACAAAGTCAATATCTATCTAAATCATTCAAAATCAATGCTTAAAAAAATCTCCTAAAGTTTGCTCTCAAACTCCACTCTCCAATATTGTATTACTTATTGTCTTATTTGAAAATGCATCGGTGTCATGTAGTAACACATTTATGTAGTGAAATATATAAACAAGAATGATTTTTATTTAATATTCAATTATCTTAGTTCAATAGGAACTCAAGATACTTAAGAAAGGTTTTACGAAAGCCTCTTAGATTATTTTCTTGTCTTGATAGCTAATAGATAAAAGTTAGTTATTAATTTTTTCTTTTAGGTTGTAAAAACTCTTTCATTGCTTTTAAAAAGCCATAAATTGATAAAAACATGATAGATGAGATAAGTAATAAATATAGTTGATACTAGGATTAAGTTAAGGATAGAGTCAAGCTTAAAAATCCTTACGATAGGTTGGATTGATACCCACGGGTTGACCATATATAGGATAAGGTTGAAATCAGACCTCTAGCTATAAAATTGGCCACCAAGGGCAAAGCAAGGGGTCATTAGGAGATCGGTGACTAGGATTTGAAAGCTAATTTTAAGCTTCTTCTAATGGCATAAGACTTGTTTCTATAGAATTTAGAAGGACTTTGCAATCATTGTCTAAAATCAGGGTTTGTATTAGTGATTTGAATTTTATGCAATGAAATTAGGACTAGCACTCTCACCTATTTTATGCAATTGGTATAACATCTATAGTTGAAAGTTTGATAGTATATGGATGATTGAATGTATTAAGATTGTATAAAAATTTGTAATAATTTAATAATGCAGTTGAGACGTATTCAATCTTTAATATGAGAAGGTACCAAAAGTTGGCAGTTTAGGATTATTTAGGATTTTTGCAATATCTAGAGATCTACTAATTGAAACAAGGTGAAATTTGATATAATATTAGAAGACCTAAAGATTAAGCTATATACTAATTAAAGTTAATAATTAGAGAAGGAGAAATTAGTGCTACAGCATCTATATCAACTTTCAAGTTGGTAGTCGAGTGACATCAATGTGGATTTTGGACGATTTTCTACAATTTGTAAGTTAGATTGGACTAAATATTTTTAAGCATATAGAAGACTTATAGTGGCATTTGTGTGCAAAATTTCAAATCAAGTAGATAGTGAAATTAAAAATTATAGCTTACTGAAGCTCACTCATTAGAATTAGGATTTACAAAAAAAAACTCTAAGTTGCCTAATTGTAAAAGTAATAAGACAATTGGCTTTTGTATATAGCTGAAGCTATCAAGAAGAGTGTTTTTGAATACTTTGTATTGGCTTTAAGTACATTTGAATTGAAATTCAAATCATATTCTTCTTATGTGGATGAAATCTATTAGAATTTCTTGCATACTTGTAAAGCATAACTTCACCTTCTACAACGAGGTGCCTAGTGTATTCTTGAAAAAGATGACACGTAATATGATACCGGGCACTTGACTATAGAAGGTATACTTTTATATTGTAACTAACCAAAAATCTAAAAATCTTTATATAATTCTAATTTATATTAAAATTTATATTAGAATTTGAGAGGATTAGGAGTTTTTTTTTCTTAATTGATAAGTTCAATTCTTTTCAAATTTTGTATGCTTATTTTTAATTAGAAGGTTAAGAAGTGTATAAATTTTGAATAAAAATAAACAATTAATTTGATAATTATTGAGATTTTAAATCTACTATTGAATTGATGAGGGCTTTATTAGGATTTATTAGGATATTAGGATTTCATTAGGATTTGATTTAGGATTTGATTTAGCACTTGACTTAGAGTTTCATTTAAGATTTGACTTAAAATTTGATATAAGATTTGATTAAGATTTGATTTAGGATTTGATTAAGATTTTATTTAGGATTTGATTTAAGATTTGACTTATAATTATATTAAGATTTCATTAGGATTTGATTAAAATTTGATTAAGATTTGATTAAAGTTCAATTAAAATTTATATTAAGATTTATATTAATTGATAGAAGTTTTGTGATAAGATTGTATTTGAAAGATTAGTATTTATTTTGATTGTTGAATAATATAAACTAAGAAGTATGGTAATGAAACAAAAATTTGATTTACATGTGATTGAGTAAGAAAATGAAGTTATTGATCATTGAATTTTGTATGGCAGATTGGAAGCCAAAGACCAAATATATCAATGTAGTTTAATTGTGAATGATGATATTGTGCCGTATTGGCTGTGAGAATTGAATGGAGAAAAAGAATATCTAAGAGATGATTTGTTTTGGAATGAGTTCTTAGTAAGAATTTATTTCTAGTGATTGAAATATGAGCAATTATATGCAGCCTGTTAAAACAATACAATATTGCATGTTGTTGTTATGAAATTGGAGAGAAAAAAGAGAATAAAATGGGAGGAATATGGGAGATAGGATTATAATAGTTTATACTTGACTGCAAAGTAATAGGAAGTTGAAGAGATCAAAGTCATTTTGGAGTGTTTGGAGGTTCATTAAATTTTGCCAATTGGAAGACAGTTAATTGTATGACCCTAATAAGTGTATCTTATACGAATAGTCTTTTCTTATATTTGAACTCCCTTTTACAGGTTTATTCTAGGTAATACTAGAAGAGTAAGTAAAACAACAATTATATTTTGGCACCACTACTAAGGATTTACAATAGTATTGAGTGTTAGGAATTAATTGCCAAACAAGTAATTTTTGGATGTTACACAAAGAAGTTCTAAAATTGGTGCTATTTAGAAAGTAAAGCCAAATGTGTAGTCCGATTGGCGATAGAAAGCAATTTTAGTATTATATGATGAAAGATTATACTTAATAATAATGAGAATATTGCATTGAAAAAATATGCCAGTTGAAAGAAAGACAAGAGAGAACGCAAGTAACAAATTTGTTGCAGGATGAATAAAAACAAAATCTAAAAAGATAGCATCGACAAAGTTAGATTAAACCATGGTTATATGGCTATTGGCATATTTGAGCATATCCAAAATCTGACAGATCTTTAATATTTCAAACATATATATCATTAAAAAAATTACCAAAAGCACTCCCGGATAATTCAATAAATAGTCCAGCAATTAGATATTCCATTGGGTACTTTTTTGATAGTAGATAGAGCCGATTCTAGCAAGACTGGTTCTTCAAAATGATATAAATTGCTTGTCTATAAGGGCCAATTTAGTGGGTTTCATAATCCGTCATTTTTACCTCCAATTCAATCAATAAAATTATTTGTAGATAATAATAATAAATTAAAGAAGCTTGGAAGTCCGAAAAAGATAATTGGAAAAAAAAGTGTTTATTTTAATAAAGAATTGAGTGGAACATTGTCATCTTCAATGGCGGTGGGAGGTCCAACAATTCGAATTGCAGTCCAAATAGGTGCAGTGGGCAATCGCACAACTAGCATAGCTCCATTACCTATTTTTAGAGGTTTTCTAGGAGCAGATCTAGATCAACATTTGTCTCAATTCTTGATTGAATGTATAGCCAATAATGGTAGAACTGAAGATATTTAATTGAGATGGCTACTAGCAACTTTGAAAGATACAGCGTTTGAATAGTATAATCGCCAACTTGTGGATCAATTTTCTAATTCGAAGGCATTGACAATATATTTTTAATCCATTTTTGACTAATTGGATTTGAAAAATGCATCAAGAAAAGATTAATGAATAATAGAATGGTACTAGAAAAAGCGATGCAGTCATATTATAGCCGAGTAGGAGATATTCTTTGTAAATGGCCAAATAATCAAAATGCCAAAGTTGTTTATTTTATCTATATTGGTTAACAAACTATATCCACCAAAATTGAAGATGTTTATGAAGGAGGCCCAACCGACTATTATTGCTTCCTCACTTGACCAAGCTAAGGTATGGAAAGAATGTCATTATGACCAATTCTTAACTACCAAAGCCACGATGATTCTATCTCAAGGAATTTATCAAATGCCAATTTGGAATGAAATAGTGGGTAATTATCTAAGAATGATTGATTACGATACAAATCTTAATGTGAATCTATAGAGAATAATTAATATTGTTCTATTGCAGGCTATACCACCAATAACTATAATTTTGTATTCTCTATATTCTCCATATCAAAAACCAATACCTACAAAAGAATTATCTAATGAACTAGTATCAAAGAATCAAAATGAGACTTTGTTGTTAAGTTTGACAAAGAAGATGGACGAATTGGCTGTTAATCTAATAAAAGATAAGAAAAAGAAGTATAAACCGACTAATATGCAATCCAATAATTGATGTAATAAATGTAAGGAACAAGGCCATTTAATCATGGAATGTTTTTTTCACTACTTCAAATGACTGTGCAATATACATTTTATAAGGGTAAGTATATTACCACTAATTGTTGAAATTTATGAAAGTAACAACAGTTTGGTAATTAGACCATGATTCAACCAACTCCATGAGATGTTAATCAAGTCTAGATAGGAAATAGGTTTGGTTGGAGCAAAAATCATTCAAATAAACAAATTAAGAATTTTTTTAATTTTCAAAATTTTGTGTATAATCACAAATATAGATCCAATCTTCAAGGTATTGTGCAAAATCAGCAAGGATATTTCTAATATCTACCCATTCAGAAACCAATTTCAGATTCTATAGTACCAACTAGATAGGCGAGATCATTTACCTATCCAATCTGAAATACGCCTAGTTAGTACATAGCAATAGAAACACCTAATATTCTTGATGGTGTTGAAAGAAGACCACTTTGATGTTATTATTATAGGCACTTAGGACATTATGCCAGTGAATGTCCCAATTCAAGAGCCAGTGATGAATATGCTCAAGTATGTGGAAATTGTAAGCAGTCACGACATACATATCAGCAATGCAATGCTCCGTTTAATTTTAATAACCAAGATGAATAGATCTAGTTACATAGTAAGATAGAAGATAATAGTTGAGTTCCACAAGATTTTCCAATAAATTAGGTGGAATACATTCATGCAATATATATCAAGGCCCAGCAAAAAAAAAAGATTTAATTCAACAATTGGGTGCACTAGCTACGAAGGACCAATTCAATTCAATTGTGGGAATTCTAAATCCAATACTTGTGCCAAAAATATTACCAATGTTGAAACTTGGTCCGTCTATGCAACCCAATGATGTTCCTATTATCGAGTTATTGGTTCAGCCTAAACCAATATTATTATCTGCAAAGTTTCAAGAGTCATCTTATTCATTAAAAGATCTTCTTATGGATAGACATTTTGAAAAAGTTCATTTAGCCATTCAAATTCCAAATTCCATAAAATAAGATAAATTATCTCAAAAGATTAATTTGAAACTCAGGAAAAAAAATGGGGCCTTCGCAATGACTACCAATATGGAATTGTATGAAATTTTGAAAGATTTGGATGAAATTAAATCTTCAATTTCAATAAAGCAATTGTTAACAATCATACTAGTTCTACATTGTTGTTAATACAATGTAAGGCTCGTAATAAAAAAATTCATAAAATTAATTTGAATTTTGATTCGGGCATACTGATTATTGATGTATCCATCAATGGTGTTCTTGTTTCTAGAATTCAAGTAGATGGGGTTCTAGTGTGAATTTAATGACTACAGATACAATGAAAAATTTGGATTTAGCTCAATTGTTATCTACAACCTTGATATTGAGAATGACTGACCACAGTTATATAAAGCCTATGGATATTCTTTGTAATATTGATATTGTTATTACTAGAATTATATATAAGATTGATCATATTATTTTCCAATTATAAAATTTTATATTATTATATTCAATTTTATTGAATTAGCCATGTTTATATCAAGCCAAAGCTAAGAATGATTGAAATCGTAGAATATTGATTATTGGAAAGAGTAGAGACAAGATTATTTTACAAATGTACCCAATTCAATATCATGGAGAATTTCAAATTCTGAGTTTAGATACGACATCTGACAATAAATATCAATGTAATGAAGAGTATGATGAAGTTATCAATATAATGCAAGTTGGTGATCTAATTCACATGTAGAAGCAATGCATGGTATATTAATATGGAAGATCTAGACAATGTTTAATATATCTGGACGATATAGTGAACTCTGATCATGCTATTGCAGATTGAATGAATAATCCTGTAGTTAATAAAGTCAGTGTATTGGAATCAGAATTGGATATTTTTAATTTGTTGGATTTTATGAAAGATTCAGAGCAGGAGAAGAAAATCAAATCAGAGGTTATTGAGGAACCTGTGTATCAATCTATTAACTTGGACACTAATAAAATACCATAGATTATCAAAGTATACATCGGTATTATAAGTATAGAGCTAAAAAATTAAAAAAAATTCTTCTTAAGTCATAAATCTACTTTTTCTTGATGGTATGCAAATTTAAAAGATATTTCTGCCAAAGTTTGTGAGCATCAAATTATTTTAGAAGAAGATGCTACACCAGTTTGTCAAAGACAACACCAACTCAATCCAAAATATTTCCTTATGGTAAAAGAAGAATTGGACAAATTTCTTGAAATAGGTTTTATTTATTCAATTCCATACAGTGAATAGATTTCACCAATTGTGATGGTGCTAAAGAAGAATGAAAAAATCCAAATCTGTTAAGATCTTCATAAATTAAATGTAGCTATTAAGAAAGATTATTTTTCTTTATCTTTTATGGATAGCATATTGGATGCAGTAGCTGAGCATAAATATTATTCTTTTTTAGATGGATTTTTGGATTACAATTAAATTATAATTGCAGCAAAGGATCAGTTAAAGATTACTTTTACTATGGATTGGGCACATTTGCTTATAAAGTGATGCCATTTGAGTTATGTAATATCCCAGTCATATTTTAAAGGGTGATGATGTAAGTATTTTAAGATTATTTATAATTATCAATGGAAATATTTTTAAATGATTTTTATATATTTAGTACAATAATTGACCATTTGGAATATCTTGGTAAATCTTTGGATCAATGTGATAAATAGGGGATATCTTTGAATTCTCAGAAGTGTCAATTTGGCATACCATCAGGAAAGCTTTTGGAACACATTATTTTTGTAGCTGATATTGCTACTAATCTAGATAATATTACTCATATATTGGCCTTATTAAAGCCAAAAATAGTGTCAGGTGTTTGTGATTTTGTAGGCCATATCAACTATTATCGACGATTTATTAATTTATTTGTAGTCATATGTCAGCCTTTAATTAATCTCTTGAAGAAACCACCCTTGGATGGATCTAGTCCAATTTGGACTAAGGAATGTACAGTTGCATTGAAGGAATTAAAATAAAAATTGGTGTTTGCACCAGTACTTATTATACCTTATTGGATGAAACTATTTCATGTTTATATTGTTACATCCAATGTTGCTATTGGGTCTGTGTTAAGTCAGAATGATGAAGAAGGTTTGGATCATCCAATATATTATACTAGTCAACAATTCATTGTTGCAAAACAAAATTATACTACAGCTGAACGGGAATCCTTGGACATGAACTGCTCTGTACATAAATTTCACTATTATCTGCTTGGTTATCCATTTGTGTTTCATGTCGATCATGATGCTTTTAAATATATGATTAATAAATCTCAATTGAGTGGATGCATTGCTCAATAGATGTTACTCCTTCAAGAATTTAATTTTATTATTAATGTTTGATCAAGAAAAAAATATGCCAATGCGGACTATTTATCCTATTTGACCAATATATTAGATAATGAATCTATCAATGATGCACTCTTTGATGCAAAATTATTTGCCATCGACGTGGTTACATCCAAATATAATGGATTAATCCAATATCTGACATTTCAAATATTTCTACCTACATTTAGTGAGAAACTTAAGAAACTCTTGATATTAAAAAGTGCATCATATACAATGATTGGAGATACCTTGTATAAGCAAGGGCGAGATAGAATTTTATGACACTATATCTTTCAAAGTGAAGTACGTATTATATTGGCAGGCTATCATTTGAATAGTTGTGGTGGACATTTTGCCGATGACAATACTACATGCAAAAATTTAATGGCTAGATATTGGTGGCCAACAATGTTTTCAGATGCATACCAATATGTCCAATGTTGTGATCTTTGTCAATAAATTGGTCGAGCTATTGGAACTTCTGCCATGCTATTGGTACCAATTTTGGCACAAGCACCATTTAAGAAATGGGATATTGATTTTGTAGGACCAATTGCACTAGCCTTACGAAATGGATAGAAAAGTTATATTTTGGTAGAGAACGATTATGTAATAAAATGGACTGAGGCGGTGACAACAAAAATTGATAATGCCAATATAGTAGCTACATTTTTATATGAGATCATAATCATTCACTTTGAGTATTCTAAAAAATTAGTTAGTGATCGAAGAACGCATTTTATTAATTCTATGATTCTAACCTTGATGGATAAATATGAGATCAAACATCAAAAAACAACCCTATATCATCTTTTGGCCAATGAACAGACTCAAAAGACCAACGATATTTTGTACAAAGTTTTAATTAAGACCATGTCAAGTGTGGAAATAGATTGGGATACAAAATTGTTTACAGCTTTGTGGATATATTATACTACGTATAAAGTGACTACCAATTCCACACCATTCTTATTGGTCCACGAGCAAGATGCAATACTACCAATTGAATTGGAAGTTTAGAGTTTGAGAATTGTGTTAGATGAATGTCTTGGTGACAAGGAATCCCTCCAATATTAGTTAGTATAATTGGAGGAATTGAACAAAGTACGGACTATGGCTCTTTTGACTATGAAAGCTATACACCGTTGTCATAAGAGTTGTTATGAAAGTAAACTAATTCTTAAATTTTTTATGTTCAATCATCTAATATTTCTTTACGATAGCCGATTTCACAATTTTCTGAAAAAATTTCAAGTCCGTTAGCATAGATCATATCGTATAGTGGAAGATTTTTCTAATGATTCAATTCAATTAGAAGATTTTATAGGTACTCAATTTATCACATGGAAACCAATTATGACTTTATTCCATATAAATTTAGGATGAATTATAAAAAAAAAAAAAAAAAAAAAAAAAAAAATTGGAAATGCAGAGGGCTTATTTGTTAAGGATAGATTGCCTATAGTTGTAGGTGTATGATGGTTAGTAAAGATGGCTAATAGTTAGTTTTAGATCCTAATATTGACTAGTCAAAAAAATAAAAAGTGAAAATATGGTAAATGGGATTAGAGATTGTTGATTCAGACCCCATGTAAAAAATTAGGAGCAAGGCATTTAGTGGAAATTTTCTTCAACAATTCAAACATTATTGTTTGGAGTATACTTATTGGAATGTAGGATTTACTTTAGTAAACAAAAAAGTAGTATTAATGTGAAGAAGGAATGAGAAGCAGGTATTCCACAATGTCAATAGAAAGAGTGAAGAGAGCTACGGATAGAAAAGAAAGTTGTTAAAATGTGAAAACTAAGAGCAATTTGGAGTCGCCGTCCCTAGTAGTTATCACCAATATAGAACACATGAAGTTGGAAATTTGTTGGTTTCTAAAAAAATAAAGAGATTTTAAAAATATGCTATTATATTTATTTTTGCGAGGGTCAGATAACTTGCCACCAGTTAATATGAAAATAGTAGTAGAATATATAGCAAATTATGGCCTAGAGAATGGTTTGAGTGTAGTAAAGGAGAGCATTATTGGAACTGATGAGAGTACCTTATAAAAGATATTATATTTATCAATTAGTGAGCTTGTGGTGGATATTAAAGTATCCAATGATTTCAGACCGGGAAGTTATTTTAAAGATGGAATGTTGTCATTTGAGAAGAATTAAGGCTAGAAGGTGGCGGAAGCACTTACATCAGAGCTTATGGAATAGATGTGTTGTCATGTTGTGACACGATTATATGGTGAAATTATGACTAAAAATAATTTTTTAATTAATGTTCCATTATTTTAATTCAACAAAAATTCAACATATTTTAACAAGGTTTTTATGAAAGCCTTTTAGTTTATTTTCTTCACTTAATAGCTAGTAGATAAGAATTAGTTAGTAATTTTACCTTCTAGGTTGTAGAAATTCTTTTACTACCTTAGAAAGGCCATAAAATAGTAAAAATATAATAAAAAGGATAAATTACTAACATGATTGATATTAGGATTAAGTTGAAGGTAGGGTCGGGCTATAAAATTCCTAGGATAGGTTAGATTGGTATCCAAGGGTTGGCCAATTGTAGGACAGGGTTGAAATCAGACCTTTGGCTATTAAAACGGCCGTCTAGGGCAAGTCAAGAGTCTTTTGGCAGATCAAAAGATGGGATTAGAGAGAAGACTTAAGAGATTTTGCATAGGAGTTGATTTCAAGTGATTTAGATTAGAAATGACTTTGTAATAGCTTTGTAAAGTTAGGGTTGATTTTAGCAACTTGGGATTTTGTGAAATAAAATAGGGTTGATATTTTAGGCAATTTCAGAAGTTTTGTAGCAGATCCACAACTGAAAATTTGTGGATTTTTGGGTATTGTTGTTGTTAATGTGTGCTATAAATTTGAGCTGAATCTAATAGTTTAGTTGTACGTAATTGAGGTTTAAGTGAGTCAAGGTCTCAGAAATTAAGTTTTGAGGGTCAGTTAGGATTTTTGAAATCTTGAGCAATCTGCCAATTGGATTGGAATAAAATTTGTGTATGTGGATAGTAGACTTGTTTTTCTACGCACATGTAGAATTTGAAAATAATTAAATAGTATAAAAGATAGATTTAGATACTAGAATATTGGCATCAAGATTGGAGAAGGAGGCCGGCCATCACCTATGCAAATTAATGGATTTTTCTTCTTTTTGTGAAGTTAGATCTTCTTCAAACTTAATGTGCTTGTTTTCAACTTAATTAATAAGATGTGTGCAAAATTTTAATCAAAATCAACGGTTTATTTGGTAGTTGTTGAGATTTTAAAACTACCTTAGGATTTTCTTAGGGTTTGGTTAGGATTCGATTAAAGTTAGTTAGGATTTGTTTTAGGATTTGTTAGGATTGATTAGAATTTAGTAGGGTTTTTTTTAGGGTTTTTTTTGAATTTGATCAAGGTTGACTAGGGTTTAATTAAGGTATGATTAAGGACTATTTAGAGATTGATTAGAGAAATTAGGACTAGTTATTGTTGCATATTTTCCTTTTATCTTCCACAACCAGGTGCCTGGAGCATTCTCAAGCAAGACTTCACGACATACGACAGTGTTTTATTCAGAAGTAATTAGGCTTGAATCGACATATCACATACATGTCCAAACACTTACTATTTGCTACGATAGAAATGCTTGAAAGCATGGTGTTTAATTGGATAACTTTTGTAGCAACTAGAATCCATGCAAAGATGAGAGCCAAGCAAAAGATTAGAAAATTTGCATCTTTGCTCTGCTCTAATTATGAGTATTCCATAATTGCATATATATTGAGTCAAATATTGCCAATAATGGAAAAATATATATCTTCTCTAGTGCCGCAATGATGTATTCAAATTTTAATGGTGTCGTATTACGTGTCGTCTTGTTCGGGAATGCACCGGGCACTTGGCTGTGAAAGATAAAGTTGTATTTGTTAATAATCAAGAAACCCTAATAAGTTTCATTCATATATAAAGAATATAATTCAAATTTCAACTCAAAAGTGTTTAAAAACACTCCTCTTAATAACATCAACCATACATATAGCCCAATTGCCTTGTTTCTTTTATAATTAAGAAATTTTTATTTTTCTTTGCAACTCCTAATTCTAATTAGTGAATTTTATTAAGCTATAACTTTTAATCCAACACTCTACTTAGTATAAAATTTTGCACACAAATGTTGGTATAAGCCTTCTATATGCTTAAAAAAATTCAACCCAACCCAACTTACAGATTGCGAGAAAATGTCCAAAAACCGTACTAATGCCCCTCAGCCACCAACTTCAAAATTGATGCAGAAATTTCAATGGTGATTTCTCCTTTTTTCACTATTAACTTTAGCTTAAATTTGGTGTATAGTATGATCTATAAGTCTTCTATCACCATGCCAAAATTTACATTGATCCAATTAGTAGATCTTTAGTTATCATAGAAATCCTATCCAACCCTAAACAGCCAACTTCCGACAACCCTTTGTATCAAAGCTCAAATATCTCCTGATTGCACTGCTAGATTAATACAAAATTTTTTGTACACTTAGCACACCTAACAATCTAGATAATATCAAATTTTGAACTATAGATGCTATATAAATTGTATGAATCAATCAAAAATACAAGCCATCATTGTCTTATATAAAATCCAAAACACCAATACAAACATTGATTTTGAACAACGATTACAAAGTCCTCCAAAATCCTATGGTAACAAGCTTAATGTCCCTAGAAGAAGCTTTAAGCTGGCTATCCAACTCTAATTGCCAATTTCCAATTCTAATGGTTGATTTCCAAATGTCATAGATCCCTTGCCTTTAGTCTTTGTTTTTATGGCTAGAGGTCTGTTTTAGATCCTGTTTCATGTCCGGTCATCCCTTGGGTATTAATCTATTTTATTTTAAGGATATTTAAACTTAATCCTATCCTCAATTCAACTTTGATCTCTACTATATTAACTTTTTATATACTTTATGCTATCTTTATTGACTTGTGACTTTTTTAAAAGCCATGAACTGGTTTCTACAACCTAATGTCAAGGACAAGAACTAGAAAAAGATGTATAATCTAATGAAAACTGTGTCAAAATAAAGTCACAAAATAAAATAAGAAAGTATGTATATTCAAAAGAAAACTGGAATGACTATTGCCAAAGACTAGAAATATGAGGACTCTTGAAACTAGACTAGGATCAAGAAAGGAGTTGACAAGAGTGAAGAGGGCTTCATTCTTGCCTCTATAAATACTATCTAACTAAGAGCTACGTGGTGGTATTCTATAGGACCTCATATACGTGTCTAATTTGCAAGACACGTGTCAAACTTGCACGACAAGTTTCTCACATGTGCGCCACGTACTTGGCTTGTTCCACAAGCTACCAAAATGTGTGACACATGGCTAACTTTTTCTACAAGCTACCCACATGTGCACCATGTGGCTACCTTGTTGACCAAGTTTCTAACCTACCAATCACTTATAGACATGTATAAAGATGATTTCATGTTTATAAAGCTTCTAGGAAGCTTCTCTATCAGATATTATCAAATCAACTTATTTTATCTACTTCTATTGGTCTATTATTACTTAGATAATTTACTGGAGTAAATCTTATGTCCGTGACATTACCCGCCCTTCTAGGGACGAGTTCCACGAGGAGCAGTGATTACATGTTGAGAAAGTCCAAAATACGTCGAATTGTGCTTGCCACATACTCAGATCTTTGTTCCCTTTGAAGGTACTCAGCCATCAATAATGTCCCATACCAGGGCGAGAGGACCACCCTGTTATTTGATCATTGTTGAGGCCTTCATAACTTGCTTTAAAGAAAACATTAGGAACACCATCAGGAGTAGTTCCTACCTCTAAAAGTATCACCAAACATCGAGAGTCTCTTCCAAGGTCGTGATACCAAACACGTTGTATTTTGCCATCAATCCGAGGAAGGACATGTCGTTCTTGAGGGTCTTCATTTCTATTCCATCGTCTTGAAGGTTGTGATAGTCATTATGTCTCGTCCGATAAATCAACAAATGATGGTTCTTGAGCTGAATTTGCTGGTTGTTGATCCTCCATCTCTTTAGCACAAATAAAATCTAATGACAAACAATGATACAAAGTAGGATGAAACCTCTATAGAACCTGCCTTGCTTTATAGCGAAGATTTTTTTGAATATTTATCTTGGTTTTGATGGATGTCGTCGATGAAATGCATTAACTTTTATTGATGTATTTGTTAGATTCTTTAATGGCTCTCATGTGCATTCACTAATATCATATCTGTGCCAATGCACAAGATATTATAGTCGATTTTGGCGCCTCCTTGAATCTAAAATCTCTTCAACCTCGAATTCTTCATCGTTGTCCACTTCTACAGGAGGCAGTGGTATTTGTCTTCTTTCTTGTATATCCACTGTCTTGTATGGCTTGAGTAGTGACACATAGAATATAAGATGGATCTTTATGGACTCCGATAGGTATAATCGATATGCAACTAGATTGATTTGTTTAGAAATAAGAAAAGGTCCAAGCCTACAATAGTCCAATTTTATCACAAGGACGAGTAGTCTTGATATTGTGACAAAGTAACTATACCTTGTCCCCTACGTTGAATTGTGGTTGTTCTTTGCGATATGCATGTATATATTTGTTTTTTGTCATTCTTGAGCTTCTTTTAATTGCACCTTCATTATTGGATGTAGCTCTGACAAACGATTTGCCAAATCTTCTGTTGCTGGATTATCAACTTTTGAAAAGTCAAAAGCATCAAGTCATGGGTGATAACCATAATTGGCAAAGAAAGGTATTTGTTGCATAGAAAAATGTATCGTATTATTATAAGCAAATTTTGCCAATGGCAAAAGAGCTATCCAATCATCTTGTTGGTAGTTGATGGTACACCTTAAATATTGCTCCAAGACTTGGTTCACGCGCTCTGTTTGTCCATCAGTTTGAGGATGAAAAGCTGAATATAACTTTATGTCTACTTTTAAGATCTTAAAAAGGATTTTCCAAAATCTTGACACAAATTGAGTTCCCCTATCCGATATAATATCTTTAGATAATCCATAATAGTGATAGATATTATCAATGAAAAGCTTAGCTGTTTCTTCACGTGTGATAGATTTTGTGCATGGCACAAAATGTGCCATCTTGGTGAACTGATCTACTATCACAAATATAGAATCATAAGATCTTGAGCTTGGAAGATCTGTGATGAAATCCATAGAAATAGAAGACCATGGTTGTTCTGGAATAGGTAATGGCTGAAAAAGCCCAAAAGATCGATGACGAGGAGTCTTTGATCTTGAGCAGATATCACATGATTGTACAAAGTCTTTGACTGCCTTCCACATTTGAGGCCACCAAAAATCTCTTGATATAAGTTCCAAAGTCTTATTGTATCCAAAATGTCCTACCGCCGGAAAATCATGACGTGCTTGAAGAATACGTAAACGTGCTTCTCCTTCTGGAACATATAGACGTCCTTCGAAATATAGTAGATTATTCTTGAACTCAAATTTAGAAGCATCATGAGACTTGGAAGAATTATTCTTGATATCATGAACAAGAGGGTTTGAAGACATACTTGACTGAATTTGCTTGAAAAAAGTTGAATCAACAGTCAATGTTGATTTTATTGCTCAAAGATAAAACTACTTTGGTTTCAAGAGAACTATTCTTTGTTGCTCAAAAGCTTCATCTCCTTCTTTTGGTGCAAAATAAGAACGTCTAGAAAGGACATCGAACAAACCTTGTTGTTTTCTTGGCCGATAAGTGATAATGAATTCGAATCTTGACAAAGACATGCTCCAACGAGCTTGACGATGATTCAACATGCGTGTCGACATGAAATACTCGAGGTTCTTGTGATCCATATATACGGTGACTAGATTCAAAGTGCCTTCTAGATAATGACGCCATTCTTAAAAAGAATCCACGATTGCAAGAAGTTCTTTGTCGTGGATCTCATAATTGATCTCGGCTGCTGAGAATTTTCTTGAATAAAAAGCTACTGGATGAAGTTTGTCATCTGTTCCCATTTGTGACAAAACTGCACCCAAGGCAAAGTCTAATGCATCTGTTTCCATAAAAAATGCCTTGAAAAAATCTACACGATACAGGATTGGTGCAGAAACAAACAATGTCTTCAAAGCTTCAAATGTTGCTTCCGCTTCTTGATTCCATTGGAGTTTGTTTTTACAAGTCAAACGTGTAAGTGGAGCCACAACACGAGAGAAGTCTTTGATGAAGATCCGATAATAATTGGCGAATCTCAAAAAGCATTGGACATCTCTTATCGTCTTTGAAATCTTCCAATTCATGATTGTTTCGACTTTCTTAGGATCCATCATGAGACCATCATTTCAAATGATGTATCCTAAGAAATCAACTTGAGTAGTGTGAAATACACACTTTTCCATCTTGGCATACAATCTCGCATCTCTAAGTTTTTGTAATACTTGACGAACATGTATTTCATGTTCTTCTATATTCTTAGAATAGATCAAAATGTCATCTAGGTAGCAGACGACAAAATTGTCTAAGAACTCACAAAAAACATCATTCATGAGATGTTGAAAAGTAGCTGGTACATTCGTAAGTCCAAAAGGCATGACATTATATTCAAAATGTCTGTACTTGGTTCGAAATGCAGTTTTCCATTCATCTCCTTCTTTGATGCGTACTAGATTGTATGCTCCTCTTAGATCTATTTTTATATAGATCCTAGCTTGATTCAACTAGTCAAGGTGTCCTGATATTAGAGGTAATGGATATCTGTTTTTGATTGTGATCTTGTTGAGTCCTCGATAGTCAACACACATCCGCAATGATTCATTTTTTTTCTTCACAAATAGAATTGGAGCTCTTGTTGGAGATTTAGAATGACATATGAAATTCTTGGCCAAATTCTCGTCAATATACACCTTGAGTTCAGCCAATTCATCTTGTGATAAATTGTAGATTGGTCCAAATGGTGGCTGAGTTCCTTCTTTAAGGTCAATTGAACAATCATATGGACGATGCTCTAGAAAAATATCTGCATTCTTTTTCTCAAAAACATCTTGATAATCTTGATATTGACTTGGAATGCTATTTGAAGTCTTTCTATCGTTGGAAATAAGTGTAGCATAAATGACAAAAGGTGATCCTTCTTCTACAGCATACAAGAAAGCTCTTGCATCTACAAACGTAAGTCTAATTTTACTAGACTTGTGATTTCTTACTTGATTAACTATATTGTTAGCTATACTTTTAAAAAAGTTCAGAGTACGAGAAATCCAATCTATTTGAAGGTTGTGTTTTTCTAACCATGATAGACCAAGAATAACTAGAATAGAGGGAGATCTAATTATGTCAAAAATTACGCAACCATTATACCCATTTACTACTACATCTAGAGGAAGTGTTTCATGAATAACATCTCTAGAAGATAAAGGACGACTTCTACGTGTACGGGTTTAGATTTTTGTACTATCTGTATTCTATGGCTTTTAGCAAATTCTTCATCTAAAAAACAAGCGAAGGCTCCCGAATCTATTAAAGCAGAGGCTTTGTAATTATTAGGTCCTAAATACACATCTATTATAAAATAAGGACATGGTTGTGAGGAGAGGATAGGACCTTCATTAGAAATTGTACAAGATCCCAGCTGCACGGTCTTTATTGTGGCTGGACAAACTCGTTTTTCGACATATTGTCTTCTTTGACAGTCGTACTCCTCATCTTATGGTTGCGTCATTTCTTTGGACAATTTTGAGTAGTGCGTTTAGGTTTTCCACAATACAAGCATAATCCTTCTTGACGACATCGAGTCTTTTCTTGTTTAGTAAGCGGCTTGAAACGTATAGCATCAATTTGCATGTCCTTGACTTCTGAAGGTACATATTGAGAAGTCATTGGTGCTGCCACTGAATTATAATGTCGCTGAGGTTCTCTTGTACGGCTTTCAGATCTAAATTTGAAAAGCCGATTATCACACTTTATCTCAAAGTCTATTGCTTGACTCAATGTTTGAGGATCGAATAAGTTCAGCATCAATTTCTTCACTTCATATTGTAATCCGTAGAGAAACTGACTGATGAGTGCAGCATCGTCCTATTTGATATCGATTGCTAGTTGTCAAAATTGTGAAGCATATAATGTCATTGATTGATTGCCTTGTCATAGGATACAAAGCTTGTTGATTGCAATACGAATTGCATCATGTTCTCCATACATAGATCAAAATTTTGTTAGGAAAGCTTCTAAATTATCTAATATTGAATCACGTCGTTCCAGAAAAGATGAAAACCAAGATAAGGCACAACCTAAAAGTAGTGTACCAATAAATCTGACTTGGGATCCTGGAGTTGGAAAACTTTGTGGTTGCAATTCAATCACTAGTTAGACTTGGTTGATGAATCCTCGAAACTTGGATCTTGTGCCATCAAACTTCTCAGGTAGACCAATTTTTGGTTCTCTGATGCTTGGACAATATTCCAATGGAGGAGGAGTTATATGGCTTGGTGTAGATGTTGAAGCAACTCCAACCATATCTATATCTTCATTATTTGGTAACCTTGTTGCTCCTTGTGGAGGTACAGTGAGTTGATGCATTGCAAGCATAAATTTCTTCATCTGTTCTTGCATTTGTGCCATTATACTCTTCTTTTCGGCAAGTTTGGCTATGATAACACTTCAAAAAATATATAACACTACTCGAGATAAGTAATAGGGAGAACAAAGAAAATACTAGGAATAATATCAGTTTAGAAGAGGGTAATCTGCAACTTCTAAAATGCTTGTGTCTTATTAAGAAAAAAGGGGTAATCCACTCTTATAATCAAAACAAGATAAAGCTATGATATTATAAGTGTACTCTTGTCAATCTGTCAAGGACATGAACTAGAAAAAGATGTATAATCTAATGAAAATTATGTCAAAATAAAGTCACAAAATAAAATAAGAAAGTATGTATATTCAAAAGAAAACTAGAATGGCTATTACCAAAGACTGGAAATATGAAGACTCTTGAAACTAGACTAGGATCAAGAAAGGAGTTGACAAGAGTGAAGAAGGCTTCACTCTTGCCTCTATAAATACTATCTAACTAAGAGCTACGTGGCGATATTCTATAGGACCTCATACACGTGTCTAATTTGTAAGACTCGTGTCAAACTTGCACGACAAGTTTCTCATATGTGCGCCACGTACTTGGCTTATTCCGCAAGCTACCAACATGTGCGCAATGTGGCTACCTTGTGTCACGGACATACACATAGTTATCTATATAATTAAGTAGAATTAAATAAAAGTAGGTAAAAGTAGATTAATTCTATAATATCTTCTAGAATAACTTCCTGGAAGCTTCATAGACACTGCTTTGACCGTATAGGTGTCCATAGTTGATTTCTTGGTTAGAAACTTGGTCAACAAGTTAACCATGTGCCACACATGTTAATAGCTTATTCTTCAAGCTAACTATGTGGCGCACATATAAAAAACTTGCCTTGCAAGCTAAGGCAAGTGGCCTTCAAAGTCAACACATATTGGAGGTCTTATAGAACATCACCACGTAGCTTCTAGTTAGATAGTATATATAGAGACAAGAGTGAAGCCTTCTTCACTCTTGTCAACTCCTTTCTTGCTTCTAATCTAGTTTCAAGAGTCTCTAGTTGTCTTGTCTTTTGACAATAGCCATTCCAATTTCTATTGAATACATATTTTCTTATTTCTATTTTATAAGAGAAGTCTCACTTGTCCATTTGATTTCATCGAGTTCTTGTCCTTGACAGTTTGACAAGAGTGAAGATTTATTGTTCTTGTTTTGTGTTAGAAGTGAGAGGATTACCCCACTTCTATTCTTTGTGTTTGAAGGTTGCGGACTATCCACCTTTGAATTGACTCTATTTGCTTTCTAACCTTGATTTTTTCTTAAAAAAGAGTGGATCACCCCTCTTTATGAAAGATTTTTGTTTGATATTAGAGGTTGCAGATTACCCTCCTCTAATCCAAATTATAGATTTGTGAAGTTGTCTAAGATGGAAGGAAAAATCATGGATGTTACACTTACCGGAAGCGAGAATAGATTTGCAACTATTGCAGATCTTCAGGAGCTTGTCAACACTCTTAGAGTGGAAATTTCACGAATCACCAATGGTAATCATGGAAGCGCTATTCCAACACCTATGGAGGAAGTCCAGAGCTTACGCCAAGAAGTTGTACAACTAAGAGAAGCAAATAGATCAGCCTCCCAACCGAATCTAAGAAATCTTACTTCTTTAAGCATTAAAGAGGCAAAGATTAGTATGCCCGAGAAATTTGATGGAACAAGATCAAAATTTCGAAGATTTTTGCAACAAGTCAAGCTTTATTTAAGGTTACACCCTTTCCAATATCCTGATGGATTTACCCAAGTTGGATTCATAGGTGCACTTCTATCTGGAAGTGCCCTTTCTTGGTTTGCACCTTTGATGGAAAAAGATTCAAGACTTCTTTACAATCTGAATTCATTCCTTGAAGTGTTTACGGCTACATTTGGAGAAAGCGACCAAGAGAGGGTAGCAGAGACCAAGCTTTTATCTTTATGACAAGGATCACGGTCAGCTACAATATATGCTGCTGAATTTCAAAATCTTGCTTGTGATGTAGAGTGGAATGACAAAGCCCTTATCAACCAATTTTGTTATGGATTGAAGAATAACGTCAAAGATTTGTTACTAACAATGCCAAAAGCTGAATCTTTGGAGCAATTTGTTACTCAAGCAATTACATGTGACAATCAATTATTTGAAAGGCGCCAGGAACATAAATTCAGTTGGAGAGGAACAAGTCAATTGATGATAGTAACTCCTAAGTTTTCAGAAACTTACTTGGCTAAATCAGAACCAATGCAAATTGATGCGATATGCTTTAAATCTCTCACTGAGCAGGAAAAGACTCGACGTCGTAAAGAGGGTTTGTGCTTATATTGTGGAGAATCTAAACACATTGCTCAATATTGTCCAAAGAAGCAACGCAATCACAAAATGAGAAGTATGGCTGCTAGAGAAGACACTGTGTCGGAAAACGAATTTCTCCAGCTACAATAGGGACTGTGCAGCTGGAATCATGTGTAACACCTTGTAAAGGTCCTATTCTCTTCTCAGACCCCTCACTTTGTTTTACAATAGAAGTATCATTAGGACCTAAAAATCACAAAATCTTTGCTTTATTAGATTCAGGAGCCTCAGCCTGTTTCATAGACGAAGACTTTGTCAAAAAACAAGAAATAATTTTAATCAAGAAAACTAAACCTGTGCACATAGAAGTCATAGATGGTCATTTGTTATCTTCTAGAGATGTCATCCATAAGACTGTTCCTTTAGATGTAGCAATTAAAGGACATACTAGTGTAATAATATTTAATGTGATTAGATCCCCTTCAAATCTGATTATTTTAGGATTATTGTAGTTAAAAAAATATAATCCTCAAATAGATTGGATTTCTCGTAACCTCGACTTTTCTTGTAGTTCAACCCAAGAATCCAGTAGTCAAGTAGAAATACATAAGTCTAGTATATCCAAACCCTTACTAATAGGTGCGAAAGTTTTTATACATGCGACAAAAAAAAGACCATCTTTTGTTATATATGCCACACCTATTTTGGATATTGAGAAGACTACAAGTAATATTCTTAACCAGTATCAAGATTTTCAAGATATTTTTGAAAAAAAAAATGCAGATATTCTTCCACAACATCGACCTTATGATTGCTCAATCGACCTTCAAGCAGGAGCTCAACCACCATTTGGACCAATCTATAGTTTATTGCAGAACGAGTTGATTGCATTGAAGGAATATATTGACAAGAACTTGGCTAAGAACTTCATAAGCCATTCAAAATCTCCAGCAGGAGCTCCTATCTTATTTGTAAAGAAAAAAGACGGATCCTTACGGATGTGTGTAGATTATCGAGGGCTTAATAAGATTACCATCAAGAACAGATATCCTTTACTTCTGATTTCAAGACTTCTTGATCAATTCAACTAAGCAAAGATCTATACAAAAATAGATCTACAAGGAGCATATAATTTGGTCCGCATCAAAGAAGGTCACGAATGGAAGACTGCATTTCGAACTAGGTATGGACATTTTGAATATAATGTCATGCCGTTTGGACTCACAAATGCACCAGCTGCTTTTCAACATCTTATGAATGACGTTTTTCGTGAATTTTTTGATGATTTTGTTGTCTGCTATTTAGACAACATTCTAATCTGCTCTAAGAACGTAGAAGAATATGGATTTCATGTTTGTCATGTATTACAAAAACTTAGAGATGCAGGATTATACGCCAAGATGGAAAAGTGTGTATTTCACACTACTCAAGTTGACTTCCTAGGATACATCATTTCTAATAACGGCCTAATGATGGATCTTAAGAAAGTTCAGACAATTATGGACTGGAAAATTCCAAGGACAGTAAGAGATGTACAGTGTTTTTTGGGATTTGCCAATTATTATCGGATCTTCATTAAGAACTTTTCTCAAGTTGCAGCTCCATTGACACGCTTAACTTGTAAAGAAAAACTTGAGTGGAGCAAGGAAGCAGAAGCATCATTTGAAGCTTTGAAGACAACTTTTACTTCTGCACCAATCTTGTATCGCGTCGACTTTTCTAAAGCATTCTTTATGGAAACAGATGCATCAGATTTTGCATTGGGTGCCGTAGTGTCACAAATGGGAATAGATGACAAACTTCATCCAATAGCTTTTCATTCAAGAAAGTTTTAAGTAGCTGAGATTAATTATGAGATCCACAACAAAGAACTTCTTGCAATCGTGGACTCTTTTCAAGAATGGCGTCATTATCTAGAAGGCGCCTCCCATCCAGTCACCGTATATACGGATCACAAGAATCTCGAGTATTTCATGTCAGCACGTGTTTTAAATCGTCGTCAAGCTTGTTGGAGTATGTCTTTGTCAAGATTTGAGTTCATTATCACGTATAGGCCAAGAAAACAATAAGGTTTGTCTGATGCCCTTTCTAGACGTTGTCGTATGACGTGGCCTTCTATCTAGGAATACACTGGGTACCTGGCTGTGGAGAGTTTATTTGAAATTTGATGGCAAAAACCAACAGGTGGTTTGTCCTCAGTAAAAAGGACAAACAATACAAAAATCTCATAAAAGAGAAGTTATGTATACAAACCCTTTTGTATTCAAGTAGGTTTGTACAAAAAGGGTTCAAATTTCCACAAAAACCCTTCAAAACTTTATTCACCCGCAAGGACTAATTTTATGCTAAACTTTAGAGTCCAATAACTGTTGATCCAACTGTTCAATTTGTATAAAATTTGATTCAAAGTGTGGATAATTTTCTTAAGTTTCACCACAAGAAAGAATCAACCATAAATTCGTTTTCAATCGTCTGAAATCTCAAAATCCCTAGCTGGTGCTTAAAACCCTAGCTTAGAGACACCCGAGCACTATTTTCCTTATATCTCACAAATCCAAAATCCTAATGCCACAAACTTTTTGCACATAGTCTTTTGACATAAGCATATATACTCCTGAAAATTTTGAGCCAAAAATCTATTAAATAACCTAAGATATAGCTCAAAATGTAACCATTGTGTAAGCGGGTTACTTACTACCGTTAAGTTTGTAAGCAGTGACTTCAACTCCCAATATCTCCTTCATCCTAGCTTGGATTTTATTGAGCCATACGTAAAAAGTATAGTTGTAAAAGTGCTTTCTCCAACTCCAACCGCCGATGTCGGGTAGAGAGAATTCGCCTTGGAAAAACGCCGGGTTCCTAGCTGCTACTAGAACTTGCAGGGAACATGAGAGGAAGCCGTGCAAGTATGTTCTATACTTGCACAATATTTCTTCAAGCTTTCAAGTTATACTTGTATTATACTTGTACAAGTCTTGTACAAATATAAAGTATAAATACTTGAATAGTACTTATACAAATACTTGTATAAATACTTGTATAAATCCTTGGTATAATACTTGTACAAATACTTGTATAAATCCTTGATATAATACTTGTACAAATACTTATACAAATATTATGTATAATACTTGTAGAATACTTATAGAATACTTGTATAAATATAAGTATATATACTTGTATAAAAAGTATAAGCAAAGTATATATGTATTCAAGTATACCTCAAAATACAACCGCATATGAGGAATACAAGTCATACAACAAACTGAAACTAAATAAATCACTAAAAATTCATCCAAAGGTCGAATCAAGCGTGCTTACAGCCTATGGAAAGCCAATAATCCATTGTAAAACATATCAAAATTTCACAAATAGATAACTTACCATTTAAAAGTTATGGCTAAAAGAAATAGGCGCTAAAATTTCCAAGCAAATGCAAAGGCAGCAAAGCTCCTCTTCACTTCAGCCTTTGTTGTGATCACTTCCCTTCTCCAAATTGGACATGCAATAGCTTTTTAGAAAGCTCACTCCATCATCTAGCTTGCTCTAAAATTTTGCATGCATGCCTCACAAACTCCAGGTTTTGTAGTTAGTCGATTCTACTCTTCAAACCCTAGCAATAATTTTTCCTCTTTGACACTTCACGGCTCATAAAACTTTCATCAAAGCTCCAAATGTATTGATTTTTGTTTTTGTGGAAGGCTTACACAAGCTACTATAAGAACCTAAAATATCAAAAAGATTGAAGAGACTGTCCGACTTGGGTGGTTGAACAAAGTTTCTGCCCCTCTTCGTCGGGTGGCAGCAAACCCTTTCCCACTCTCAAGCTCACAACTTTTGCTCTCCAACTCCAAATGCTACAAGAGATGTCTTGATAGAAAGCTAGCACAATTTTCCACACTATTTGTAAATTTCACTAAGAAAGAGTTGAAATCAAACTTGCAGTAGCAGCTCGAAATTTCTGCCCCTCTTCGTCGGGTGGCAGCAAACCTCACTCTACTAAAATAAGCATAACTTTTTGTTCACAACTCCAATACAAGCAAGTGAGTAGGTTCTAAAATCCTCACAACTTGAAGAACACACCCACCAATTTTCACTACAAACACTTCTATCTCCTCGGAGCTATCTCTCTCCAAAGTTCACTATTCAAAACTCCTTTTCCTCTCGGTCTAACAAGAGGAGTATATCTCCCTTTCTTTCTATATTAGACTATGAGACGTCCACATGGGCAGCCAAATCCTATTGGATGGGCCTTATTCACCCCATGCTCTTCTTTCTTATCCTTCATAAGGTCCATTCTACCTCAAAAGTCAACAAGAAAGGTAAAACAACCTTTACCTTTCTTCTAATTACAAAAGAGTCTATTCTAGGATATAAATAAGGTAGGAACAAAATAAATAGCCATCTTAATTCACTAACTAAGTGGCTATAATAAATCCTCTCCTTATAATATCTTCTAAAATAACCTCTAGCACTCACACATATGTTAACAATAGATACAAGATTTTTCATATTTTTATACACTGCACGTAAATGCAGTATGACACCGATCCTCAATTTCTTTTTGTATGCGCAAGTTATATCCAAAAGAGCAACAGTAGGTTTAAAATCAACACCTTAACTTTGGGCGCCTATAACGTTTTCATAAAAAGTGCAAATCACACAAAATTTGCACCTAAACCAGATCCAAAAACCTAAACCTTATGATCCTAGCCTCTGATGTTCGACTCTTTTCCAAAAACAAACCCTAACTCCTAATAAACCCTCGGGCAGCCTCCTTGAAGCCCATTGGGCATGATTTTTGGCCAATTACAATAGAGATTTCTATCATCTACCTCTATTCATCCATATGGATGGCCAAACTACCCTTTTTATACTAAAATCCCTTTTCTAACCTTTCTTCTTATAAGATTTACATATTTGGTGTTTTAAGCACCAAATAAAAGAAGTAAATAAGATCTTAAGGATCACCAATGTCTAACATAGGTGACTTAAGATATATACAAGTTACTATCAATATAAAATTAACTTCAAAAGTCACTATTAAAAAAAAAATAAGGTTGTATAAACCTTAATAATAATCTTTTTAATAGATCCTTCCTAAACTAGCAACCTAATCACATCCTATAATCAATAAAATCCACTGATATGACTTTCATTTAGCTAAGTAATAAATTATACATTAAATATATATGTACAATTTTTTCACATAGTAGCCAAACCACAATACAACAACGTTCTTATCTTGCTCCAAAAGAAGGAGATGCAGCTTTTGATCAACAAAGAACGACCCTCTTGAAGCCAGAACAATTTTATCTTCGAGCAATCAAATCAACATTGACCGTTGATTCGAATTTTCTCAAGAAAATCCAATCAAGTATGTCCTCAGACCCTCTTGTTCATGATATTAAGAACAATTCATCTAAGTCTCATGATACTTTCAAGTTCGAATCCAAGAACAATCTACTCTACTTTGAGGGATGCTTGTATATCTCAGAAGGCGAAGCACGACTACGTGCTCTTGAAGCTCGTCACAATTTTCCCGCAGCAGGACATTTTGGGTACAACAAGACTCTGGAACTAATATCAAGAGATTTTTGGTGGCCTCAAATGTGGAAGGTAGTTAAGGAGTTTGTACAATCATGCGATGTCTGTTCAAGATCAAAAATCCCTCGTCATCGACCTTACGGACTTCTTTAACCACTACCTATATCAAAACAACCATGGTCTTCTATCTCTATGGATTTTATCACAGATCTATCAATTTCAAGTTCATATGATTCCATATTTGTGATTGTAGATCGGTTTACTAAGATGGCATACTTTGTACCATGTACAAAATCTATCACAGGTGAAAAAATAGCTAAGCTCTTTCTTGACAACATCTATCGCTATCATAGATTGTCAAGGGATATTATGTCAGATAGAGGAATGCAATTTATATGCAAATTTTGGAGAACCCTGTTCAAGATATTGAAGGTGGATATAAAACTATCTTCAGCCTTCCATCCTCAAACAGATGGTCAAACGGAACGAGTGAACCAAGTCTTGGAGCAATATTTGAGGTGTACCATCAATTACCATCAAGACGATTGGACAACTCTTTTGCCATTGGCAGAGTTTGCTTATAATAATTTGGTACATTCTTCTACTCAACTTACACCTTTCTTTGCCAATTATGGTTATCACCCATGACTTGATATTTTTGACTTTTCAAAAGCTGATAATCCTGCGGCAAAAGATTTGGCAAATCAGTTGGCAGAGCTACATGCAACAATGAAGGTGCAATTAAAAGAAGCTCAGGAATGACAAAAGATCAATGCAGATGTCTATCGCAAGCAACAACCTCAATTCTATGTTGGTGATAAGATATGGCTACTTCGTCAAAATATCAAGACTATTCGTCCTTGTGATAAGTTGGACTATCGGAGGCTTGGACCATTCTCAATTTGTGAACAAGTCAATCCAGTCACTTATCAATTAAAGCTACCAGAGTCTATGAAGATTCATCCTGTATTCTATGTGTCTCTACTTGAGCCATACAAGACAACAAATATACAAGGAAGAAAACAAATCCCACCGCCTCCTATAGAAGTAGATAACAATGAAGAATTTAATGTGGAAGAAGTCTTAGATTCGAGGCGGCGCCAGAATAGGTTGGAATATCTTATTTATTGGCGCGGATACAATATTAGTGAGCGCACATGGGAACCGGCAAAGAATCTTGCAAATGCAACAAGGAAGGTGGAGACCTTTTATCAACGACATCTATCAAAACCAAGATGAAGACCTCTCCTATAAAAGAAACAAGATGTAGGCAAGATAACATTCAACTTTCTAACCTTGTTTGTAACTTCTTTGTATTTGTGGCGCTGAGGAAATGGAGAACCAACAACCAGCGGATTTGACTCAAGATCCTTCATTTGCTGACTTTTCGGTGTCGTGTAGTAATACGACCACTAGGTGAAAGAGGGGAGGAGTGATTATATTATAGTAGAGCTCAAATGAAAATATTAAAGAAATTTTTCTTAGAAAAATAGATAATAGACAAGGAGGTAGTAAAAATTAAAAGGTGCTAATGCTGCCTTTTATAAAAAGGAATTCTACTTACTTTGTATAGCCATAAATATGATAAAACAAAGTAGATTAGAAAGATAATTGATATAGGCATGTTAAATAAGAATTTAAGAGTAGGTTTTAGAGAAATTTACCTCAAAATTACAAGAGTTGATACCCGGAGAGGGCCGGTTAAGAACCTGGGTCGAAACCAGACCCTAGGGCACAAAACCGCGTGCCGACGGCGAATGGAGGAGTTTTTTGCAGATCGGAGATTGGGATTAGGGATTGAACTTAAAGGATTTTGTACAAGAGTTAGTTTCGAGTAATTTGGATAGAAAATGACTTTGTAATAGCTTTGCAAAGTTAGGATTGTTTTTGGCTACTTGAGATTTTGTGAAATAAAATAGGGTTGATATTTTAGGCAATTTCAGAAGTTTTGCAATAGATCTATGGCTGGAAATTTGTGGGTTTTTGGGTATTTTTGTTGTTAATGTATGCTATGAATTTGAGCTGAATCTAACAACTTAGTTGTACGTAATTGAGGTTTAAGTGGGTCAAGGTCTCGGAATTTAAGTTTTGAGGGTCAGTTAAGGTTTTTAAGATCTTGAGCAATCTGCCAGTTGGATTGGAGTAATTTTTGTTTGTGTGAATAATAGACTTGTTTTGCTATATACATGAGTGATTTGAGACTGATTGAATGGTGACAAGGGAGAAATCAGCACTAGAAGATCAGCATCAAGGTTGGAGAAGGAGGCCAACCAACACCCGAGAAGTTTTTGGGATTTTTCTTCCATTTGGTAAGTTCGATTTCCTTCAAATTTATTGTGCTTGTTTTTGACTAAGAGGTTGAAGGGTATACAAAGTTTTAAATAAGATCAATGATTTGATCAACAGATATTGAGGTTCTAATTTTCCTAGGATTGATTTGAATTGGTTAGAGTTTGGTTTAAGATTTGTTTAGGATTCGATTTAGGGTTTAGGGTTTATTTAGGGTTTGGTTTAGGGTTTAGGATTTGTTTAGGATTTGTTTAAAGTTTGGTTTAGGGTTTGGTTTAGGGTTTAGGGTTTGACTAGGGTTTGACCAGGGTTTGACTTAGGGTTTGACTTAGGATTTGATTTAGGATTTGACCAGGGATTGATTTAGGATGTGACTAGGAATTGACTAGGATTTGACCAGAGTTTGACTTAGGATTTGACTTAGGATTTGACTTAGGTTTTGACTAGGATTTGACCAGGATTTGATTTAGGGTTTGATTTAGGATTTGACTAGGGATTGATTTAGGATTTGATCAGGGATTGATTTAGGATTTGACTAGGGTTTGACCAGGGTTTGACTTAGGGTTTGATTTAGGATTTGAACAGGGATTGATTTAGGGTTTGACTAGGATTTGACTAGGATTTGACCAGAGTTTGACTTAGAATTTGATTTAGGTTTTGACTAGGATTTGACCAGGGTTTGACTTAGTGTTTGATTTAGGGTTGACCAGAGATTGATTTAGGATTTGACTAGGGTTTGACCAGGGTTTGACTTAGGGTTTGACTAGGTTTTGACTAGGGTTTGACTTAGGGTTTGATTTAGATTTTGACTAGGATTTGACTTAGAATTTGAATAAGATATAACTTAGGATTTGACTTAGGATTTGAATAAGATATAATTTAGGGTTTTAAGATTCTATTTTTAGTATTTTCTAAATTTAGTATTTTATATATTATTTTCTATTATGATTAATATATGATTCATTTATTCTTCTTTTGTAATTGCTTTAAGATTGAATGAAGATTTGATTAATATTGTTAAGATTTAATAGAAGTTGTATAGGATTCTATTAAAGTTGTTAGGATCTTGTTGTTGTGTATTTCCTTTTTGTCTTCTACAGCCAGGTGCCCGAAGCATTCTCGAGCAAAATTGCATGTATTACGACACCGGATGAGACATTGCGATTGTCATAACCTTCAAGACGACACAACCGAGATGAAGATCTTCAAGAACGACATGTTCTTCTTCGAATAGATGGCGAGATACAACGTGTTTGGTATCACGACCTTGGAAGAGACTCCCGATGTTTGGTGATTGGAGGTAGGAACAACTCCTGATGGTATTCCAAACGTGTTATTCGAATGAAGTTATGAAGGTCACAACAATGATCAAATAACAGGGTGGTCTTCCCGCCTCGGAATGGGACATTATCAATGGCTGAGAGGACCCATTAATTATCTTTGAAGAGAACAAAGATTAGAATATGTGGCAAATACAATCCGACGCATCTTAGACTTCCTCAACATCTAACCACCGCTCCTCGTAGAACTCGTGCCTAAAAGGAGGGGTAATGTCACGGACATACACATAGTTACCTATATAATTAAGTAGAACTAGATAAAAGTAGATAAAAGTAGATTAATTCTATAATATCTTCTAGAATAACTTCCTGGAAGCTTCATAGACGCTGCTTTGATCGTATAGGTGTCTATAGTTGATTTCTTGGTTAGAAACTTGGTCAACAAGTTAACCATGTGCCACACATGTTAATAGCTTGTTCTTCAAGCTAACTACGTGGCGCACATGTAAAAAACTTGTCTTGCAAGCTAAGGCAAGTGGCCTTCAAAGTCAACACATATTGGAGGTCTTATAGAACATCACCACGTAGCTTCTAGTTAGATAGTATATATAGAGACAAGAGTGAAGCCTTCTTCACTCTTGTCAACTCCTTTCTAGCTTCTAATCTAGTTTTAAGAGTCTCTAGTTGTCTTGTCTTTTGACAATAGCCATTCCAGTTTCTATTGAATATATATTTTCTTATTTCTATTTTATAAGAGAAGTCTCACTTGTCCATTTGATTTCATCGAGTTCTTGTCCTTGACACCTTGTTGACCAAGTTTCCAACCTACCAATCACCTATAGATATGTATAAAGGTGATTTCGTGTCTATGAAGCTTCTAGGAAGCTTTTCTATCAGATTTTATCAAATCAATTTATTTTACCTACTTCTATTGGTCTATTATTACTTAGATAGTTTACTGGAGTAAATCTTATGTCCGTGACACCTAAAAGAAAATTTTAATAATTAACTTTTATCTATTAGCTATTAAAATAAGAATTAATCTAAGAGGCGTTTATAAACCTTTTCTTAAGTATCTTAAATTTCCAATGAACCAAGATAGCTAAGTATTAAGTAGAATTTATCCTTATTCATACTTTTCACTATATGAACATGTTACAACATGACAACGGCACGGCCAGCTAGTCCACAGGTAGTGGATCACAAAATTGGAGAATCAAGTAGATCATTGGAACGAGAGGCTATACTAGTAATTACACTAGGGCAAGTTCTAATTTGTTTGACAATTGAAGTTGCGGCTAAAGTTTCAATTTTGATAGAAATCAACTAATTAGAGTTTCCACAAGGTAGAATATCGGAAGGAGTGAATTTCAAGGAAGTTATATTGGATTAGATTTTCTAATTGCAGCTCAAGGTGAGTAAATTGGATGAGGAGGGTAATTTAAGGCAGCAATTGGAGGCAAGTAGAAAAGAAAATACTGGAACAAAGTTGCAAAATTATAGAACAGGATCAAATTATCAAGGAAAAGATGGAATCCAAGTTGCAATTGGAGCGTAATTTAAGGGAAGAAGAAGAAGCTTAGACAAAAAAAAAATAACTCACTCAACATATCTTGAAAGGCAAAAAGTAAGAATTATTATAGAATTGGAGGACATGGGATTTGGAAGGGGAGGAGGTGAAGTATCAATTGAAAGTAAAATGAGAGAAGGCAGCATTTCTAAAACACAAAAAGAGGAAATTGGATGACCAATATAGAATTGAAATAGAAGAATTACAGGCAGAAATTAGAACCTTGAAAGCTGTAGTGACAAAATTAGAAAGTGATTTAGCCAATATTGGTCGGTCATAGATGTCCGTCCTACTACTTTCAATAATTGATAAATTGAAGGAGAAGATGAGGCAACATCAACACTATATGGAAGCAAAAGATATCAGGATTCTACAATTGGAAGCTCAAGTTCGTGAATTGGAAGTGTATAATGAGGATTTATTAGTCCAATTGAAAATACAACTATTGAAAATATCGGAGGAGGACAAGGACTTATCATTAGAATCAAAATCAATGGAACCACCTATAAAGAATGTTGGGATTGATCAATCCAGCGAGCTAGAGGGATAAAAATTTAAAAAAATTAAAAATATATATATATATATATATATATTAATTCTATGTTTGTAAGGATATTATACAATTAGGAGTGGGATTACATAGAATGAGCAGGATTTTTTTTTTTTTAATAATACATAGTATGTAAGATTAAGAAAAGTCAATAAATCAATAAAAAGATAGTTTAGAAGATAGAATGGATGATATAATTAGAAAAAGTAATTAACATCAAGAGTCGGGATAAACATAAATGGATTGAAGAAGAAGTAGAGAGGGCTAGAGTGTGAAAGTCGAAAGCCAAGATAAGCTTGGTGCTATGTCTTTTTTTTATTTTTTTTATTTTTTTTTGTGATAAGACTATAGTTGAAAGACTGATATTCATTCCAATTGTTAAACAATATAAATTGAGAAGTATGGTAATAAAATAAAAATTTGATTTATAAATGGCTGAATAAGAAAATAAAGTTATTTATCATTGAATTTTGTGTAGTGGATTGGAAGCCGAAGATTGTATATGTGAATGTAGTTTAATTGTAAATGATGATGTTGTGCCGTTGTCGTGTTGTGACACGATTATATAGTGAAACTATGACTAAAAATGATTTTTCAATTAATATTCTATTATCTTAATTCAACAAGAATTCAACATATTTTAACAAGGTTTTTATGAAAGCCTCTTAGTTTATTTTCTTCACTTAATAGCTAGTACATAAGAATTAGTTAGTAATTTTACCTTCTAGGCTATAGTAATTCTTTTACTACCTTAGACAGGCCATAAAATGATAAAAATATGGTAAAAAAGATAAATTATTAGCATGATTGATACTAGGATTAAGTTGAGGATAGGATTAGGCTATAAAATTCCTAGGATAGATTAGATTGATACCCGGGGATTGGCCATTTGTAGGACAAGGTCGAAATCAGACCTCTAGTCACAAAAACGGCTGCCTAGGGCAAAATACAAGGGTTTTTTCAGATCGGATTTTTAAATTGGATAGCTAGCTTGAAGCTTGTTCCAAAGGTGTTAAGCTTAATGCCATAAGATTTTAGATGACTTTGCAATTGTTGTTCAAAGTCAATGTTTATATTGGTGTTTTGGATTTTATATAAGACAATGATGGCTTGCATTCTTGATTGATTCGTGCAATTTGTATAGCATCTATAGTTCAAAATTTGTTATTATTTGGATTGTTAAGTATGCTAAGTGTGTACAAAATTTTGTATTAATCTAGCAATGCAATTAGGAGATATTTGAGCTTTAATACAAAGGATTGTCGGAAGTTGGCAGTTTAGGATTGGATAGGATTTCTGTGATAAGTAAAGATCTATCAATTGAATCAACGTAAATTTTGGCATGGTGATAGAAGACTTATGGATTAAGCTATATACCAAGTTTGAATTGAAGTTAATAATGGAAGAAGGAGAAATCTTCACTGAAATTTCTGCATCAATTTTCAAGTTGGTGGCCGAGGGGCATTAGTGCGGTTTTTGGACATTTTCTCGCAATCTGTAAAGTGAGTTGGGCTGAATTTTTTTGAACATATAGAAGGCTTATATCAGCATTTGTATGCAAAATTTCACACTAAGTAGATGGTTGGATTGAAAGTTATAGCTTGGCAAAGCTCACTAAATAGGATTAAGACTTACAAACAAAAATAAAAATTGCTTAATTATAAAAGAAACAAAGAAATTGAGATATATGTATGGTTGATGTTATTAAAAAGAGTGTTTTTAAAAACTTTTGAATTGAACTTTGAATTATATTCTTCATATATGGATGAAACCTATTAGGATTTCTTGATTATTAGCAAACACAACTTTACCTTCTACAGCTAGGCATCTGGTGCATTCCCCAACAAGACAACATATGATACGACATAAGTGGTGAATCCGATGTGAAAGTTTGGGGTGGAAGGTATTGGCTTTTGTTTGTGGTTATTTGCATTGATGGCACAAGATGATAATAAGGTTGATTTTAAAGTTTTTGGAATACTTGGAGCTTTGGAGGATATCTTGAATTACAATGGTGGTATTTAAATTATCATGGAGCATTATACGGCTTTATAAACATCTTGGAGCATTTTTGAATTATCATAAGTTATTTATTGGAGGATTTCAAGGGATATTTTTGAACATTGTAGAACAAAATAGAAGATGTTTTATTAAAGTCTTTGGATAGATTGAATATTTTGGATGGATCAAATATTAATGAGTTTTTTAAGGCTTTTTGTATATTCATGGAGGAGCAACAAAAGATGCAAGCAATTGAAAGGGATATCACAAAGGCATTGCAAGGAATCATCAATAAATATGGGATGTTTGAAGGATACAACATCACTAAGTTTTTACAAGTTTATACATGTGAGATGGAGACATGCCAAATTCCTGAGGCAAAGATGATTTCAAGCTTCTATTTGGCTATTGAACCTAGGATTCATAAAAAAGTGAAGAGATTACTTAAACAAGGTGTAGAGACATGGTCAAAATTTCAAGAACTTTTAAAAGAAGAATTTATTGATCCAAATGAAAATAGGATTACCAAGCGAAAGTTTTTGGATTGGATAGAATTACAACCAGGCATACATATGGATCTTTATGAATTCTTGGAAGAATTTAAGAGGAGATTTTATCAACTATTATTCTCAGAGAGATGGTCATTGGATGCTATTAAAGTAGAATTTTTTTTAAATAGTCTTGATGATGTCTTGAGAGATAAGTTTTTCATGCTTCTTGCAGATGAGTCTACGGAGAGTGATTGTACCAATAATTGGGAGGAGTTGAAAAAAGCAGTGATGGTTTTAGTAAAGTAACAAAGAGCACAAGCTAAAGGAGTTGTAGTATGGCCTAAGAAATCTTCTACTTTGGCTTCTATATCATCTTCATCAATGTAAGGGATTAATCTTGAAAAAAGAGAAATGAAAGAGCAACTGGAGGACTTCAAGGTAGGTGTCAAGGACATGAACTAGAAAAAGATGCATAATCTAATAGAAATTGTATCAAAGAAAAATCACAAAATGAGAATAAGAAAGTATGTATATTCAAAGAAAACTAGAATAGCTATTGCCAAAGACTAGAAACATGAAGACCCTTGAAACTAAACTAGAACCAAGAAAGGAGTTGACAAGAGTGAAGAGGGCTTTACTCTTATTTCTATAAATATCATCTAATTAAGAGCTACGTGGCGGTATTCTATAAGACCTCATATACATATCAAACTTGCATGACAAGTTTCCCACATGTGCGCCACGTACTTGGCTTGTTCCGCAAGCTACCAATATGTGTGACACATGGCTAGCTTATTCCACAAGCTACCAATATGTGCACCATATGGCTAGCTTATTGATCAAGTTTTTAATCTACCAATCACCTATAGACATATATAAAGATGATTTCGCATCTATAAAGCTTCTAGGAAGCTTCTCTATCAGATATTATCAAATCAACTTATTTTACCTATTTCTATTAGTCTATATTATTTAGATAATTTATTGGAGTAAATCTTATGTCTGTGATATTATCTGCCCTTCTAGGAACAAGTTCCATGAGAAGCGGTGATTATATGTTGGAGAAGCCCAAGATACATCAAATTGACCTTGTCACATACTCTCATCTTTATTTCTTTTGAAGGTAGTTCATAGGTCCTTTCAACCATTGATAATGTTTTATACCAGGGTGAGAGGACCACCCTGTTATTTGATCATTGTTGAGGCCTTTATAACTTTCTTCAAAGAAAATATTAGGAACACCATCAAGAGTAGTTTCTACCTCTAAAAGTATCACCAAACATCTGGAGTCTCTTCCAAGGTTGTGATACCAAACACATTGTATATTGCCATCAATCCAAGGAAGGACATGTCGTTCTTGAGGGTCTTCATCTCTATTCCATCGTCTTAAAGGTTGTGATAGTTGTAATGTCTCGTCCGATAAATCAACAAATGATGGCTCTTGAGCTGAATTTGCTGGTTGTTGATCATCCATCTCTTTAGAACGAACAAATCTAATGACAAACAATGATACAAGGTAGGATGAAACCTCTATAAAACTTGCTTTGCTTTATAGCAAAGATTTTTTTGAGTATTTATCTTGGTTTTGATGGATGTTGTCGATGAAATGCATTGACTTTTATTGATGCATTTATTAGATTCTTTAATGGCTCTCATGTGCGTTCACTAATATCGTATCTACGCCAATGCACAAGATATTATAGTCGATTTTGGCGCCTCCTTGAATCTAAAATCTCTTCAACCTCGAATTCTTCATCGTTGTCTACTTCTACAGGAGGCAGTGGTATTTGTCTTCTTTCTTGTATATCCACTGTCTTGTATGGCTTGAGTAGTGACACATAGAATACAAGATGGATCTTTATGGACTCCGATAGGTATAATCAATATGCAACTAGATTGATTTGTTTAGAAATAAGAAAAGGTCCAAGCCTACAATAGTCCAATTTATCACAAGGACAAGTAGTCTTGATATTGTGACAAAGTAACTATACCTTGTCCCCTACGTTGAATTGTGGTTGTTCTTTGCGATATGCATGTGTATTTGTTTTTTGTCATTCTTGAGCTTCTTTTAATTACACCTTCATTATTGCATGTAGCTCTAACAAATAATTTGCCAAAGCTTCTGCTGCTAGATTATCAACTTTTAAAAAGTCAAAAGCATCAAGTCGTGGATGGTAACCATAATTAGCAAAGAAAGGTGTTTGTTGCATAGAAGAATGTATCATATTATTATAAGCAAATTTTTCCAATGGCAGAAGAGCTGTCCAATCATCTTGTTGGTAGTTGATGGTACACCTTAAATATTGCTCCAAGACTTGGTTCACGCGCTCTGTTTGTCCATCAGTTTGAAGATGAAAAGCTGAATATAACTTTATGTCTACTTTTAAGATCTTAAAAAGGGTTTTCCAAAATCTTGATACAAATTCAGTTCTCTTATCCGATATAATATCCTTAACTAATCCATGATAGCGATAGATATTATCAATGAAAAGCTTAGTTGTTTCTTCACCTGTGATAGATTTTGTGCTTGGTACAAAATGTGCCATGTTGTTGAACCGATCTATTATCACAAATATAGAGTCATAAGATCTTGAGCTTGAAAGATCTATGATGAAATCCATAGAAATAGAAGACCATGGTTGTTCTGGAATAGGTAATGGCTGAAGAAGCCCAAAAGGTCGATGACGAGAAGTCTTTGATCTTGAGCAAATATCACATGATTGTACAAAGTCTTTAACTGCCTTCCACATTTGAGGCCACCAAAAATCTCTTGATATAAGTTTCAAAGTCTTGTTGTATCCAAAATGTCCTACTGCTGGAAAATCATGACGTGTTTGAAGAACACGTTGTCATATTGCATTTACGGGCAGTGTATAAAAATATTATATATCTTGTTAATACATGTGTGAGTGCTAGAGGTTATTTTAGAAGATATTATAAGGAGAGGATTTATTATAGCCACTTAATTAGTAAATTAAGATGGCTATTTGTTTTGTTCCTATCTTATTTATATCCTAGAATAGACTCTTTTGTAATTAGAAGAAAGATAAAGGTTGTTTTACCTTTCTTATTGACTTTTGAGGTAGAATGGATCTTGTGAGGGGTTAAAAAATAAGAGCATGGGATGAATAAGGCTTGACCAATAGGATTTGGCTGCCCATGTGGGCGTGTCATAGTCTAATATGGAAGGAAAGGGAGATATACTCCTCTTATTAGACACAGGGTTTGGGCAGTTTTGAGAGGTGAAATTTGGAGAGAGATAGATCTAAGGAGATAGAAGCATTTGTAATAAAAATTGGTAGGTGTGTTCTTTGAGTTGTGAGGATTTTAGAACCTACTCATTTGCTTGTATTGGAGTTGTGAGCAAAAAGTTATGCTTGTTTTAGTAGAGTGAGGTATACTGCTATTAAAAAGTGACAGTAGAACTTCGATCTACCACTGTAAGTTTGATTTCAAGTCTTTCTTAGTGAAACTTATTGAGAGTGTAGGAAGTTGTATTAGCTTTCTATTAAGACATCTCTTGTAGCATTTGGAGTTAGAGAGGAAAAGTTGTGAGCTTGAGAGTGGAAAAGGGTTTGTTGCTACCCGACGAAGAGGGATAGAGACTTTGTTCGACCACCCAAGTCGGAAAATATCTTCAATATTTTTGATGTTTTAGATGCTTATAGTAGCTTGTATAAGCTTTCTATGAAAACAAAAATCAATACATTTAGAGCTTTGATGAAAGTTTTATGAGCCGTGAAGTGTCAAGAAGGCAAATTGTTGCTAGGGTTTGAAGAGTAGAATCAACTAGCTATAAAATCTGGAGTTTGAGAGGTATGCATGCGAAATTTTAGAAAAAATCAGATGATGGAGTGAGCTTTCTAAAAAGCTATTGCATGTCCAATTTAGAGAAGGGAAGTAATCACAACAAAGGCTGAAGTGAAGAGGAGCTTTGCTGCCTTTGCATTTGCTAGGAAATTTTAGTGCATATTTCTTTTAGCCATAACTTTTAAACGGTAAGTCATCTATTTGTGAAATTTTGATATGTTTTACAATGGATTATTGGATTTCCATAGGTTATAAGCATGCTTAATTTGAACTTTGGATGAATTTTTAGTGATTTATTTAATTTCATCTTATTGTATAACTTGTATTCTTTACATGCGATTGTATTTTAAGGTATACTTGAATATATACACACTTTGCTTATACTTTTTATATAAGTATATATACTTGTATCTATTTCAAGTATTTATACAAGTATTTTATAAGTATTATATATAATATTTGTATAAGTATTTGTATAAGTATTATATTAAGGATTATATACTATTTTATACAAGTATTTATATAAGTATTTGTATAAGTATTATATAAGTGTTTATATAATTATTATTCAAGGGTTTATACTTTATAATTATATAAGTCTTATATAAGTATAATACAAATATAATTTGAAAGCTTGAACAAATATTGTGCAAGTATAGAAGATACTTGCATGGCTTCAACTCATGTTCTCTACTAGTTCTAGTAGCAGCTAGGAACCCGGCATTTTCTCAAGGCAAATTCTCTCTATCCGACAACATTGTCATATTGCAGCATGTTTATATAGTGAAAGGTATAGATAAGAATAATTTATATTTAATACTTGATTATTTTAGTTCAATAGGAACTTAAGATACTTAAAAAAAGGATTATGGAAACCTCTTAGATTATTTTCTTGTTTTAATAGCTAACAAATAAAAGTTAGTTGTTAAAATTTTCTTCTAGGCTATACAAACTCTATTACTGATTTTGAAAAGCCATAGGTTAATTAGAATAGGATAGAAAAAGAAAATAGTTTTTATGGTTGATACTAGGATTAAGTTAAAGATAGGATTTAACTTAAAAATCCTTAAAATTAGTTGAATTAATACCCAAGGAAAGACCGGATATGAGACAGGGTCGAAATCAGACCTCTAGGAACAAAAATGACTGCCGAAGGCAAGGAAAGTGGATATTTGAAGATCGGCGATTAAAATTGGATAGCTAGCTTGAAAGAAGTTCCAAAGGCATTTAGCTTGCGACCATAGGGTTTTGGAAGACTTAGCAATTGCTATTGAAAGTCAGGGATTATATTGGTGATTTGGATTTTTATATAAGACAATGATGGCTTGCATTATTGAGCGATTCATAAAATCTGTGAAGCATCTATAGTTCAAAATTTGATATTGTTTGGATTATTAGGTGTGCTAAGTGTATACAAAAATTTGTATTAATCTAGTAATGCAATCAGGAGATATTTGAGTTTTGATACAAAGGGTTGTCGGAAGTTAGCAGTTTAGGATTGAATAGGATTTCTCTGATAACTAAAGAACCACTAATTGGATCAATGTAATTTTTGGTGTGCTGATAGAAGACTTTTAGATTAAGTTACACACCAAGTTTGAGTTGAAGTTAATAGTGAAAGAAGGAGAAATCACCACTGGAGTTTCTACATCAATCTTCATGTTGGTGGCCGAGTATCATTAATGCGCTTTTTGGGCGTTTTCTTGCAATTTGTAAGTTAGGTTGGGCTAAATTTTTTTGAGCATGTAAAAGGCTTATACTAGCATGTGTGTGCAAAATTTCACTTTAAATGGACGGTTTATTTAAAAGTTATAGCTTTTCAAAGCTTACTAATTAGGATTAGGGCTTATAAATAAAAATAAAAATTGCTTTAATTATAAAGAAAATGAGGTAATTGGGGTATATGTAAGGTTAATTTTACTAAGAGGAGTTTTTTTAAACACTTTTGAATTGAAGCTCGAATTATATTCCTTATATATGGGTGAAACCTATTAGGATTTCTTGAGTATTTGCAAACAGTACTTTACCTTCTACAGCTAAGTGCCCGGTGCATTCCCGAACGAGACAACACGTAATACGACAACGTGGAATACATGATGGATCTTAATGGACTTTGATAGGTATTATCGATATGCAACTAGATTGATTTGTTCAAAAATAGAAAAAGATCTAAGTCTATGATAGTCCAACTTATCTTAAAGACAAATAGTCTTGATATTGCGACAAAGTAATCATACCTTATCTTCCATGTTGAATTGTGGTTGTTCCTTGCCATATGCATCTGCATTTATTTTTTGTTGTTCTCGAGCTTCTTTTAATTCCACCTTCATTATTGTATGTAGCTCTGACAAATGATTTGCCAAATCTTCTGCTATTGGATTATCAACTTTTGAAAAATCAAAAGTATTAAGTCATAGATGGTAACCATAATTGGCAAAGAAAGGTATTTGTTGCGTAGAAGAATGTATTATATTATTATAAGCAAATTCTACCAATGGTAAGAGAGTTGTCCAATCATCTTATTGGTAGTTGATGATACACCTCAAATACTATTCTAAGACTTAGTTTATATGTTGTCCTGTTGTGGTTCGGCTACTATGTGAAAAAATTATACATGTATATTTAATGTATAATTTACTACATAGTTAAATAAAAGTCATATTAGTAGACTTTTATTGGTTATAGGATGTGATTAGTTTGCTAGTTTAAAAAAGATCTACTAAAAGGATTATTATTAAGATTTAGACAACCTTATTTTCTTTTTAGTAGTGACTTTTGAAGTTAATTTTATAATGATAGTAACTTGTATATATCTTAAGTCACCTTTGTTAGACATTGGTGATCCTTTTTATTTATTTACTAAAGCTTTGGTGCTTAATTATAAAAGAAGGGTTAGAAGAAGGTTTTTAGTGTAAAAAGGGTAGTTTGGCCATCCATGTGGATGGATAGAGATAGATGATAGAAGTCTCTATCCTAATTGGCCAAAAATCATGCCCAATGGGCTTCAAGGAGGCTGCCCGAGGATTTATTAGGAGTTAGAGTTTGTTTTTCAAAAGGAGTCAAATATCAGAGGCTAGGATCATAAGGTTTAGATTTTTGGATCTGGTTTAGGTGCAAATTTTGTGTGATTTGCACTTTTTATGAAGAAGTTATAGGCGCTCAAAGTTAAGGTGTCGATTTTGGACCTATTGTCACTCTTTTGGATATAATTCGCACATATAGAGAGCAATCAAGGATCCACGACTAGGATTGGAGAGAGAAATTTTATAACTACACTTTTTATGTGCGGCTTGATAAAATCCAAGCTAGAATGAAGGAGATATTGGGAGTTTAAGTCAGTACTTACAAACTTAAGGGCAGTAAGTAAATTGCTTAGATAGTAGTTACATTTTGAGCTATATCTTAGGCAATTTGATAGATTTTTGACTCAAAATTTTCAAGAATATATATGTTTATGTCACAAGACTATGTGCAAAAATCTTGTGGCATTAGAATTTTGGGTTTGTGAGATATAAGGAAAATAGTGCTTAAGTGTCTCTAAGCTAGGGTTTTAAGCACCTGCTAGGGGTTTTGAGATATCAGACGATCAAAAATGAATTTACAATTGATTCTTTCTTGTAGTAAAATTTAACAAAATTATCTATATTTTAAAGTAAATTTTATAAAAATTGAACTATTGGATCAAGAGTTATTAGACTTTAAAGTTCAGCAAGAAATAAGTCCTTGCAGATGAATAAAATTTTGAAGGATTTTTGTGGAAATTTGAACCCTTTTTATACAAACTTATTTGAATACAAGAGGGTTTATATATATAACTTATCTTTTGTGAGATTTTTGTATTATTTGTCTTTTTTATTAAAGATAAATCACTTGTTGAATTTTTGCCATCAAGTTTCAAATAAACTCTCCATAGCCAAGTACCCAGTGCATTTCCAAATAGAAGGCTATGTCATACGACAATACTTTGTTTGTCCATTAGTTTGGTGATGGAAAGCTAAAGATAGCTTTATGTCTACCTTTAAAATCTTAAAAAGCGTTTTCTAAAATTTTGACACAAATTGTGTCCCTCTATCTGATATAATATCCCTTGGTAATTCATGATAGCGATAGATATTGTCAAAGAAGAATTTAGCTATTTCTTCACTTTTGATAGATTTTGTACATGGTACAAAATATACTATCTTGGTGAAATGATCTATGATCCCGAATATAGAATCATATGAACTTGAATTTGGAAGATCTGTGATGAAATCCATAGAAATAAAAGACCAAGGTTGTTTTGGTATTGTTAATAGTTGGAAAAGTCCATAAGATTGATGACAAGGAGTTTTCAATCTTAAACAAACATCACATGATTGTGCAAACTCTTTAATAGCCTTCTACATTTGAAGTCACTAAAAATTTCTTAAAATTAGTTCCAAGGTCTTATTATATCCGAAATATCCAACTGCGAGAAAGTTGTGACGAGCTTCAAGAGCACGTAGTCATGCTTCACCTTCTGAGACGTATAAATGTCCTTCAAAATACAGTAAGTTGTCCCTGAATTTGAACTTTGAAGTATTATGAGATTTAAAAGAATTATTCTTAATATCATGAATAAGAGGATTTGAGGGCATATTTAATTGGATTTGCTTGAGAAATATTAAATCAATAGTCAATGTTGATTTTACTGTTCAAATATGAAATTTTTTCAATTTCAAAAAGATCGTTCTTTGTTGATCAAAAGTTATATCTCTTTTTTTTGGTGTAAGATAAGATTGTCTAGAAAGAGCATCGGATAGATCTTGTTATTTTTCTAGCTGATAAATGATGATGAAGTCGAATCTTCACAAAGACATGCTCCAACAAGCTTGATGACGATTTAATACGCGTATTGACATGAAGTACTCGAGATTCTTGTGATTTGTATACACAATGACTAGACTAGAAGTGCCTTCTAAATAGTGGCGCCATTCTTAAAAAGAATCCACAATTGCAAGAAGTTCTTTATCGTAGATTTTGTAATTGATCTTTGTTGCTGAATATTTCTTGGAATAGAAAGCTATTGGATGGAATTTGTCATTTGCTCCCATTTGTGATAATACTGCACCCAAAGCAAAGTCTGATGCATCTATTTCTATAAAAAATGCCTTAGAGAAGTCGATATGATACAAGATTAGTGTAGAAGTAAGAGCTATTTTCAACGCTTCAAATGATGCTTCTGCTTCTTTACTCCATTTAAGTTTGTCTGTACAAGTTAAACGTGTAAGTGGAGCTACAATTTAAGAAAAGTTCTTGATAAAGATTCAATAGTAATTGACAAATCTCAAAAAACATTGCACATCTCTTTCTTAGGATCCATCATAAGACCATCATTCGAAATGATGTATCCTAAGATATCAACTTGAGTAGTGTGAAATACACACTTTTTTATCTTGGCATATAATCCAATATCTCTAAGTTTTTGTAATACACAAACGAATATATAATTTATGTTCTTTTATATCTTTAGAGTAGATTAAAATATCATCTAAGTAACAGATAACAAAATCATCTAAAATTCACAAAAAATATCATTCATGAGATGCTAAAAAATAATTGGTGCATTTGTGAGTCTAAAAGACATAACATTATATTCAAAATGTTTATACCTTGTTTGAAAAGTAGTCTTCTATCCATCTCCTTTTTTAATGCAGACCAAGTTGTACGCTCCTCATAGATCTATTTTTGTATAGATCTTAGCTTGATTCAATTGACCTAAAACTCCAAATATCAATGATAGAGGATATTTATTCTTAATGATAATCTTGTTGAACTCTTGATAATCTACGCACATCCATAGTGATCCATCTTTTTTCTTTACAAACAAGATAGGAGCTCCTGTTACAGATTTCGAATGATGTATAAAATTCTTGGCTAAGTTTTCATCAATATATTCCTTGAATTTAGCTAACTCATTTTGTGATAAGTTGTAGATTGGTCCAAATGGAGGCTGAGCTCCTTCTTTGAGGTCAATTGAACAATCATACGAACGATGCTCCAGAAGAATATTTATATTTTTTTTTTCAAAAACGTCCTGATAATCCAGATATTGGCTTGGAATGCCACTTAAAGTCTTTCCACCATCAGAAATGGATATGGCATAAATAGCAAAAGTTGATCCTTCTTTTGCTACATTGTCATATGGCGTGATTATCTATCTAGGAATACACTAGGTACCTAGCTGTGGAGAATTCATTTGAAAATTATTAGCAAAATTCTAATAAGTGATTTATCCTTGATAAAAAGGACAAATAATATAAAAATATTACAAAAGAGAAATTATGTAGAAAAAATCCTCTTGTATTCAAGTAGGTTTGTACAAAAAGGGTTCAAATTTCCACAAAAATCCTTCAAAACTTTGTTCACCCGCAAGGACTTATTTCTTGCTTAACTTTAGAATTCAATAACTCTTGATCTAACCATCCAATTTCTATAAAATTTTCTTCAAAGTATAGATAATACTTTTAAGTTTTATCACAAGAAAAAATCTACTATAAACTTATTTCCAATCGTCCGATATCTCAAAAATTTTAGCAAGTGCTTAAAACCCAAGCTTAAAGATAGCCAAGAACTATTTTTCTTATATCTCACAAATCCAAAAATTTAATGCCATAAAAAAATTTTTATATAGTCTTATGACATAAATATATATAATTTTGAAATTTTTGAGCCAAAAATCTATCAAATTGTATAAGATATAGCTCAAAATATAACCACTAGTTAAGCGGGATTACTTACTGCCCTTAGCTTATAAGCACTAACTTCAACCCCCAATATCTCCTTTACTATAGCTTGGATTTTATTAAGCCATATACAAAAAGTATAGTCAAAAAATTTTTCTTTTCAACCGCAGTAGCTAATCTTCTATTGCTTTCTATATGCACGAGTTATATCTACAAGAATGACAGTAGGTACAATTTCAACACCCTAACTTTGAGTGCCTATATCTCTTTCATACAAAGTCCAAATCATATAAGATTTGCACCAAAACCATATCCAAAAATATAAACTTACTAATCCTAGCTTTTAATGTTCAACTCCTCTCAAAAAATAAACCCTAATCCCTAATAAGCCATCGGGTAGCCTCCTTGAAGTCCATTGGGTATGATTTTTGGCCAATTAGAATAGAGATTTCTATCATCTACCTCTATCCATCCAAATAGATAGCCAAACTACCTTTTTTACACTAAAAACCCTTTTCTAATCCTTCTTTTTATAAGATTTATATACTTTGTGCTTTAAGCACCAAATAAAAGAAGTAAATAAGATCTTAAGGGTCACCAATGTCTAACAAAGGTGACTTAAGATATATACAAGTTATTATCAATATAAAATTAATTTTAAAAATCACTAATAAAAAAAATAAGATTATATAAATCTTAATAATAATCTTTTTAATAGATTCTTTCTAAACTAGCAACCTAACTACATCTTGTAACCAATAAAAGTCCACTGACATGGCTCTCATTTAGCTATGTAGTAAATTATACATTAAATATACATATATAATTTTTTCACATAGTAGCCGAACCACAACATGACAGCGTATATAAAAGCTTTTGCATCTATAAGTATGGATTTTATTATACTAGACTTATAGCTTTCACTTGGTCGGTAGGATGTTTAATAATATTCAGAGAAAAGTCAAGTCTACGAGAATTTCAATCTATTTGAGGGTTATATTTTTTTAGCCATGATAAACCTAAAAGAACTGGATTAGATAGAGATTTAATTATGTTAAAGGTTACGTAGCTATTATGACCATCTATTGTTACTTTTATAGGATAGATTTCATGAAAAACATCTCTAAAAGACAATGGATGATCATCTATGACTTCTACATATACGGATTTAGTTTTTTGTAGTAAAGATATTTTACGATTCTTAACAAATTGTTTATTTAGAAAGCATACTGGGGCTCTTGAATCTAATAAGGTAGAGGCTCTGTAGTTTTTTGTTCCTTAATATATATCTATTATTAAATAAGGAGAGGATTTTGAGGAAAGAATAGGACCTTTACTAGGAATTGTACAAGGTTCCAACTACACGGTGTCGTATGACGTGGCCTTCTATCTGGAAATATACTAGATACTTGGCTGTGGAGAGTTTATTTAAAACTTGATGGCAAAAATTCAACAAGTGATTTATCCTTAATAAAAAAGACAAATAATATAACAATCTCACAAAAGAGAAGTTATGCATATAAACCCTCTTATATTCAATTAAGTTTGTACAAAAAAGGTTCAAATTTTTATAAAAATCCTTCAAAACTTTATTCACTTACAAAGACTTATTTCTAATTTAACTTTAGAATTTAATAACTCTCGATTTAACTATTTAATTTCTATAAAATTTAATTCAAAGTGTAGATAATCCTCTTAAGTTTCACCACAAGTAAGAATCAACCATAAATTTGTTTCCAATTGTCCGATATTTCAAAACCCCTAATAGATGCTTAAAACCCTAGCTCAAAGACACCTGAGTACTATTTTCTTTATATCTCACAAACCCAAAATCTTAATGCCCTAAAATTTTTGCACATAGTCTTGTCACATAGAAATATACACTCTTGAAAATTTTGAACCAAAAATCTTTCAAATTGCCTAAGATATAGCTCAAAATATAACCACTATGTAAGCGGGTCACTTACTGCCTTTAAGTTTGTAAGCAGTGACTTCAACTCCCAATATCTCCTTCATTCTAGCTTGGATTTTATCAAGCCGCACATAAAAAGTGTAGTTATAAAATTTCTCTCTCCAATCCTAGTCGTGGATCCTTGATTGCTCTCTATATGTGCGAATTATATCCAAAAGAGTGACAGTAGGTCCAAAATCGACACCTTAACTTTGAGCGCCTATAACTTCTTCATAAAAAGTGCGAATCACACAAAATTTGCACCTAAACCAGATCCAAAAATCTAAACCTTATGATCCTAGACTCTAATATTCGACTCCTTTCGAAAAACAAACTCTAACTCCTAATAAACCCTCCGGCAGCCTCCTTGAAGCCCATTGGGCATGATTTTTGGCCAATTAGGATAGAGACTTCTATCATCTATCTCTATCCATCCACATGGATGGCCAAACTACCCTTTTTACACTAAAAACCTTTTTTTAACCCTTCTTCTTATAAAATTTACATACTTGGTGCTTTAAGCACCAAATAAAAGAAGTAAATAAGATCTTAAGGATCACCAATGTCTAACAAAGGTGACTTAAGATATATACAAGTTACTATCATTATAAAATTAACTTCAAAAGTCACTACTAAAAAGAAAATAAGGTTGTCTAAATCTTAATAATAATCCTTTTAGTAGATCTTTTTTAAACTAGCAAACTAATCACATCCTATAACCAATAAAAGTCTACTAATATGACTTTTATTTAACTATGTAGTAAATTGTACATTAAATATACATGTATAATTTTTTCACATAGTAGCCGAACCACAACACGATAATGGTTCCTATTTTAGCTGGACAAATTTATTTTCTGACATGTTGTTTTCTTTGACAGTCATACTTCTCATTTTGTAGTTGTATCGTTTCTTTGGATAATATTGAGCAGTGTACTTAGGTTCTCTATAATATATACATAATCCTCTTTAATGACACCAAATCTTTTTTTGTTCAATAAGAGGTTTAAAACGTACCACATCAATTTGCATATCTTCTACTTCCAAATGTATGTTTTATGAGGACATTGATATTGCTATTGAATAATAATATTGACGCTCTCTTGTATGACTCTTGGATCAAAATTCAAAAAGTCAATTGTCATACTTTACACTAAAATCAATTGCTTGACTCAATGTCTGAGGATCGGATAAATTGAGCATTAATTTTTTTTATCTCATATTGTAATCCATAGAGAAATTGGCTGATAAGTGCAATATCATCCCACTTGATATCAGTTACTAGTTGTCAAAATTGTGAAGCATATAACGACATTGATTTATTGCCTTGTCGTAGGATGCAAATTTTGTTGATTGCAACATAGATTGCATCATGTTCTCCATATATAGATCAAAATTCTATTAAAAATACTTCTAAATTATCTAATATTAGATCATATTATTCAAAAAGAGATAAAAACTATAATAAAGTAGAATCCAAAAGTAACATTCTAATAAACATAACTTGAGATCCTTGCGTAGGATAACTTTGAGGTTGAAGTTCAATCACCAATTATACCCGATTGACGAATCTTCAAAACTTAGATCTTGTGCCATCAAACTTCTCAAGCAAACTAATTTTTTATTTGCTAATGTTTGAATGGTGTTCCATCATAGGTGAGGTAATATGATTTGGTGTAGATATTGATACAGCTCCAATCATCTCTCTATCTTCACTTGCTACTAATCTTGTTGCTCTTTGTAGTGGTAAACTGAGTTGATGCATTGCAAGCATTAGCTCTCTCATTTGCTCTTATATTTGTACCATTGCACTCTTCATTTTTGCAAGCTCTGCCATGATATTACAATAGGAAGGAAGGTATCTACTCTCACTTCAAGAAATACGGAATAACACAATCAGAAGAAAAAATTCTAAAAATAATATTAGTTTAGAAGTGGGTACTCTACAACTTCAAATATGCTTATGTCTTATTAAAAAAAAGGGATAATCCACTCTTAATCAAGAAAAGACAAAGCTCTGATAATGTATGTATACTCTTGTCAATCTATCAAAGACAAGAACTTGATGAAAGCAAATAAACATATGAAACTTCTATTAAGAACTATAATAAAATAGAAGTAAAGAAGTATATATATTAAAAGAAACTAGAATGGCTATTATTACAAGACAAAAAAACTATAGATTCTTGAAACTAGACTAGAAGTAAAAAAGGAGTTGACAAGAGTGAAGAAGACTTCATTCTTGTTTCTATTTATATTATCTATCTAAGAGCTATGTAGCGGTATTCTTTAGGACCTCCTACACATGTCTAATTTGCAAGACATGTGTCAAACTTATACAACAAGTTTCCCACATGTACGCCACGTACTTGGCTTGTTCCGCAAGCTACCAACATGTGCAATATATGGCTAGCTTGTTCCACAAGCTACCAACATGTGCGCCATGTGGCTAGCTTATTTACTAAGTTTCTAACCTACCAATCACCTATAGACATGTATAAAGGTGATTTCACTTTTATGAAGCTTCTAGGAAGCTTTTCTATCAGATATTAACAAATCAACTTATTTTATCTACTTCTATTGGTCTATATTAATTAAATAATTATTAGAATAAATCTTATGTCCATGACAATTATTCATAAAATCTTTCCTATAAATATAATATTAAATGGTCATAATAGTTGTATAATATTTAATATAATTAAATCTCCCTCTAATTCAATCATTTTAGATTTATCATAGTTACAAAAGTATAATCCTTAAATAAATTGGATTTTTTTCAAAGCATTAATAAGAGTCTTATTAAACAAATGACAAGTCATAAGTCTAGTATAATAAAATTTGTACTTGTAGGCACAAAAGCTTTTATTAATGTAGTAAAAGAAGCATCATCTTTTGCTATTTATACTACACTTATTTTTTATAGTGGAAAGACTTCAAGTGGCATTCTAAGCCAATATCAAGATTATCAAGATATTTTTGAGAAAAAAAATATAGATATTCTTCTTAAACACTATTCATATGATTGCTCAATTGATCTCAAAGAGAAAATTCAGCTTGTATTTGGACCAATCTATAGTTTATCACAAAATATATTGGCTGAATTCAAGAAATATATTGATGAGAACTTGACTAAGAATTTCATACACCATTCAAAATTTCTAGTAGGAGCTCCTATCTTGTTTGTAAAGAAAAAAGATGGATTATTACAGATGTGTGTAGATTATCGAGGGCTCAATAAGATTACTATGAAGAATAGATATCCTCTACCTTTGATATTTGGACTTCTTGATTAACTGAATCAAGCTAAGATCTATACAAAAATAGATTTATAAGGAATACTTAATTTGGTGCATATCAAAGTAGGTGATGAATGGAAGACTACATTTCAAACAAGGTATGGACATTTTGAATATAATATCATGCCGTTTGGACTTACAAATGCACCAGCTACTTTTCAATATCTTATGAATGATATTTTTTGTGAATTTTTTGATAATTTTGTTGTCTATTATCTAGACAACATTCAAATTTATTCTAAGAATACAAAAGAATATGAACTATATGTTTGTCGTATATTACAAAAACTTAAAGATGTAGAATTATATGCCAAGATAGAAAAATGTGTATTTCACACTCAAGTTAACTTCTTAGGATATATTATTTTGAATGATGGTTTTTAAATGGATCCTAAGAAAGTTGAGACAATCATGGATTAGAAGTTTCTAAAAACAATAAGAGATGTATAATGCTTTTTGGAATTTTTTAATTACTATCAAATCTTTATCAAAAACTTTTTTGAAGTTGCAACTCCACTTACATGCTTAATTTATAAGGACAAACTCAAGTTGAGTAAAAAAACAAAATCATTATTTGAGGTATTGAAGATAATTTTTACTTTTGTATCAATCTTATATTGTGTCAACTTTTCCAAGGTACTTTTTTATAGAAATAGATGCATCAAACTTTGCTTTGGGTGCAATATTGTCACAAATGGAAGCAGATGATAAATTCTACCTTGTAGCTTTTAATTCTAGGAAATTTTTAGCTGTTGAGATCAGCTATAAAATCCATGATAAAGAACTTTTTATAATTGTGGATTCTTTTTAAGAATGTTGTCACTATCTAGAAGGTGCTTCTAATCCAGTCACTGTTGTTGTATTGTGATTCGACTACCATGTGAAAAAATTGCACATATATATTTAATATATAATTTACTTTAAAATTAAATAAGAATCATATCAGTGGACTTTTATTGGTTATAGGATGTGGTTAGAAGGAATCTATTAAAAAGATTATTATTAAGATTTATACAATCTTATTTTTTTTTATTAGTGATTTTTAAAATTAATTTTATATTGATAGTAACTTGTATATATCTTAAGTCACCTTTGTTAGACATTGGTGACCCTTAAGATCTTTTTTATTTCTTTTATTTGATGTTTAGAATACATATCATGTAAATCTTGTAAGAAAAAGAATTAGAAAGGAATTTTTAGTGTGAAAGGGGATAGTTAGGCCATCCATTTGAATAAATGGAGATGGATGATAGAAGTCTCTATTCTATTGAGCCAAAAATCATGCCCAATGGGCTTGAAGGAGGCTATCTGATGGCTTATTAGGGATTAGGGTTTATTTTTCGAGAGAAATTGAATATCAAAGGCTAGGATTAGCAAGTTTATATTTTTAGATATGGTTTTGGTACAAATCTTATATAATTTGGACTTTGTATGAAAGAGATATAGGCATTCAAAGTTAGGGTATTGAAATTATACCTACTATCACTCTTTTGGATATAACTCGTGCATATAGAAAGCAATAGAAAATTGGCAATTGCAATTAGAAAGAAAACTTTCTTAGCTATACTTTTTGTGTATGGCTCAATAAAATCTAAGCTATAATAAAGGAGATATTGGGGGTTGAAGTCAATGCTTATAATCTAAGGGTAGTAAGTAATCCTGCTTAACTAGTGATTACATTTTGAACTGTATCTTCTATAATTTGATAGATTTTTGGCTCAAAATTTTCAGAAGTGTATATGTTTATGTCACAAGACTATATAAAAAAATTTTGTGGCATTAAAATTTTGAATTTGTGAGATATAAAGAAAATAGTGCTTAGGTGTCTCTAAGCTAGGGTTTTAAGCACCTATTAGATTTTTTGAGATATTGGACAATTAAAAAATAATTTATGGTTGATTTTTTCTTGAGGTAAAATTTAAAAGTATTATCTACACTTTAAAGAATCTTTTATAGAAATTAGATGGTTGGATCAAGAGTTATTGAACTCTAAAGTTTAATAAGAAATAAGTCCTTGCAGATGAACAAAGTTTTGAAGGATTTTTGTGGAAATTTGAACCCCTTTTGTACAAACCTACTTGAATACAAGAAGATTTTATCTATACAATTTCTTTTTTGTAATATTTTTATATTATTTGTCATTTTTATTAAGGATAAATCACTTATTAGAGTTTTGCCAATAATTTTCAAGTGAATTCTCCACAGCCAAGTATCCAATGTATTTTTAGATAGAAAATCATGCCATATGACACCTTGTATATAGATCATAAGAATATTAAATACTTCATATCAGTACACATGTTGAATCATTGCCAAGCTCATTGGAGCATGTCTTTGTCAAGATTCGAGTTTATTATCACTTATTAGCTAAGAAAATAGCAATGTCTATCTGATGCCCTTTCTAGATGTTCTTATCTTATACAAAAAGAAGGAGATTTAACTTTTGATCAATAAAGAATGATCTCCTTGAAATTGGAGTAATTTCATGTTCAAGCAATGAAATCAACATTAATTATTGATTCAACTTTTATCTAATAAATCCAATTAAGTATGTCTTTATATAAATCCAATTAAGTATATCTTTATATAAATCCAATTAAGTATGTCTTTATATAAATCTTTTTGTTCATGAAATTAAAAATAATTCACCTAAGTCTCATGATATTTCCAAATTTGAATTCAAAAATGATCTATTCTATTTCAAAGGATGCCTATATATTCCAAAAGGTGCAGCATGACTACGTGCTCTAGAAGCTTGTTATAACTTCCCTACAGTAGGACATTTTGGATATAATAAGACTTTAGAGCTAATATCAAGAAAATTTTGATGGCCTCAAATATGAAAGGTTATTAAAGAGTTTGTATACTTGTGCTACATTTGTTTAGAATCAAAAATTCCTTATCATCAATCTTACGGATTTCTCCAACTATTACATATATCAGAACAACCTTGGTCTTTTGCTCCTATAGATTTTATCATGGATATTTCAAATTCAAGTTCATATAATTCTATATTTGTGATTGTGGATAATTTCACCAAGATGGCACAGTTTGTACCATGTACAAAATCTATTACAAGTGAAGAAATAGCTAAACTCTTTGTTGATAATATCTATTATTATTATGGATTATTAAGACGTATTATATCAGATAGAAGAATATAATTTATATTAAGATTTTAGAGAACCTTTTTAAAATATTGAAGGTAGACATAAAACTATCTTCAACCTTCTACCCTCAAATTGATGGACAAATAGAATGCGTAAATCAAGTTTTAGAGTAATATTTGAGATGTACCATCAATTATCATTCAGATGATTGGACAATTTTTTTGTTACTAGCAGAATTTGTTTATAATAATTTGATACATTCTTCTATTGAATAAACTATATTCTTTGTCAACTATGGTTATCATCTAAGACTTGATACTTTTGACTTTTTAAAAGCTGATAATCCTGCACTGGAAGATTTGATGAGTCAATTGTCAGAGCTACTTGCAATAATAAAGGTACAATTAAAAGAAGCTCAAGAATGACAAAAAATCAATGTAGATGTCTATCATAAAGAACAACCTTAATTCTACATAGGTAATAAGGTATAATTACTTCATTATAATATCAAGATTAATTGTCTTTGTGATAAGCTAGATTATTGTAGGCTTGGACCATTTTCAATTTGAGAACAAATTAATCTAGTTACCTATTGATTACACCTACCAAAATCTATGAAGATCCATCTTGTATTTCATGTGTCATTACTTGAGCTATACAAGATAGTAGATATACAAAAAAGAAGGCAAATGCCACTGCCTCTTATAAAAGTGGACAACAATAAAAAATTCGAGATGGAAGAGGTCTTAGATTCAAGACGACATCAAAATTGGCTGGAATATCTTGTACATTGGGGTGGATAAAATATTAGTGAATGCACATGGAAGCCATGTAGGAATCTAGCAAATGCATCAATAAAAGTCAATTTGTTTCATCGACAATATTTGTTAAAAATAAATTGAAGAATCAAAAAAATCTTTGCTATAAAGCAAAGTAGGTTCATTCTATTTTGCATCATTGTTTGTTATTTATTTGAATTTATTCGTGCCAAAGAGATGAAGAATCAACACCTAATAAATTCAACTCAAGAGCCATTGTTTGTTGACTTATCGGATGAAACATTACGATTATCACAACCTTCAAGATGACAAAATAGAAATGAAGATCCTCAAGAATGATATGTTCTTCCTTGGATTGACAATGAGATACAATGTATTTGATATCATGACCTTGGAAGAGACTCCTGGTTTTTGATAATACTTTTAGAGGTAGAAATTATTCCTGATGGTGTTCCAAATATTTTCTTTGAAGGAAGTTATGAAGGCCTCAACAGTGATCAAATAACAAGGTAGTCCTCTTGTCTTGGTATAGGATAATATCAATAGCTGAAATGACCTATCAATCATCTTTGTAAGGAATAAAGATCAGAGTATGTAACAAATATAATTTGACGCATCTTGGACTTCCTCAATACATTGTCGTGGCAAAAGTCCGCTTCAAATAGATGCAAGGTCCCTCTTTACAATCAAGTTGGATCCAATATGCACAAACTTTCTTAAATTTTTCTTTTATAGTCACAAAACCATGCGTGTAATAAATCAACAAACTAGAAGCTTGAAAATTTATAAATCAAAATCCAGCTGTTTATATAAGTTCAAATTTTGGAAGTATAGAGTTCACTTCTTTAGTCATCTTCACAAAAAAATTTCAATCATGAATTCATTACCGATCACCAGATATCATCAAAATATTAGCAACTAATTATATAAATAAAAACCAAATCAGAAACTTGAAAATTCATAATTTAAGATCCAACTATTCAAATAAGCTCAAAATTTGGGAAAACATAATTCATACCTTTGATCTTCATCACATAAATTTTGAGCTATGAATTCATTGCTAATCGTTAGATATCACCAAATCCTTGGCATGTACTTTTAAAAGTCAAAACCCTAGACACCTGAGAACAAATTTGCCATTACTCCCTAATCAAAGTTTCAATTGATATGAGATTTTAGACATACAGTCTTTATAATATGTACACAAAAAATGAGCTTCAAATTCTTCTTGAAACTCAAGTTCTAGCTTAAAGCAAACCCTTCTATTTATCTAACTTCTTCAAAATCCCAGTTTAATTTGCTAGGTTTAACTAGCCATATCTCACTCATTCTGAACTCATTTCTATCAATTCTTGGATGTAAAATGTATAGCTTGAAGTCTAGTTTTTAACTCAACTTCCCAATTTATTGCTAGTACCTTAAAACTTCTAATATACCCTGAAAAGTGACAATAGATGTCATATTAGTAGTCTAAGTTCAAACAAGCATATCTCTCTCATCTAAGCTCTAAATCATGCGTTTCTACCATCTAAACTCATGCCAAGAAGAAGCTCTCTTTCAATACTTCTCTGGATTTTCCAAAAAACCCCGTGTTCTTTTCCTCCGAGCTCGTCAAAGAAGTCACAACCAAGGTCTTTAAAGTCCAAGTCAACAATTAATAGTTTAAAGTTATAAAAACCCCAAATCTAATCCTCCAAGTTAGCACTATTAATGGTAGCCAACTATTGACATCCAAATCTACTATTTATCCTTGGTAAAATCCTAAATTCAACCTCAAAGTCAAAACTCCTTATATCTACAAATATAACCCTAAATCTACTAAAATCTAAGATTGGAAAAAAGATAAAAGAAATAAAAGAAAGTTTTAAGGCTAAATCAAAGTTAAAGTTAAGATTAAAGATAAGGTAAAATTTTAACCAAAGAAAAAGAAAGAAAGTGAGAAATTTTTCCTAAACTATATAAAAACTTAGATTGGTAAGAAGAAAGAAAGAACTTAATAAAATTTTGAAGAAAAGATAGTTAAGTTAGGTTTCTATATATGGATGTATTTACTTCACGACAACGTTGTCGGGTAGAAAAAATTTGCCTTGGAAAAACGCCGGGTTCCTAGCTGCTACTAGAACTAGCAGTGAACATAAGAGGAAGCCGTGCAAGTATCTTCTATACTTGCACAATATTTGTTCAAGCTTTTAAGTTATACTTGTATTATACTTGTACAAGTCTTGTACAAATATAAAGTATAAATACTTGAATAATACTTATAAAATACTTGTATAAATACTTAATATAATATTTATATAATCCTTGGTATAATACTTGTATAAATATTATGTATAATACTTATAAAATACTTATATAAATACTTGATATAAATACAAGTATATATACTTGTATAAAAGGTATAAGCAAAGTGTGTATGTATTCAAGTATACCTCAAAATACAACCGCACATGAGGAATACAAGTTATACAACAAACTGAAACTAAATAAATCACTAAAAATTCATCCAAAGGTCGAATCAAGCGTGCTTAAAGCCTATGGAAAGAAAATAATCCATTGTAAAACATATCAAAATTTCATAAATAGATGACTTACCATTTAAAAGTTATGGCTAAAAGAAGTAGGTGCTAAAATTTCTAAGTAAATGCAAAGGCAGCAAAGCTCCTCTTCACTTCAGCCTTTGTTGTGATCACTTCCCTTCTCTAAATTGGACATGCAATAGCTTTATAGAAAGCCCACTCCATCATCTACCTTGTTCTAAAATTTCGCATGCATGCCTCTCAAACTCCAGATTTTGTAGCTAGTTGATTCTACTCTTCAAACCCTAGCAACAATTTGCTCTCTTTGACACTTCATGGCTCATAAAACTTTCATCAAAGCTCCAAATGTATTGATTTTTGTTTTTGTAGAAAGCTTAAACAAGCTACTATAAGCATCTAGAATATCAAAAAGATTGAAGAGATTGTCCGACTTAGGTGGTTGAACAAAGTCTCTATCCCTCTTCGTCGGGTGGCAGCAAATCTTTTCCCACTCTCAAGCTCACAACTTTTGCTCTCCAATTCCAAATGCTACAAGAGATATCTTGATAGAAAGATAGCACAATTTTCTACACTTTCTATAAATTTCACTAAGAAAGAGTTGAAATCAAACTTGCAGTAGTAGCTCGAAGTTTCTGCCCCTCTTCGTCAGATGGCAGCAAACCCTACTCTATTAAAACAAGCATAACTATTTGCTCACAACTCCAATACAAGCAAGTGAGTAGGTTCTGGAATCCTCACAACTTGAAGAACACACCCACCAATTTTCATTACAAACGCTTCTATATCCACGGAGCTATCTCTCTCCAAAGTACACCATTTAAAATTGCCTCCTCCTCTCGGTTTAGCAAGAAGAGTATATCTCCCTTTCTTTCCATATTAGACTATGAGACGCCCACATGGGCAGCCAAATCCTATTGGATAGGCCCTATTCACCCCATGCTCTTCTTTCTTATCCCTCACAAGGTCCATTCTACCTCAAAAGTCAACAAGAAAGGTAAAACAACCTTTACCTTTCTTCTAATTACAAAAGAGTCTATTCTAGGATATAAATAAGGTAGAAACAAAACAAATAGCCATCTTAATTCACTAACTAAGTGGCTATAATAAATCCTCTCCTTATAATATCTTCTAAAATAACCTCTAGCACTCACACATATATTAACAATAGATACAAGATATTTAATATTTTTATATACTGCACGTAAATGCAGTATGACAACGTAATCACCGCTGTCGGGTAGAGAGAATTCGCCTTGGGAAAACGCCGGGTTCCTAGCTGCTACTAGAACTAGCAGGGAACATGAGAGGAAGCCGTGCAAGTATGTTTTATACTTGCACAATATTTCTTCAAGCTTTCAAGTTATACTTGTATTATACTTGTACAAGTCTTGTACAAATATAAAGTATAAATACTTGAATAATACTTATACAAATACTTGTATAAACACTTGTATAAATCCTTGGTATAATAAATCCTTGGTATAATACTTGTACAAATACTTGTACAAATATTATGTATAATACTTGTAGAATACTTATAGAATACTTAGAATACTTATAATACAAGTATATATACTTGTATAAAAAGTATAAGCAAAGTATGTATGTATTCAAGTATACCTCAAAATACAACCGCATATGAGGAATACAAGTTATACAACAAACTGAAACTAAATAAATCACTAAAAATTCATCCAAAGGTCGAATCAAGCGTGCTTACAGCCTATGGAAAGCCAATAATCCATTGTAAAACATATCAAAATTTCACAAATAGATGACTTACCATTTAAAAGTTATGGCTAAAAGAAATAGGCGCTAAAATTTCCAAGCAAATGCAAAGGCAGCAAAGCTCCTCTTCACTTCAGCCTTTGTTGTGATCACTTCCCTTCTCCAAATTGGACATGCAATAGCTTTTTAGAAAGCTCACTCCATCATCTAGCTTGCCCTAAAATTTTGCATGCATGCCTCTCAAACTCCGGTTTTTGTAGCTAGTCGATTCTACTCTTCAAACCCTAGCAACAATTTTCCCTCTTTGACACTTCACGGCTCATAAAACTTTCATCAAAGCTCCAAATGTATTGATTTTTGTTTTTGTAGAAAGCTTACACAAGCTACTATAAGCATCTAAAATATCAAAAAGATTGAAGAGATTTTCCGACTTGGGTGGTTGAACAAAGTCTCTGCCCCTCTTCGTCGGGTGGCAGCAAACCCTTTCCCACTCTCAAGCTCACAACTTTTGCTCTCCAACTCCAAATGCTACAAGAGATGTCTTGATAGAAAGCTAGCACAATTTTCCACACTATTTGTAAATTTCACTAAGAAAGAGTTGAAATCAAACTTGCAGTGGCAGCTCGAAGTTTCTGCCCCTCTTCATCGGGTGGCAGCAAACCTCACTCTACTAAAACAAGCATAACCTTTTGTTCACAACTCCAATACAAGCAAGTGAGTAGGTTCTAGAATCCTCACAACTTGAAGAACACACCCACCAATTTTCACTACAAACACTTCTATCTCCTCGGAGCTATCTCTCTCCAAAGTTCACTATTCAAAACTGCCTCTCTCTCGGTCTAACAAGAGGAGTATATCTCCCTTTCTTTCTATATTAGACTATGAGACGCCCACATGGGCAGCCAAATCCTATTGGATGGGCCTTATTCACCCCATGCTCTTCTTTCTTACCCTTCATAAGGTCCATTCTACCTCAAAAGTCAACAAGAAAGGTAAACAACCTTTACCTTTCTTCTAATTACAAAAGAATCTATTCTAGGATATAAATAAGGTAGAAACAAAACAAATAGCCATCTTAATTCACTAACTAAGTGGCTATAATAAATCCTCTCCTTATAATATCTTCTAAAATAACCTCTAGCACACACACATATATTAATAATAGATACAAGATTTTTCATATTTTTATACACTGCACGTAAATGCAGTATGACACCGCTCCTTGTGGAACTTATCCCTGGAAAGAGGGCTAATATCAAGGACAAAAGATTTATTCTAATAACTATCTAATTAATATGGATAGGTAGAAATAAATAAAAATAAATTATGTTGATAATATCTTATAGAGAATTTCTTAAAAGCTTCATAAATACGGATTCATCTTTATACATATTTATAGGTGATTGGTAAGATAGAAACTTGGCCAACAAGCTAACCACTTGTTACACATATTGATAGCTTGTGGAACAAATTAGCCATGTATTCCATGTGTAGGTAGCTTGTGGAACAAGCTAAATATGTGGCACACATGTAAGAAACTTATCTTGCAAGTTTGATATGTGTCTTACAAATTGGACATATATTAGAGGTCTTATAGAACACTGCCACATAGTTCTTAGATAGATAGTATATATAGAGACAAGAATAAAGCCTTCTTCACTTTTGTCAATTCTTTTTTTGCTTCTAGTTTAGTTTAAGAGTCTCTTGTATTTTCTAGTCTTTAGCAATAGCCATTCTAGTTTCTTCTTGAATATACATATTTCTTTAATTTTATCTTGTTATTTTTCTTTAATACAAACTTCACTAGTTTATATATCTTTTTTTAGTTCATATCCTTGACACTACCACTACACCACCACTATATCAATTAAATAATCTTTTTTAGCTTTCATATCTAAAACAACTCTCTATAGCTCTCTTTTGACTTATAAATATACATGTTGGCAAATATTCAAAAACTTAATTCCAAATTGAACTACAAATCTATTTCCACTTAAATCATCTTGATCTACAATTCATGCAATAATAATAGGATTAGTATCTATAGTAAGCATTATTTATCTATTGCATTTATAATTAACTTTTCTTTTAATTGGAGGTGATAATAATAATTCCTTGAATCTTTGTATTCCTTTAATATGTTTCACTTCTTATTTAAATTGATAATATTTATGTAACAATTCATATAATGGATCCGCTATATGATCATAATAAAGAATCTATATACAATAAAATACATATGCATCCAAAAACCTATGTACTTCTATTAAAAAATCACATGTCTCCTTCATCCTTCCAATTGCATCAACTTTACTTGGATTTAATTTTCTTCCATAAAATCCATATAAATATCCAACAATCACAACCTCTTGTACTCCAAATGTAGATTTTGCTACAAATAATATAAAATAAATTTCTTCAAGTCAAATTAAAATCTTTTCACAATCTTGTATATAATCAATAATACACTTGTAATACCTTCTTTGATATAAAGTCTCATCTTTTATCCTCTTTACACCCTTTTATATGAACATTATTTAGAAAACATATAGTTTTTTCAAGAATAAAATCTCTTAATACCTTGTTCATTCAATTTATTATATATTGTCATATAATAATACAACCATTAGATGAAAGAAGAAAGGAATGATTATATTATAGAAGAATTCAAATAAAAATATTTCAATAAATTATCTTATAAATATAGATAATAGATAAAGAGGTAGTAAAAATTAAAAAGTGCTAATATTGTCTTCTCATAAAAGAAGCTTCTATTTAATTTATATAACCATAATTGAAATAAAACAAAGTAGATTAGAATAATAAATAATATAGATATCTTTAGAAAGGAGTTGAAAATAGGTTTTAAAAAAATTTATCTCAAAATTCTAAGAATTAATATCCAAAGGAGATTGGTTATGAATCTAGGTCGAAATCAGACCCTAAGATACAAAATCACATGCCTACGATAGATGGAGGATTTTTTGGAGAGATCAAAGAATGGACTTTGAGAAAAAAAATTTAAAATATTTCTTTGATCATTGAATTTGAGTGATTTAGATAGATATTAACTTTGTAAGAGCTTTACAAAATTAGGATTGATTTAGGTGACTCTAGTTTTTTTGAAATAAAAAAAAATTATATTTTTGAGCATTTTATAAGTTTTGTTATAGATCTATAGGTCAAATTTTGTGGATTTTTTATTGTAATTGTATTAAGTGCATGTTATAAGTTTGAGCTTGATCAAATGGTTTGATAGTAGATTATTGAAGTTCAAGTGAGTCAAGGTCTCAAAAATTGGGTTTTAAAGATTAGTGAGGGTATCTAAGATATTTAGCAATCTACCAATTTGATTGAGCTGAAAATTATTTGTATGAAAGGTTGATTTGATTTTTTGATCTATTTATGAATTTTGAAAGCAATTGATTAGTGCAAAAAGAAGATATTGGTGTTAAAAGATTGGCATCAAGATTGGAGATGGAAGACGGCTTACATCCAAGCAAAATTTTGGACTTATCATCTATATGGTAGATTAGATCTTTTTCAAAAATTTTGTGCATATTGCAAACTTAATTATTAAAAGTTATACAAATTTTGAGTCAAAATTAAAATTCAATCATTAACTATTGAGATTTCAATCTATTGTAGGATTTATTAGGATTTGATCAAGATTCAGTTAAAATTTGTTAGGATTTGATTAAAATTTGATTAAGATTTGTTAAGATTTATTTAGGATTTGACTAGGATTTAAAGTTTGGTTAAGATTTCATTAAGATTTGATTAAAATTTCATTAGAATTTATTTAAGATTTAAAATTTGGTTAAAATTTTATTAAGATTTATTTAGAATTTATAATTTGATTAAAATTTCATTAAGATTTATTTAGGATTTAGGATTTGACTAAGATTTTATTAAAATTTATTTAAGATTTAAGATTTATTTAGGATTTAGGATTTGATTAGGATTTTGTTAAAAAAATTTTAAGATTTAAGATTTGATTAAGATTTTATTAAGATTTATTTAAGATTTAGAATTTGATTAAGATTTATTTAAGATTTAATCAAGATTTGATTAGGATTAAGCTAGGATTTGACTAGGATTTATTCAGGATTTATTCAAGATTTGACTAAGATTAAGCTAAGATTTGACTAGGATTTGATTAGAATTTATTTAAGATTTAATCAAGATTTGACTAGGATTTGACTAAGATTTGTTTCAAAATTGATTAAGATTTGATTGAGATTTAATTAAGATTTGATTGTAATTTTTATTTTTAATATTTTAAAAAGATTTTATTTTAATGTTTCTTTAAAAATTCTTTATTATTTTTTTATAACTTTTTTAAATATTTTTTAGGATTTCTTTAAATTTTTTTATAATTAATTAAAATTTTAATTAAATTTAATTGAGCATATTTATTAATCTTTAAATTTAATTTATATGTAATTCTATTAGAGATATTAGGACTTGTTATTATAAATTTTTTTTCTATCTTCCACATTCAAATGTCCAATACATTCTTGAGCAAGACTTCACGTAATATGACATCGGGTGAAGTTGACCATCATCACTAGTTTAAGAGAGCACAAATCCAAGTGCAAAATCTAAAGCATTTGTTTCTAAAATAAATAGTTTTGTTAGAAATGCATGAATAAGTATAGGTGTCACAGACATATTTTAAATTATCACTTTCTAGAATTTATTGTAATCTTCTAGAATCTTCTATAGCTTTTTAAAATCTTTTAGAATCTTCTATAGCTTTTTAGAATCTTTTAGAACCTTCTAGAGTTTTCTTTAGTCTTCTAAGAATCTTCTATAGTCTTCAAGAATCCTCTAGAATCTTCCAAAATCTCCCATAGACTTTTAGAGTCTTCTAAAATCTTCCTCAAGCTTTTAGAATATTTTAAGATATTCTTAGAAAGACCAAAAGGATATAGGCCTTGTAATATAAATAAGAAGTAAGATCAAGGAGCACCTCAATCTTGCCAACATAAGTCTTGGAGCAATCCAAAATGTTGTCTTGTTCTTGATATCAATCTAGTCTCTTGTTATGGATCTAGTTCTTCTTATTGTCCATCCAATTCTTTGTTCTTGAAATTATTCTAATTCTAAAATCTTCTCTTTGTTTCTTTGCTAAAGTGCTATCTTATATCCATGACAGTTTGGCAAGACTATTTACATAAGCATATTAGAGCTTTGATCTCTTGGTAAAAAGTTGATTATCCCTCTTCAAGATATTATTGTGTTGTAGAGGAGTGCGGACTATCTCCCTCTAGACTGATATGCTTACTTGTTGCAGTTGATTTTTTCTTCGGAAAAGAGTGGATTATCCCTTTTCTAATATAGATCACTACATTTTAGAGGTTTTGGATTATCCTCTTTTAAATTAAATATTTAGAAGTATTCTTTTTAATATAGAAAATACTACACTTACGGCTTATTGATTTCTTCTCTATGAATATGGAAATAGATCAGATTAATAGAGGTGCATCATTACAAATAGAAAATAGAGTAGCGACTCTTGCAGATCATTAAGCTCTTTTGGATATTGTATGAAAAGAAATGGTATTCTTTCACAATCCAAAAAAAAAAAACTGCAAATATAGCAAATATTTGAAGAAGCTAAGCGAGGAATTCATAATTTACAATAAAAAATTATTTGATTGAGAGAAGCAGGTGGTAGACAAGTTATATATATAATTCTTCTAGAAGCTCCTAGAATTGTCATAAAAGAGCCAAAAGTTAGTATATCTGATAAATTTGATGGAATAAGATCTAATTTTTGAAGGTTTGTACAATAAGTACGACTTTATTTACGACTATATTCTTCTTATTATCTAGATGGATTCACTCAAGTCACTTTTGTGGGCACTTTTTTATCAGGAAGTGCTCGATCATGGTTTGTTCTACTATTAGAAAAGAATTCTTCAATCCTATACAATTTGGAGGCTCTTATGGAAAGATTTACTATTGCATTTGGAGATAGCAAGAGAGGATGGGTGAAAGGAAGATTTAAAATCTATTATAAAGACAATATTCAGCTGCAATTTATGTCACAAAATTTCAACAACTTACTTGTGATCTTGATTAGAATAATAAGACATTTATGATTCGATTTTGTTATGGCCTAAAGGATAATGTAAAAAATCTATTGATCACAATGCCAAGAGTTGAAAGCTTAGAAGAATTCATAGCTCAAGCCATTACTTGTGACAATCGCCTATTTGAGTTACGACAAGAGAGGCGATCAATTTTTAACAATACCTATCAAGGTACGTCTTCAAGAATATTGGAGAAGCTATTAACATATCTTGAACTTATGTAAATTGATACAACTCAATTCAAGTTATTAACACCAGCAGAATAGACTAAACGTCGACAAGAAAATCTATGTCTATATTGTGGAAGATCCAATCACAAGGCAACAAACTGTCTGAATAAATCTAGATAATTCAAGGCACAAGGTTTAACATCTAAATTAGAAAGGTTGAAAAACAAAGATGTCCAGCCATAGTAGGGACCTTACAATTGGACACCTCCAAATCTAAAGCACCAAAAAAAAATCTCTTCTTACCTCCACACTTGATATTTTGTTTTATACTTCTTATATATATAAGAATCCTAAAACAAGAGATTTTTGCTAAAGTCCTTTTAGATACTAGAGCCTGAGCATGCTTTATAGATAAGGATTTTGTAACCAAGCACAATCTAATACTTATAAAGAAGACCCATCTTGCACCCGTTGAAGTTATTGATAGAAGAAACCTTGCATCAAGAGATATTATCAAAGAAATCCAACCATTGGAAGTGATACTAGAAGCTCAAGTATCACAAATTATTTTCAACATGATTTGATGCCCGAAAAATCCTATTGTCATTGAACTCCTTTGATTTGAGCTATATAATTTTGATATTGATTGGAATTTGTAAAAGATTTCTTCAAGATTCAAACATCAAAAGAAGAAATGAGATGCTATTCCATTCCTTAGAATTAAAGCATTTATACAAGGAACAAAAAAAGAGGCTACATTTGCAATATATGCTATCCCAATGAAAGATCCAATAAAGCAATTGAAGCAAGATATTCCTAGTCAATATCATGACGTTGAAGACGTATTTGAAAAGAAAAAAATAGACATATTATCAGAACATCATTTTTATGACTATACAATTGAATTACAAGATGGAGCTCAACCTCCATTTGGTCTAATTTATAATCTGTCACAAATGGAGCTTATAGCCTTGCGGAAATATATTGATGAAAATCTAGCCAAGAATTTTATTAGACATTCAAAATCACCTGCAGGAGCTTCTATCTTATTTGTGATGAAGAAGGATGGTTCTTTATGTATGTGTGTTGACTATCAAGGTCTGAACAAAATAACTATAAAAAATTGCTATCCATTACCATTAATCTTAGAATTATTAGAACAATTAGGATAAGCAAAGATCTTTACAAAAATTGATTTGAGAGGCACTTACAACCTAGTTAAGATTAAAGAAGGAGATCAATAGAAGACAACATTTTGTATAAGGTATGGACATTTCGAGTACAATGTTATGCCTTTTGGACTTACAAATGCACCTGCAATCTTTCAACACATGATAAATGATATCTTATGAGAATATTAAGATGACTTTGTAGTCATTTATTTTGACAATATCTTGATCTTCTCTAAGAATGAACAAGTACACAAACATTATGTACGTAAAGTATTGAAAAAACTACGAGAAAGTGGATTGTATGCCAAATTGGAGAAGTGCTCTTTCCATCAACCATCAGTTGAGTTTTTAGGATATATTGCTTCTAAAAATAGAATTTCCATAGATCCAAAGAAGATACAAACTATCATAGAATAGAAACAATTGTCATCAATTAGAGATGTATAATATTTCTTGAGATTTGCAAATTTTTAGAGAAATTTTATCAAAGACTATTCAAAGATTGTGGCTCTATTAATATGATTCATAAGCAAAGAAAAATTTATCTAGGATTGCAAGGCTGAACAAGCATTCAAGAAGCTAAAAGAATCTTTCACTTTAGCTCTTATACTTGTCCATGCAGATCCAATAAAACCAATCATTTTGGAAATGAATGTCTCAAATTTTGCACTAAGATCTGTACTCTCTCAAACTGATGATGATGGTCAATTACACCCAATAGCATTTTGCTTATAAAAATTTTCAATTGCAAAGATTAATTATGAGATCTATGACAAAGAACTATTGGCAAATATTGATGCTTTTAAAAAGTGACACCATTTGCTAGAAAGGGCTCAACACAAGATCATAGTATATATCAACTACAAAAATTTGCAATATTTTATGAGTGCTCGAGTTTTGAATTGCTGACAAGTACGATGGAGTATGTTATTATTTTGATTTGATTTTGTGATTACATATTGTCTAAGCAAACTTCAAGAGAAACCAATTGCCCTTTCTTAACAATCATATCTTGCGCTAAAAATAAGAGACATTATATTGGATTAACAAAAATCAATCATATTGAAGCCATCCAATTTACAGTTGAAGACATTGACAATATCTACCTATACAGATATAACTCTCAAAACAGAAATCCAAAAAGTAATGAAGATAGATCCATTTATAGAGAATATTTGACAATGTCTAAAAAATACACATGTAGAAGAAAATAACAATTTCAAATTTGAGCATAGATTGTTATATTTCAAGGATCTTTTATATATTCTTCTAGGTCCTACAAGACTTCAAATTCTTCAAGCACGACATGACCTTCTAGCAATTGGACATTTTAGCTTCAATAATTCCAAGATCTTGGAATTATTATCAAGGAACAAGGAATTTATACAAGGAATTTTTGGAATTATTAATAATTCCAAGATCTTGGAATTATTATCAAGAGACTATTGGTGGCCTCAAATGTGGACATTGGTGAAAGAATTCATCAAATCATGCAAAATTTGTGCCCAAGTAAAGATTCCAAGATACCAATCATATAGACTTCTTCAACCCCTTCTAGTTCCTAAGGGCCCATAGCAATCATTATCTATGGACTTCATTACAAACCTCCCAATTTTAAATGGAAAAGACTCAATTTTTGAGGTGGTAGACCATCTTATGAAGATGGCACATTTTATCTGGTTTAATAAGATTATTTCTAGAGAAGAAATAGCCAAGCTTTTTATTGATAATATTTATCGAATACATGGCCTTTCAAATGATATTATTTCAGATCAAGGATCACAATTTGTATCAAATTTTTGGAGAAGACTATTTCAACTTTTGAAGGTCAAGATCAACCTCTCATCAGCTTATCATCCTCAAACTGATGGTCAAACAAAATGAATGAATCAAATCTTGGAATAATATCTTCATTGTAGTATAAATTACCAATAAGATGATTGAATGGATCTTCTATTTTTGGTTGAATTTGCATACAATAATTTCAAATATTCTTCAACAAAATAAACTCCATTTTTCTCAAACTATGGATATCACGTGAGAGCAGATCCATTTCAAATTGAAGATGTAGAAAGCCTTGCCGCAGAAAATCAAGCTACTTACTTAAAAGCCATCCATAAAGAAATAAAATTCTAACTGCAAATGGCTCAAGACTGATATAAAGACTATACAAATATTCATCATAAGAACCAATCAAAGTTCAAGGTAAGAGATCATATCTAGCTACTTCGACAAAAAATACAAACAAATCGACCATCACAAAAATTAGACTATCAAAGACTTGGACCTTTTACAATTCTATACTAAATAAATCCAATAAGTTTTTATTTTGAACTATCAAGTGGCATGCGTATTCATCCAATCTTTCATATCTTATTTTTAGAAACCTATTATAAATCAAATATTATTGGAAGAACTCTTCCACCACTAACTCCAATTGAAGTCAATCAAGAACTTGAATACAAAGTGGATGAAATATTGGATTTGCATATAAGACATGAACAATTGGAATATTTCATCCATTAGAAGGATTATGGAATTAGCAAAAGAACATGAAAACCTTCAAATAACCTCAAGAATGCATCTAAGAAAGTTTGCAAATTCCATCAGCAATATCCTAAAAAACCTAGATTCAATTGCCATTGAAGATTTAGTCAACAGCAACACCTCTTGGCTTTTAAATGACGCTTTCTATCAACAATAGAAGACCAATATAAAAAAGGGAGAGCCACGCCAAGACCTACACTTGTATTTTTTTTAAAATAGAATAGATCCTACTAGAAGTTTATCAATTATCATGTCAAATCTTTGCATTTCAAGAGAATTGTAAGAACAAGAATCAAAAGACTCTTCTATCATATAAGCAGCTAGAAAACTATTGTAACTTTCACAAGCTGTTAAGTTTGAAGAATATGGACAAGGTGAAGAGGGAGTATTCCAATGTCAAGTAAGGCCACATTTGGAGTCTTTGAGAATACGACCTCATCACAAAAATCTCAATTCAAATGCCCGAGCTTTGGTAATACTCCTTGAAGTTGGAAGGGTGACTCCAAGTGGACCAGAAATTATATGTGGAGGATGTTTTGAAGGTCACAACGAAGAGTAAATTCTTGGATGGAACATTGGTTTAACATGGGTTATATCTAGAAGTCATCGATGCCATCTCAAGGGCCTTGTTGAACCGATAATCAATGAACATAAGATGGAATATGTTGCCTTGCTATTCCAACAAATTTTAGATTTCTTACATATGAGATTTGATCATCAAATCGCTTTGGCTCCTCGTGAAACTCGTCCCTAGAAAGGGAGGTGATGTCACAAACATATTTTAAGTTACCACTTTTTAGAACTTTTTGCACTCTTTTATAATCTTTTATAGCTTTCTAAAACCTTCTAGAATCTTTTGGAACCTTCTTTAGTCTTCTAAGAATTTTCTATAGTCTTTAAAAATCTTCTAAAATCTTCTAAAATCTTTTAGAACTTCCTATAGATTTTTAGAGTTTTCCAAAATATTTCTCAAGCTTCTAGAATCTTCTAAGATATTCTTAAAAAGACCAATAGGACATAGGCCTTGTAATATAAATAAGAGGCAAGATCAAAGAGCACCTTAGTCTTGCCAACACAAGTCTTGGAGCAATCCTAAGTATTGCCTTGTTCTTAATATCAATCTAGTCTCTTATTCTTGATATGAATCTAATATCTTATTCTAGATCTAATTCTTGTTATTGTCCATCCAATTCTTTGTTCTTGAAATTATTCTAGTTTTGAAATCTTTTCTTTGTTTCTTTGCTAACTGGCTATTTTGCATCCATGACAATAGTAGTTGAAATAAAATATTCTTTTAGCTTTCTGAATGCTTCTTTAGTCTTATTGTTCCAAAATAAATTTTTTCTTTCGTATAAGTTATATTAATGGAATTACAATCTTAAAATTATCTTTAATAAAGATTTTATAAAAATTTATAAACCTTAAGAAATATTATATATTTCTAATTGATGACAATTATGTCCATTGTATAATAATTTGTACTTTCTTTAGATCCATAGAAATTTTATTTTTAGAATAAATATATTTCAAAATTATACTGATGGTTGTTAGAAAGAGCGCTTTTCCAATTTGGTATACAATCCACTTTCTTATAATTTCTCTAATACCATACATATGTGATGTTCATGGTCTTGTTTGTCTTTAGAAAAGATTAAAATTTCATCTACGTAGATGACTATAAAGTCATCTAAATATTCTTGAAAAACATCATTTATCATATGTTGAAAGATTGCAGGTGCATTTATAAGTCCAAAAGGTATAACATTATATTTAAAATAATCATACCTTGTATAAAATGATGTCTTCTATTGATTTCTTTCTTTGATCTTGACTAGGTTATATAAACCTCTCAAATCAATCTTTGTAAAAAAATTTATCTGCCCTAGTTGTTAAAATAATCTTAAGATTAATGGTAATGGATAGCAATTTTTTTACAAACACCTTATTCAAACCTTGATAATCAATGCACATATGTAAAGAACCATTTTTCTTCTTTACAAAGAAATACGTGCCTCTGTTGGTGATTTTGAGTGTTTAATAAAATTCTTCACTAGATTTTCATCAATATATTTTTGTAAGGTTGTAAGCTCTATTTGTAAGAGATTATAAATTAGACCAAATGGAGGTTGAGTTCTATCTTGTAATTTGATTGTACAATTATAAAGACAATGTTTTAATAAGATGTCAGCTTTTTTCTTCTCAAATACATCTTCATAGTCACAATATTAACTTGGAATATCTTACTTGAGTTGTTCAATTGAATCTTTTATTGAAGTAGTATATAATGCAAATGTAGCTCTTTTCTTTATTACCTATATAAATGCTTTAGCTCCAAAAATGAAATAGCACATCATTTCTATTTTTTTTTAATATTTGGACCTTGAAAAAATCTTTTGCAAATTCCAATAAATATCAAGATTATGCAATTCAAATCAAAGAAGTCCAATGACAATAGGATTTATTTGACATCAAATAATATTGAAGATAGTGTATAATACTTGATCTTCTAATATTACTTCTAATAGTTGGATTTTTTCAATAACATCTCTACATACAAAGATTTGTCCATCAATGACTTCAACAAGTATATGATGGATCTTTCTTACAAGTACTAAATTATACTTGATTGTAAAAAATTTGTCCATGAAGCATATTGAGGCTCTAATATCCAAAAGGATCTTAGTAAAAATCTCTTGACTTGAGGTTTTTATGTGTATAGGAAGCATAAATTAAGATGTTGGATCCAAAGGCAAAAAGAGATGTTTTTCTAATACTTTAGATTTGGTGGTGTCCAACTGCAAGGTTCCTATTGTAATTGGATATTTTTATTTTCTAACCTCTCTAATTCAAATATTATACCTCATATCTTAAATTTCCTAGACTTATTTAAATAATTTGCTGCCTTGTAATTAGGTCGTCTACAATATAAATATAGATTTTTTTATCGACATTTAATCTTTTTTACTAGTATTAATGGCTTAAATTGAGTTGTATCAATTTGCATGGATTTAGGATATGTTAATGGCTTCTTTGATGTTTTTGAAGATGTAGCACTTGTATCTTCATAGACATTCTTAAATTGATTGTCTTTTTTATTACAATTCAAATAGGTGATTATCACAAGTAATAGCTTGAGACATGAGTTCTTCTAAGCTTTCAACTCTTGGCATTATAATCAATAAATTCTTCACATTGTCTTTTAGGCCATACCAAAGTTGAGTCACAAAAGTCTTATTGTTTGAGTCAAAATGACAATCTTTTACACTATCCAAAAGAGCTCAAAGATCTATAAGAGTCGCTACTTTATTCTATATTTGTAAAGATAAACCTTCCATGACTTAATCTACTTTCATATTGACAAAAAAATCAATAAGCCTTTAATGTAATATTTTCTATACTAAATAGAAATATTACTAAATGATATTAATTTTAAAAAAAATAATCTATAACTTTTAAAATACAATGATACATTCTAAAAAAACGGATAATCTATTCTTTTTAAAAAAAGATCAAACTGCAACAGATAAGCATATTAGTCTAGAGGAGAGTAATCTATATTCATTTAGAATGCAATAGTACCTTCAAGAAGTGGGATAATCCACTCTTTATCAAGAGATCAAAGCTCTCATATGATTATTTAGTAGTCTTATCAAATTTTCAAAGATGCAAGATAACATATTAGCAAAAAGACAAAGAAAAGAATACAAAACTAGATTAATTTCAAGAACAAAGAACTAGATGGTTGATAAGAACAAAAAACTAGATAGTTGATAAGAACAAAAACTAGATTGATATCAAAAACAAAGCAATACTTTGGATTACTCTAAGATTTGAATTGGCAAGACTAAAGTGTACCTCAGTCTTACTTCCTATTTATACTACAAGGTCTGTGTCCTATTAAATCTTCTATAGAAACTTCTTCAACTTGATAGAAACACCTATATAAGATTTTAACTACAAAAGAAATTAAGAAGTTTTTAGAAGCCAACAAAATATCTATAGAAGCTTTTAAGAGTATCTTAGAAGATCTAAAAGATTAAAAAATATTTTAGAAGACTAAAAAAGATTCTAAAAGATTGAGGAAGGCTCTAAAAGATTGAAGAAGGTTCTAAAAGACTAAAAAAGATTCTAAAAGGTTTTAGAAGACTGGAAAAGATTTGAAAAGATTATAGAAGATTCTAAAAGATTAAAAAATATTTTGGAAGACTAAAAAAGATTCTAAAAGATTCTAAAAAGTGGTAACTTAGAGTATGTCCATGATAGATTTTAACATCTAGATAAGTATCATATAACTCACATCATGTATTATTAGCTGCTTGTATTGCTTATCCATGCTCCATATCAATTAGTTACGTCTATTTTTTATAAAGATCTTTAGAGATAAGATTTATTTTAGAACCATAGTCAATTAATGTAACAACTAGCTCCCTTATATCTCCAATCTTTACTAATACTTCTGTAGTTGCTCTTACCTAATGCTTTTGCTTCAAATGGCTTAAAGCCTTTGTCTCTTAGTTCTTACAATTCTCAAAATGTACTTGTTGATTATAATGTCTTTTTTTACTTGTTGATTGTTTACAACAATTATTAAAATTATTATTATTCTTGTATATCTTTACACCAACAATATGACTCAATTATGCTTTTTCTATTAATTACCTCTTTTATTTAATACTTTCAGCAATAATATCATAAAATTCCTTCTTTGTAATCCCAAGAATCTCTTTTAATGTGAATTCTTCTTTAGTATTGAGTACACATTCCTCAAGCATCTTCTTTAAATCTATTGTCACTTCAATATCAAAGAATAATTTATAAGCTATTGGTATACCTTTCTCTTTTATTTCTTTTGATTTCTCCTCCATTATTATTGAAATATCTTTTATAGATAATTCTTATGACACTATCTTATGAGCCTTGTTTTATTGAGTTTGTCTCTTAGAAAAATTTCCTTCTTTTATACTATCAAAATTATATCTCTTCTTTTCTTCTATTAAAGCTTCATGTTGGCTTTTAATAATATATGCATCGATTAAAAGAGCCTTTATGAGATCTTTCTATCTTGTAATACCTCAAATTGTAGCAACAATCTTCAATAATGTATTTTGTGGTATCTTTTTCTTTTGCATTGTAGAAATAACAGAAGATTAAAATCCACTTGTTCTTATATTTTTATTAAAGTCATCATCCACTATAGTACCATAATTTATATTCTCTTATATTGCAATCCCATGTTCTATTAAATAATTTTGAATCAATGCTTTCATACCTCCTTTTTTAAAATTGGTTTGAAGAAGGTCTCTTATAACTTTTAATGAAATATTTCCATCTTTTCAAAAAATAGCTCCTTGTTGCACCATATCATTGAATTCATCACAATCTTTTTAAAAATAAAAAATATCATCACCAAATGTATCTTTGTACATATCCTTGTTTGGAAGTAATCTTTAAATTATTTGTAGAAGTCTTCTCTTCAAGTCTTATAAGTTTGATTTGAAGTTTTCACATTCCACATAATTTTTTCAACTTCCATATTTATTTTTTTTGATATAGATATTGGAAGCTGGATAATAGGCATTGTTGGTTATATAGTATATACTTGAATTTTAGATGCTTGTACTATTCTTAAAAAATTGATTTAATCTTTTTTTTTTTTTCTTATTTTATAAGTAATCCTATAGCATCTTCAATATTCTTCCAACTTGATGTCAATCTTTTTTTTTCTTCTTCTTTATCTTCAAGCAAAATTTTCTATCAACCGCTTGAAGAAAAAACTTTATTTTATTTAGATCCAATAATTACCTCTTCTTCTTTGATAAATAAAAATATTATCTTTTAAAATCTTTCAATAATAATATTGCTTGAAGATCCTTTTTAGGCCTTTCAATCCATTCAAAAAATAACTTTTTTAAAACTTAGTCACTATCTTCTAAAAAATACTTATCGTTTAATGCTTGAAAAAAAAATTTCTAAGAACCTCCATAATATTTTATAATAAACTTCACATGATTTCTTATTTTTGGTATAGTAGCCAATTCAAATAATTAAACCATCTCTTTTTCAAAAACATACTTCAATTCTATTTTTTATGTATAACACCTTAAATACTTTGTAATATCTTTCTCTTCAAATTGATCAATCTTATCCATAACAGCCTATAATATTTTTTTTGTCATATCTTCTTTACAATCTTTAATTTATTATAAATTTATTATCTTTAATTTATTATAAATTTATTATAAAGAAAATATAAAGAAATCCTATAGAACTTCTGAATAAATTATAAAAAAATAATAAAAAAATCTAAAAAAATCTTTAAAAAATCCAAAAAAAATTTAAAGAAATAAATAAATAAATAAAAATTCTAAAAAAAATTCTAAAGAAATTCTTAAAAAATCCTTAAAAAATCCTTAAAAAATCCTAAAAAAACCACAAATAAATCTTAATCAAATCTTAATCAAATCTTAAATAAATCTTAATCAAATCCTTAAAAAATCTTAACCAAATCTTAATGAAATCCTTAAAAAATCTTAATCAAATCTTAATAAAATCCTAGTTAAATCCTAATTAAATTCTAATCAAACCCTAACAAAATTCTAATCAAATCCTAAATCTTAAATAAATCCTAATTAAATTCTAAATCCTAAATCAATCCTAATTGGATCTTAAATCTTAAAGAAATCTTAATCAAATCCTAATCAAATCCTAATCAAATCTTAAGTAATCTCTATAATAGATTAAAATCTCAATAACTAATCATTAAACTATTGATTTTGACTCAAAAATTTTTCACCTTTCAAAAATTAACTTAGACATAAGCACAAAATTTTTTAAGAATATCCAACTTATCAAGTAGAAGATATATCCAAAAATCTGCTTGGATGTAGGCCGGCCTCCTTCTCCAATCTTGATGATGATCTCCTAATTCCAATATTTTCTTCTTGGATTATTTAATTGCTTTTAAAATTCACAAATATGTAAGAAATCAAGTCTACCACCTATAAATATAATTTTCATTTTAATCCAACTAATAAGTTGTAGGATATCTTAAAAATTCCTATTAATCCTTAAAATCTAATTTTTAGGATTCTATTCCACTTGAACTTTAATAACCTTTAATCTAACTATTTGATCAAGTTCACATTTATAGTATATATTTAAGACAATTATAATCACAATCTATAAATTTTTATTTATAGATCTACTACAAAACTCACAAAATTTGCAAAAATATAAACCATGTTTTATTTCATAAAAACTAGAGTCATTCAAAACAACCCTGATTTTGCAAAGATCTTACAAACTTAATATCTATCCAAATCATTTACAATCAATGCTGAAAGAAACCTTCTAAAGCTTGCCCTCAAACTCTATTCTGTAATCTAAAAAAAAACCCCAAAAACAACATCAAACCTTGGTTTTGTACCTTGGGATCTGATTTTAATCTTGATTGGCGACCAATCCTTTTTGAGTATCAATTCTTATTTTCTTAAGATAATTTTTGGTGAAGTCTACTCTTAGCTCTTTCTTAAAAATGCTTGTATTATTTGTTTTTCTAATCTACTTTATTTTGTCATATTTATGGCCATACAAATAAGTAGAAGCCCATTTTGTTAAAAGGTAACATTAGCACTAAAAAATTTTACTACCTTCTTATCTTTTATCTATATTTTTTTATTATATCTTTTTAATTAGGCTCTTCTATAATAGAACCCATATTCTTATTTTTCACCATATAGCCATATTATAATATGACACTGTATCTTTGTTGGATGAGCCAAAAATCTTTAAAAAAATAAAATAAAATGCTCTTTTCAATTTTTATGAAATGTCAATAGTCTTTGAATTAAATTAGCATCATCTAGAGTACTATGAAGCGTGACTTTAGCTATGCTTGTAGTGATATGCAATCCCTATGGTACTTCAAATCCTAAGCTCAAGCTCTACCTCTATTTCTTTGTCCAAAAAAAATCAATGAGAGGATTAATTAATTAATAATAGGTTGATATAGATTTATACATAATATAGGCACATGTGAATTATAATTAAACTGATCTAATAATGATTTATGATTAATAATAATTTAATTATTATAAAATATTTTATTTAAATTATATTTAAATTAATATCTATTTATTTGATATAAATATTTATATTTATTTTTACATATAATTTTTTAAATAAAAATAAAACTCTTTAAAAAAATAAATATAAAATAAAATATCTTTAATTTAAAATAAAGTTAATAAGATATTATATTTATATATTTATATTAAGCAATAATAAAGAATCTGATATTTATATCAAATCCTTTCAATATTGTTTTTAATAAGATATTTATTCTTTATTTATATATATTATTTAATTTTATTATAATAATATTAATTAATATCTATCTTAAAATTAGTAATTAATCTTAGATTTAAATAATGAGACTTATTTTTACAACACCTTCTAAATGCTATTACTTTAAATTAGCTTTTGTTATTTCACAACTTTGAATAAATACCATAATGCAAGTACCTATATATTTAGATTTAAAAATAAAAAAAAATCATTGATTATTTTTAATATTTTTAACATACCATTTGTTATAAAATTATTATATCAGAGATTATAAAATATGTCCAAACTATAGGATTTACTATTGGATACATTTTGTAGCTTAAAATTTGTTGTTACATCATTATTACTTCTAATTTTTAAAAACACTACTATATGTAAATTTGTAGCAACACCAAAATACAAAAATAATAAATGTTCAATTATATTTGTTCAAAAATTTATAAATCTTATAGATTTAAATAAAAATAAATAATCAAGTAAAGATAGAATTTTGTGATAGTTTATTTTAACAAAATTTAAAATCATAAATAGATTATATATTATAACAACTTACATCCTATCTACTCTATTTAGACTTTTGTAGATATCTGTTAGGGACATAGTCTTAGAACCTTCTAGAAATTAGAACATTCTAGAAGCAAGTCTCTGGAACCTTCTAGAAGTTTCTATTAGCAGTTAGTAGAAGTTTCTTGAGAAGCTTCCTAGTTAATAGAAGTTGCTTGAGAAGCTTCCTAGCTAGTAGAAGTTGCTTGAGAAGCTTCCTAATTCATGGAAGCTGCTTGAGAAGCTTCCTAAGTTGTTGGAAGTCGCTCAAGAAGTTTCTTATTTAGAAGTATATATAGGAGTCGAGGCTGAAGAGTTCTTCAGTCTCGACAACACATCTCTTGGAGCTCTAGCTCACCTCTCTGGTGTTGCTCTTGTACTCATCTGATCAATCTAGTTCTTGCTAGTTCTCTTTGAAATTCTTGTTTAGATTTCCTCTTCGTATTCTGTGTCCGTGACAGTTTGTCGAGACTGCTCTCATCTCAGATATTAGAGCTAGTCCTTCTTGTTAGAGTGTGGATTACCCCTCTTCTTGAAGGTATACTAGTGTTTTAGAGGTTGCGGATTACCCTCCTCTAAACTGATATCTCTCCCATTACAATATTGGAGTCTTATTCTTCCTGGAGAGAGTGGATTACCCCTCTTCTTGAAGGATTTTAGACGTTTTAGAGGTTGCGGAGTACCCTCCTTTAAACCAATATTTTCTTCTTTGTAGAATCAATAATTTCTCTCTTTTAGAATGGTTGGAGGTCAAAGGATTAATATGACTAAAAGTTCGGAGTCCAAGTTGGACGCCATTATGAATGCCCTTGCTGTATTATCACAAAGAACTGCAGAGATTGAAGGAGCGTTTACAAGACTTCATAATGATGGAGCATCTGGAGTAACACAATCTAGAATTTATCAATCTCAAGTTTCTATACCAGAAGAAACAGCTTTGCCTGTAATTCAACAAGAATCACTAGTTCTACAACGAAAGGAGCCTCGAGTTAGTCTTCCAGATAAGTTTGATGGTACACGCTCCAAGTTTCGAGGTTTTGTCAATCAAATCAGATTAATAACAATTTTACAATCCGAACGCTATCCAACAGAGGAATCACGTGTTGGACTGGTTGGAACCCTACTTACGGGGCAGGCTCTATCATGGTTTGCTCCTTTATTCGAGAAGGGATCATCAATTTTGAACAACTTCAAAAAAAATTTGGAAGCGTTTGCGGAAGCATTTGGCGAGTATGACAAGGCTCGATGGGCTACAATAAAGATTCGATCACTACGACAAGGGACACGCTCTGTATCAGTTTATGTATCAAATTTCAAACAATTAGCATGTGACATCAACTAGGATGAAGAAGCATTGACGAGTCAATTTTATTGGGATTTGAGGGATGATGTGAAGGATTTGCTATTATCTCTTTCTAATCCACGAACGCTCAACGAAGCCATTAGCCAAGCTGTGAAGTGTGACAATCGCCTATTTCAGCGTCACCAAGACCAACGCTCAAGACAACATGTGACTCGTTACGCCTCAACCATGTCAACAAGCAGTTTGAATTCACATTTCGAGACGGACGACATGCAAATTGATGCGGTACGTGTCAAATCCCTCACTCCAGAAGAAAAGAAGCGGCGCATGGAGGAAGGACTATGCTTATATTGCGGTGAAGAAGGCCACAAGGTTGGAAATTGTCCCAAGAAGCAGAATCGACGCATTGTCAAGACTAGAGGCACGTTTTTTCAGGAAAACAAAAATGCCCAGCCACAATAGGAACCGTGCGGCTGGACAGTCAAAAATCGCAACAAAAATCAGGTTCTTCCTTCTCTGCCCAACCTGCCCTTTATTTTACAATCCCTTTGTTTTTTGGTCCTCAGAAGCTTAAAACTTTAGCATTATTAGATTCAGGAGCATCCGCTTGTTTTTTAGACAAAGAATATGCTAAACATCATAAGATCCCTCTAGTATGGAAATCTAAACATGTTTACATAGAAGTCATAGATGGACGACCTTTACTGTCTGGTAGTGTCACTCATGAATCAGAACCTATAGAAATAGCATTTAAGGACCATAGTAGTTATATTATCTTCAACATTATAAAGACTCCGTCAAGTCCTATTATTCTTGGTCTTTCCTGGTTGGAAAAGTATAATCCAACCATAGATTGGAGGTTACGAAAGATAACATTTCCAATAGAACGTTCCGAGAGTAAACCAGTTAGAAGACCCCGAATCAAAAAACCTTTATTTATTGGAGCAAGAGCATTTGTAAGATTGTCCAAGGAAGGTACACCGTTTGTCATTTATGCGACTCCAACCAGCGAAGAGAAGATTTCGACAGCAAGTATACCGAGCAATATAAAGATTTTCAAGATGTGTTTCAAAAGAAGAATGCTGATATGCTACCGGAGCACCGACCATATGATTGTGCCATAGACTTGCAAGAAGGAGCACAACCCCCTTTTGGCCCAATCTACAATTTGTCGCAGACGGAGTTGGCAGAATTGTGGAAGTACATTGATGAGAATCTAGCCAAGAACTTCATTCGCCATTCGAAGTCACCAGCTGGAGCACCAATCTTATTTGTAAAAAAGAAGGATGGCTCGCTACGGATGTGCGTGGACTATCGAGGTCTCAACAAGGTAACAAAGAAGAATCGTTACCCGTTACCCTTGATATCTGGTCTTCTTGAACAACTTGGACGGGCAAGGATCTTTACAAAAATCGATCTAAGAGGAGCCTACAACCTTGTACGAATTAAAAAAAGAGACGAATGGAAGACAGCTTTCCATACAAGGTATGGCCATTTCGAGTATAATGTCATGCCTTTTGGTCTTACCAATGCTCCGACAGTTTTTCAACACATGATGAATGACATCTTCCGGGAGCATCTTGACGATTTTGTTGTCATCTATCTGGATGATATTTTGATATTTTCTAAGAATGAAAAAGAGCATGAAAAGCATGTTCATCTCATCCTTGAAAAACTACGTGAGCGAGGACTCTACGCCAAGTTGGAGAAGTGTTTATTTCACCAAACTGAGATGGAGTTTTTGGGATTCATCAGGACTACAGAAGGCTTGAAAATGGATCCCAAGAAAGTAGAAGCAATCGTGTCATGGGAGGTTCCAAAGATGGTTAGAGACGTACAATATTTTCTTGGTTTTGCTAACTTCTATCGGATTTTTATTAAGAATTATTCCCAGGTTGCTGCTCCACTCACTTGATTGACGTGTAAGGACAAGCTCGAATGGGGACTCCTAGCGGAGAAAGCATTTCAAGATCTTTAGATGGCATTTACAACGGCTCCGATCTTGGTCCACCCGGATTTTACAAAGTCCTTTTATTTGGAAACTGATGCTTCGGATTTTGCTTTGAGAGCCGTACTTTCACAGATGGGTGCTGATGAAAAGCTCCATCTAGTTGCATTCTATTCTCAAAAGTTCTCTACTACTGAGATCAATTATGAGATCCACGATAAGGAGCTTCTTGCTATAGTGGATTCTTTCCAAGAGTGGCGTCACTTTCTCGAAGGAGCAGCACATCCGGTAACCATATATACGGATCACAAGAATTTAGAATATTTCATGTTGGCTCGAATTTTGAATCGGTGTCAAGCTTGGTGGAATATGTTGCTATCCAGATTCGACTTTGTTATCACTTATCAACCTGGAAAGCAACAAGGACTATCTAACGCATTATTGAGGAGATCGTATCTTGCACCAAAGGTTGGAGAGGCAGCATTCAACCAACAGTGTACGACGCTATTGAAGCCAGAACAATCCGGCTTCATGCTGCCATTGTACCAATCAATGCTGACTTCCTCAATCAGGTATGTACCGCGACCATTGAAGATTTGATATCAAGCAACGTGCCAATAATGACAAGTTCAAAGTGGAGGGAGATCTTTTATACTTTGAAGAGCGGTTGTATATTCTGAAAGGACCAGTACGGCTCCGAGTTCTTCAATCTTGTCACGATTTTCCAGCTGCGGGACATTTTGGATTCAACAAGACCTTGGAACTTATTTCTCGAGATTTCTGGTGGCTCCAAATGTGGAGGGATGTGAAAGATTTTGTCCTCACTTGCGACATCTGTTCAAGATCTAAAAATCCTCGGCATCGCCCTTACGGACTTTTACAGCCATTGCCAATTCCACGGCGATCATGGTCTTCAATTTCCATGGACTTTATTACAGACCTACCACCATCGAATTCTTTCGACAGCATTTTTGTTGTGGTAGATCGACTTACAAAGATGGCGCACTTTGTCCCTTACAAGAAGACATCGTCAAGTGAAGATACAGCAAGGCTCTTTCTTGATAATGTGTATCGATATCATGGTCTACCAGATGATATCGTATTGGATCGAGGAACTCAATTCGTATCAAAGTTATAGAGATCTCTTTTTGAAATATTGAAGGTGGATATCAAGCTTTCTTCAGCTTTCCATCCTCAAATTGACGGCCAAACGGAACGGGTGAATCTAGTTTTGAAACAGTATCTAAGATGCAGCATCAACTAGCAGCAAGATGATTGGGCCGCATATCTATCGTTAGCCGAGTTTGCATATAACAACACCTTGCACGCGTCAATTCAACAAACACCATTCTTTTCTAACTATGGGTACTATCCAAAGCTTGATTTATTAAGTCTATCAACGAATAAAAACCCAGCAGCTGAAGGATTTGTGAAGCAGCTATCAGAGCTTCAAACTATATTAAAGATGCAATTGCAGTCTGCTCAAGAATCTTATAAGACATCCGCAGATAAACTTCGAAATCAAGCACCTATTTTCAAAACTGGAGATAAGGTATGGCTACTTCAACGGAATATCAAGACTAAGCGACCATGTGATAAGTTGGACTACCGAAGGTTGGGACCATTTGTCATCTTGAAGCAAATCAATCCAGTGGCGTACTGTCTGGAGTTACCAGCTGCTATGAAGTTACATCCAGTCTTTCATGTTTCTTTATTGGAGATTTATCGAGAATTGTCTTTTCCTGGAAGAGTGCAAAAGTCGCCACCTAGTATCGAAATCGAGAACCACAAGGAATACGAGGTAAAAAAGGTGCTAGATTTGCGGCATAAATGGAAAAAATTGGAGTATTTTGTACATTGGAGAGGCTACGATATCAATGAGCGAACATGGGAGCCGGCCGAAAATCTTGCCAATGCACCGCAAAAGGTATAAGAGTTTCATCAACAATATCCTCAGAAACCTAAGCCGGTTCGAGAATAACTTCTTTCTGAAGCTTGCTCATCTAGTAACATAAAAGGAGGGGAAAACACTACCAAAATTCATAGTTGATGTGGTTATTTTCTCCAAGATAGAGTAGATCTTTTCTGATAGCCATAGTTTGGTCTTTCGACATGGATAGTCAAAAGATAGATACCATGCCAATCATATCATCTCAACCTACTAGCTCACGAAGGCGACCTCGAGATGAAGAACCACCTGCACCACGACGACGACGGAGGATACCAAGTAATCGATCACTGGTGATTGTATTTGAAGTCGAGCCTACTTACAATGGTCAGCCAAAAGGTATGTTTGCAGGACAGTTCCACAATGAGGACACGAAAGTTCATGCTTGGTTGGAAGTTGAGGGCATGGGCCACTACCGTTGGCTTCAAGGACCGATGAACCACTTACCTCGTGAAAGACAATTGGAATTCATAGCAGACGTTATGCGACAGATCTTCATTTTTTTGCGTTGGTATTGACTGACAACAACATTGCTTCTCGGAGACCTCGAAGCTAAAGGAGGGAGTGATGTTAGGGACATAGTCTTAGAACCTTCTAGAAATTAGAACATTCTAGAAGCAAGTCTCTGGAACCTTCTAGAAGTTTCCATTAGCAATTAGTGGAAGTTTCTTGAGAAGCTTCCTAGTTAGTAGAAGTTGCTTGAGAAGCTTCCTAGCTAGTAGAAGTTGCTTGAGAAGCTTCCTAATTCATGGAAGCTGCTTGAGAAGCTTCCTAAGTTGTTGGAAGTCGCTCAAGAAGTTTCTTATTTAGAAGTATATATAGGAGTCGAGGCTGAAGAGTTCTTCAGTCTCGACAACACATAGCTCTCTTGCTCTTGTACTCATCTGATCAATCTAGTTCTTGCCAGTTCTCTTTGAAATTCTTGTTTAGATTTCCTCTTCGTATTCTGTGTCCGTGATAATATCTTCTTATTCTAATATTGTAATATTGACATTAACAATCAAACTTAAATATATTATTTTTAAAATTTTATCATATCAAAGAAACTAACTAATCAATAATTATTATCAATGCATAATATTTCTTGTGATAAAATTTAAAATATTATCTATTAAATTATTTATACTTAAAAATTAAAAAAATTATACTACTTATAAATAACATCATTTAGATTATTTTTTTACATCTTAGTAAAGACTATCACATTGTTAAAGATGGCTAAGAATAAATTATTAAAATTGTTATGTCATAAGCAAAAGTTAAAGACCAAAAGACCACCTTACAATTTATTGCACATATTACAACTAAATAAAGATATTTTTGAGTTAATTTTTTTGAAACCCTATAAAATTTATTTGTACTATATATATATATATATATATATATATATATATAGATAATAGTAGCAATAACTGCTACTTTTATATCCTTAGCATAAAAACAATACCTCACAAGTTACAATAAGTAATAGATTTGATCCAAATATCTTTATTTCTTGTGAAATTTACTATAATATTTTTTTTTTAATCTTTTAATTTATGTCAAATATTTTAAACTATTTAATATTTTTGATATTTTTTAGAAAGAAAAAAATATAAAATATAAAAAAATATTATTTATATTATTAAATTTTATTAGGTTTAATTAAATATATACAGCGATTCTTTTTAAATCACTTTATTCAATTTCATATAATTTTACTCATAGATTAGTTAGAAAAAAGAATTTTATGTTACTTATGTATTTAGGTATATTGAGTCAATAATATTAATTTAATTTGATCTATTGATTAGAAAAAATATCTATATTTTTTTAATAAATAAGTTTTAATTCTATTTAAAATAAGTTTAAGACTTCAAATCATAAGATATATTTTTATTTAATCTTTTAAATATTTATTTTTTTAAATTGATATATATATATATATATATATATATATATATATATAATAAATAATAAATATAACATATAATTTTTTTAATTTAATAAATTTTTATGGTTACCTATTAATTTTTTTTAGTTTAAATATTTAAATTATATAAATAAAAATAAAAATATATATTACAAAGATTTATCTTTATTGATATAATAATAATTTATATTAATAATTTATAATAATTGAAAATTCTAAAAATAAAATAATTTATAACTTAAGTAACGCTGTTAACATTTTAAAGTAATAATTTTAACAAATTGATGCTTCTTTTTTTTAAAATTTTTTAATTCAAACTATCATGTTGACCATCTTTTATTTGAATTAATAGTTTTAGAAGCTAAATTTTGCTACTATGCTACTTTTATGCATAAATATAATATTTTCTTATTAATAAATATCTATTGCTTTAAACTAGTATAAAACTTAATAGCCAATATAATAAAAAAAGTATTCAAAAATATTCAAAAATTAAAAATTGCAACACATATACAATTACCTTCAAAATAAGCAAGATATTGTTGAATTTTACATTAAATTTATTATTAAATTTTTGTTATAACTTCAATACCAAAACAAGACCTTTCACATGTAGTTTAAACAAACAAACAATCAAACAAACAAAAAATAAAATAAAAATAAAAATAAATGATTAGATTAAATTGCTAAAATATTTGTGTAGTAGAAAATTCCCAGTAGCATTCAGCACACAATTGAATCTTTTTTAAAAGCATCTAGTCTGATCTTTTATCAGTTATTAGTAAAGATTCCAACAAACTTTTTGAACTAGACAATGACACTAAGTCCACAAAAACAAATGTAGTCTACAAAAAATCCTTTTGCTTGCAAACGATACTTTTATCATGCAAAGGTTTCCACAACTGCACATTAATATTTGTTTTAATCACATTTTTTTGATGATTTAACATATATTACCAAATTCACCAATACTTATTTAAATTTAAATAAACCTTAAAAGGGAAATACCCAAATTAATTTTTTTTTAAACTTTAACAATATGTTTTGCCAAGATTCAATCCTCAAAACATAAGAAAATCCATCCTCAGAAAAGAAAAAAATTGTAAAGAAAATCACAATATGCTTTGGACTGTTGCAAAACCAAAGCGTAGACTAAGAGAACGCCACGTGCACCGAAGCCGCAAATCGTTGATCACGTGATGTAGGAGTCCAGGAAGCTTGAAACTAGGGATCTAAGAGGGAGTCTTCGTGGACTTCGTATCCAAGAAGGGGACTTCGTGGACTTGGGATCCAAGAGCGGGTCTTCGTGGATTGAAGACGTGCTCGGGACAGGTTGACTTGGAGACAACGCGTTTGAAGCCCTCAGGATTTGCGATCGCATCATCGGAGTCGTCTTCCCAGTCGTCGTCCGTCTCAGATCGGCATCCATGGCCCTTGAAGAGCACAATCGGTGTCAACATGGCCGGTGTGGACGTTGCAGAGCGATTCGAGTTGTTTCTAGGGTGCGGAATCTTCACGTTCCACGAGCTTGACGGTAGAATCAGTTCCACGTCTGTGTCGCTGTCTGCGCTTGACGCTGGCTCCCTCGCATGGAAACTTACGTAGTTGGGTCTGTCCGTGTTTGACCCTGGTGATGAAGTTCGAGAGATTTGGTTTGATCCCCTGGGAGTTGAGGAAGCGGAGGAGGAGTAGTTAGATGTCGTGAAGCTCAACGATGTGTATCCACTCTCTGTTGTAGACGCGGGACTCAGTATTGTTTCAGAGGAAAAGCCTGGGATGTCATCATGGCTTGCTTCTTGCGTGGAGTGGTTTCTTGAAGGCGTAGAGTTCATGGATATCTCTCGATGGGAAGGCCCATGCTTTGAGGCTGCTGCATCGACTCCATAGATGTGGCCTGACTGTGACGAAATGTGGGTTGCGCTTGAAAAAGGCAATTTGCCGTGGACCTCTTTGAGAATGCGTGCATCTCGTCTCCATCTCGAGCTTGAGGTTTCTATTGCCATTTGCGGGAATTCATGATACAAAAAACCCTCCGCGCCCATCTCCTGCAACCCAGAAGCTCGTGGCGTTTGTGACATTAATCTCTCTTTTGGCGACGGACATAATATCCCCGGCGTAGTTGGGGGGCTCAAGATCTTCCGAGGTTGAGCTCTTCTGTGGCCTTGTGTATGAGAGCTTGATGACGAAGGTGGGAAGGGCTTCAATCGAGTGGACTCGAAGTCCTCATTGTAAGTTAGGGCGTCTTGTGGAGGTGTTGATGGATTGCTAAATGCTTCATCCATTTGACGATCATGAAAGCGCCTGCGGATAGGTTTGAAGTTCTTTCCTGCCTGCTTCAGTCCTTGATACTCATCTTGGCGATCGCCGTTCACATATAGTTGGCTTGATGCCGATGTCATAATTGGCATCGATAACTGACGGCTGCGGTTTGGGACATAGCTGCTGAGAGACGATTTAGGAGGCTCAGAATAGATCCTGTCTCCACCATCTCTGTGCGGAGGAGTGGATCTCAAGTCGTTATTTGCTTCAGCTCCATCCAATCCAACCTGTTTTGGCACAGAGCGCGCGCTTGACTGGAACACAAATGGCAGAACATACGATGGATCGCAGTATGCTGGAACCGCATGACTGGTCCTCATCGTTGTGATGTTTAGCTTTGTCTTCGGAAATTCATGGCTTCTACCTCTCTTGGTTAAGGTCGAATCTGAATAGATTTTTCCTGTGGCAGATGGACGCGGTTGACACAAGTTGAATATAGATCCAACTATCGAAGTAAAAGAATCTCCGTGGACCGTGGAATTGATACAATCTAGTCCTGAAAAGAATCTTCTCTCTGTCGTTACGTGCTTTGGGGGCTTGACTTGGAGTTCGCTGCCAGCGATCCCTTTGACTAGTCTCAGTGATGCTTTTCCTTCAGGTACCTTGCTCGTGTGTTTTTCCTCAATCTCGAGGATAAGTGCCTTCCAGAACTTTTCGCATTCTGAGCAACACACTGGCGCAGGTATGTACGCATGAGCTGGTATTTTGGTGTTTGACATCTGGTTGTATTCGTATGCTTCGGCTTGTGGTCTGACTATAGTACCCCTTCGACCACCGCCGTACATTGGCAAACTTTTTGACCGCAGGTGCTCATTCTCTCGGTCACTATTGTATGGCTGCAGTTGGCGAAAAAGTCACATTAATAATGTTCAAAAAAATTAAAATTAAAATTAAAATTGACGTAGCGGATGATTCACTGGACTAGTCCAAGGTTAGCTATTTCCTATGCATCAGGGCACTTTTCGTCGGAGAGTATCAGAGCCTCTTATACTGCGCTGAAGTGATGTTTCAATTTTCAGGAAAATTAGATGAGCAGAGTGCGAAACGCATACACTCTTGAAGCATCAAGAGCCTCTACAGATGTATGGACCAATTCTACAAATCAGAGAGTTTCAAATAGCTGAGGTGAAGCTCTGGGTTCCTTCATACCCTTACAAATATTGCTCGTGCTTAGCATCTACAAGGGCAATCATATCGCCAGTACCTTGTTGGTACACTGCACGTACATTGAAATTCAACTGCGTAAGTGAATGCGGGCATAACAATTTTAAGATTTTCAGTTGTGTTCAAGTGCTGTATGATTCTCACCATTCTCGTTGCTGCCTGTGTCCTTGGCATGGTTGTAATTGAGACACTCTTTCCTGCTCTGTAGTAAGTAGAGCTCAGTTGCTCACTCTCAGCGATTGAAACCCCCTTCCATAAGCTCAACTCTTCAATGATCCAGTCTGGGGTTAAGGAGTTGATTCCTAAGACTTGAGTTGTAAATCCTAGTCATGCAAGATAACGAACAAGTTCTGGCTAATTCCTGAGTACGTGGACGTATAACACGGACGAGGAAATCATCATCAACAATTGAACGCTTGACACTCTGTAAAAGAGAGGCTCTAATCAGACCTACTTCCTGGTGCATCTGCATTGAGACCCACTTCTTTAGAAAAAAGTTCTACAACTTTGTTAACATGACGACTGGGACTTCAAAGAAGCCAGACGCATGAGCTATTCGGCTGTCTTCTTAGACCTGAGCCTCACATATTTGAGTACTTATACACTGCAGGGATTTTCTGACATCGTAACAGATTATAGAAAGGTTCCACACCACTGCACGTGGCGAGCTCTAGAATACGTCACCAACTTGTTCGAACTTGGAACAGTTTGTCTGTTAGCCGGGGCACACCAGAGCTGACACGCACGGATGCAAAATCCGACATGAATCATTTTTTACAGCACTCGATCCAAATGTGAGGCTGATATAAACCAAGAAGTCAATCGGGACTCTGTTCTCCAGATCAGTCCTACCCGTCCTCACAACGACCCAACATCAGAAGTTGTTTTCCAGCAGCCGCAGGTCTACAGACATCGATCATGCAACGGTGCGAGCACGGTGAAGTCCACACTCAGTTATACTTCTGAAATTGTCTGCCTTTACCGTGTCAGAGAACTCGTCGACGATGGGGAAACTCGTCGGTGAACAGCAGTGGTGCCCAGTTTCGGCAATGCAAGTGTTGTTACAATGAGTGAAATCAGTTGTACTAGGTTGCTAACAAGATGGGATTTCTACCGTGGACTATCCACGAGTTGACAAACAAATTCCTCGAGAACTATAAAGGTAGTCTCCAAACAATCGTCACGGTCCTCCTCAGCGTGTTGGGATTTGTACACAATGCACCACGTCTCTCAAAAACTCTGATCCGTCGTTCTTTGTAACCGTCGAAACGGCGCGCGGCCCTCGCGGCTGGTCAATAGCTTGCGAGACGGGAAACCATGGATGAATGTTTTACGTTTTATATGGATGATGACGCGCCATGTTGGATGAAATGTGTTGTCGTAGATGGATGAATCACTGCTTAGTTGTGGTACTATATTGCAAGGATGATGCAAACAACTTGCATGTTTAGGGTGTTGCATTTGGGTGTATATATCATATCTGTTAGGAAGTTTCTACAAAGAGATTAAATAATTTATAAATCCATAATAATCTTTTAGTAAATTTTTCTTATAAATCTATTAATTAAAAACACTTCAGCCTTCTTAAGGCATGTGTCTTTTGTCAGGATATAATTGCTATTCACTTCAAATTCAAAGGATTTTTTATTCTTTATTTTTTTATTAAATTAAATTAGTACATCAAAAATACAGTTTAAAAAAAAAGGAAAATTATTATAAATATTTTCTTAATATCTACTTATGTCATGCTGTTACAAAAATAATGCTGTCATCCATTATAACTAGCATAACATATATTAAGTGCATGCCCTTCGAATTTTACACTAATTTTATGCTAATCTTTATTTTAATTTTTTATTATTTACTTTGCATATGAATTCTATAGGATTTCAAATCTTACTTACCAAAATTATGATTAGTACCAAAAATATTGATATTACATTTATTTTAAATTTAAAAAATTAATAATAACAGCTAAATTCTTATATATAAATATTATTATGTAAAATTAGGAATATAAAACCGTCTAGATACTAAAACCCATAAAATATATTTATATAAATAATATCAAGGAAATAAATAGCTTCAATTCAACAAAAGCTTGATAAACTTTATATGACTATTGTCAATGAATTTAAAACATATGCAATTTTAGGATTTTTGATTACTTTATGATTTTTTATAAAATTTTTATTTAAATAATATTAAGATATTTTGATTTTCTATAAATATATAAATTAACTAAAATCTATTCAATAAAAAGCAGATACACAAAGGCTACAACACTCCAATATAAGATACAATGTTTCAGTTAAATTTTATTTATAAAATAATAAAAATCTGTTCTAATTTAATATTTGTGTTAACATGTATAAATTGTTATAAAATCTTGATAAACTATATATATATATATATATATATATATATATATAGTTAATATATTTATTAATATGATATTTTATTTTAAATCTAATTTCGTATTTATATCTATTTATATATATAGATATATATATATATACGTAGTACATAGGTTTTTTTAGATCAATTTACCAAATAACTTGTTTCATTTTAAACAAAAGAATTTTGATTGTGCTCTAGTTTTGATGTTTGTTTTCTAAAATGTTATTATTAAAAAAATCTGACAAGAAATTAAAATCTTGTGATTTCAAATAAAAGTTAATTTCTTAATAATTATTTTATTTTTAATATATAAATAAGTCGGAAAAATATTTAACTCACAAATCTCACAATACAAATATATCATTTTTTATAAAATTAAAAATCTTAAAAATTATTAAGATTTTAAGAATTAAAATAAATGATTTTAAAAAAAATAATTTAGCTATAAATTAAAATTCAATCAAAATACCAAAAACCCAATGATTTTGCAAAAGTAATGTATCACTATAGAACCAATGGTTCATTGGTAGTGCTCCTAAAAAATCATAGTGCTAAGTGATCTAAAGAAGAATATCAAAGAAGAATATTAAAGAACTTCTAGAACCTTTGAAAGTATTTAGGAATATAATAATTTTTAACTAAAGGAATTTATGTTTTATAATTCATATTAATTGACACCACTATTAACATCTTCTTTTACCTCATGATTATTAGACAAACTCTTATTTTGTAACATTTTTTTCCTACAAAAATTCAACTTGATAATGCAAATAATAGAATAATTCTTGAGATGCATATATCAGAATGCAATTCATAGTTGTATTTCTATTTCTTTGAATTCCAATGTATTTTTGACATGAACGACAAAGTGGTTCTCTGTGTTTTTAAAAGCATTACTATGATAATATAATTCAAATACATTCCTCTAATATTTGTCCCTCAACTCCTTCCTTACAGTCCTTAACAAGTGTGGGCCTTAATGTTATCCTCTAAACACTTTAAACAGCTTGAATACAACTTAGAATCCACAGAACATTTTGTCATGTCCACAAGATAGAGTCACAACACAGCAAGAACCTTCTTCAAACAGCTTTCATGTTGAAATACATACCACTCCAATTTTTATTTAAAAAATAATTCATCAGGTTTGCAAGGGTTGGACAAGTGGCAATTATATGCTCTAACCAATGGACTATCACATTCTGAGGTATTCCAGATTATGGGTGTACAATATTCATGTAAAATACATAAAATGGTTGAGTGCATAATCCCACATGTAGAATCTAAAGCTCACATAGCATTTTTAAGGGGTTTAGCCAAAGAGTTGTAACAAGTTGCAAAAATTCCAGGGCAGAGTAACATGGTCTGTTCTTCTTTACACTCTATCTCTGGTGGTCACAACTAACATTTTTGTCATTTCTATATGGTAAAACATGGACAAAGTTTGCCAACAGAAGAAGCATGATTTGATATACCAAGTCTGCCAAAGTTATGAAAGCATTAATGAGTGAGCAGCATTCCTTTTAATGTACTTTAGTTACAGGTTATGGGAGTTAGTTATAGGTTTGGAAGTTGATTGACACCCTCCCCCAACAAGATCTCTTAGTTAGCTTGTCTACCAACAAGGAAATAAAAAGGTTAAAGATAATATGAAAACAGAGTACCATATGACAAGGTTTGGGATACCAATTTTGATGGAAGCTCTAATGCTGATGTAGCTATTATGCATGATTACTATGTTGATGCAAAAATGACATCCACCAAACGGAACAACTGTCAGCTTATAGCTTGCATTGATGAAACAAGGGCCTCAACACCCATATCTGTAAGATCTGTACTAAAACTCACGTCAGCTAAATTTTTGCCTAAAAGTGTTAAAAGAGTTAAAAGAGTTATCAAAATTGTCAGGAATTGTACAAGGTCCTGGAGTCAAGACCCTAGATTATTGTCGCCATTCTTGTCCTTCATTATATCCATTTCCTGTTCCTGATATTGGGTCATCATCTTCATCTAAGTGCAACTAAAAATGAAAAGGCTGACATTACTGAAAAGTTTTATTACTCGCGTATACTTTAGCTAAGACTCGAGGAACTGCCCTAGACTACGACCTATCAACCTTCCATGAACTGTTAGCTAGCATGATTTCATAAGCTCACAGGGACAACCGTTGCATATTTGAGTCTGCATGCCATTCCTGTCCACAACGACTAACCTCTAAAACCAGCAATCTCCAATAATCCAGAACCTTTGTAACACCGCTTAAGAAAAAATGGGCATGTTATTTACATCGAAAAGTGCACCTATTCAGAAGCCAAAAGCAGTGGCAGCTTTGTCACCAACACGAGCAAACGGTAGTGTAAATCATACCTGGCATGGAGCTCCTCTGATCAATCATCTTTTAGTAGTCTTTTTTTTCCCAGCAACGGCCCTCTTCTTCCCTAAGACGGCCCTCTTCCTTGTTCGTGCGTTGCATTTGGTTCTTTGTCCTCTGACTGGTAGCCCCGCACGGTGTCTTCGCCCTCGGTAGCATTGAATGTCAACCAATCGCTGTATATTTAATGCATTGAATCGTCGCTACAAGCATAGAAAGGATTGCCCAGTATTTTAGGGCATGGGAAAAGATGAAGAAGCACCGATCATCCAACCAATTTTTTCTTAAGACGAGAAATAATAAATAAAATGAAATAAAAAGTGTTGAGGGACTGACCAAGTCTCCCTCGATCATGTAATTCGAAAGCTCCTCACGGATTTTTGTAAGCTCCAATTCTGATAGCTCCGATGTGACCTTATTCTCCAGTCCTATGGTTAGCAAGATTTGCCGCGCCGTTGTTTGCCCTACTCCGTGGATAGACTGCAGAGCTGTCTCAATGCGCTTCTTGTTTGGCAACTCAACTCCTCCAATTCGTGCACACCGTATGTTAAGCCCCTGAGAACCTGAACCCCACTGTTTTTCACAAAAAAAGCAAGCAAGCAACCACGAGATCTCAACTCCAAGCATTCCAATGCTACGACTGCCTTGAACAAACTTACCCTCGACAAACGGTAATCGACAAAGAGTTGATCGGATTCAAAACCTATGGGTGTGGGTTTGGAAGAGGAAGAAACCTGTCGAGGGAAACCCACTTTCAAGGTCTTCGAGAAAGAGGTGCTGGATCCAGGCAACGCAGTGATTGAGCTCTTCCAAGCTCCATCCAAACTCATTTGACCTACTGTATGGAGCGCCATAGCGAGTCTCGAAACCTCACAGAGAGACTAGAGCTTCTCTCATCAACATTTCCAAGCAATCAAGGAGCAAAGCGCAGGAAAGGAGGCTCTCAACTGTAGCTAGAAAAACGATTGCTACAATTGTGACCGAAATGAGAATCTTCTGGATCTAGAAGCTTCTTCATGGGGATTTTTGAACTGGGTATTTGCGACAAACTTGAATTGCAACTCCTGCGTCAAACAGCTTAACCCTCGTCCTCAACTTAAAGGCAGAATATCCTGCTAAAACCTTCGCTAAAACCACATATACATCATCGTCCAAAATTCAAGTGGTTCGTCAAAGAGATTAGTCGTCTGTCCTCAAGTCACACCATGCCCATCACATGCTTTACAAAAATACCAAAAATAGTCGAGGCACGACACGTTTCCAGCATCACACTCAAAATTCGCCAGAAAACAATGGAGTTACGCTAAAAATGGGAACAAGTGATCAATGGTAGGGAACACCATGCAGCACCCTAACAGCACGTACACCAAAACCGAGTTCGGCTATAGCGATGAACTTTGCGGTGACTATTGTGGGTTCTCAAAAGTGTATTTTGTACTCTCATGCTTGTCTTTCAAATCCATACAGGTATTCTGCGTATTTTGGTGAGAAGACATTGTAGGAGCTCAAGGGGCAGTAATAGGGCCAAGGTAGCAACAAGGGTAGCGACGAACTCCAATATTTCAAGCGCCGTTTCCTTTGGAAAGTCAAGGATCTGAAAGGTTACATATCCTAGAATCTATCTTCTTCTCTTGAACAGTTGCAGAAAATGCTGTGTGACAAGAGATGTACGACGTCACACAGCATTTTCTCTTGCAGAATACGTAGCACACAACCCTCTCGCTCCAAGTGCGTTGTGGACTGGCATCGAGCTCTTAGTTACTCAACCCCATCTCCACGAAATGCTTCTACCTGCCAAAACAAGGTCTGCTGCCGACCGACCGTAGAGCTCTTCATCTCTGCACACTTGCCTACTCCTTCACGAGAATCTATGCCGGGCTCCGAAGATAACAAAGAATCGCCGAAATGTCGCGGCGGCGGCGGTGTCCTATCGTCGCCTTACAGCGCGCTACGAAGCCGCAAGTAGCCGCCAGGAGACGCCAGGAGACGCCAGGAGCCGCGCTGGGGTGCCGCGAGGCAGGCCGAGGTTCATAAGAAGCCCTGGTTCGCTTTTTAAAAGGAACATTAGCAATGGAAATCAATTACTTTAGAAAACAGTCAATTTAGTTATTCATGTTTTTACTAATAATTTTCGATATTATTACTGATATTTTAAATATTATATTTCAACTAAGAAAAATAAAATCAATGTATTTATTTGTGTATATATGTATGTCTATTATATGTGTGTATGTTATCGTTGAGGCTTAAAATTTTTAATCTGAATATTGTGGTAATGGCCATTTGGCTTTCTTATCTTGTATATATATATATATATATATATATTTGAATTTTAACCACACACACGTACATAAATAATAAGCATAAAAAAAATATAAAATCTGATATTTGGAGTCTTATATGGATTCTTTAGATATTTACAGGATGATATATCCTGATGTAACACGTGCATAATTGATCAATATTTAAACAAAAACTGAGTAAATATTTGATTTTTAGTTAGAAGTGCCACTTTTATTTGATAGAAATTTTATCAAAGATTGTGTGCAGCATTTTGTAAATTTTGTAAACTCTGTAAACTTTTTAAGAGAAAGATTTATATTGTAGTTGAATAAAAACGCATACTGATCATTTATAATTCTTTGTAAACTTATCTCAACTTGATCTGCTTCTTACATATTATGACATTATGACTAATAGGCAAGAAATAACTATTATTTGATCAGTTTATATAAAAAATTAAAAAATATAGTAGATTTTATTTAATTTGAAATTAAAGCTGTAAAATAAATGACTAAACAAAGATATTAATAATAGGTTAATAACGGTAAATGTTTTTAATTTATAGTCGATTGCAGTATTTTATTTATTAAGAATTTAAAATTTTAACTCACAGATTATCAATAATATCAATTAATTATTAATTTAAAAAAACACTGAAATGTAATCTTAAAATTTGGCTCGGAAAATCACAGAATTTACAGAATTTGTAACTAGACATTTTAAAAACACCATAATATAAATCTAAAATACAATAATTTTATATATATATATATATATATATATATATTATTCTGATGACTGTTACTATAAAAACTTTAAAGATATTAGAAGTTTAAACTACGTAATTAACTAAAAATAATATTATAACCTTTAGAAAAAAAATTTAAAGATTTAGTTGGTTCATTAACTAAAGAAAGAAAGAAAGAAAGCAAAAAAAAAAACAAAACAAAACAAAACAAAAAACAAAAAGTTATTGGTTACAGAGTGATCTAAGTATGTTTTATAGGATAATATTTTCTTGTGTAAAACAATATTAATTCCAAGTTATGTTTTAATATTTTTTGTTAAATAAAATTTTAAAATTTTACAAATAATATCATGATTTAGTTGTTAAAGATACTTTTTTTTTTAATAAAATTTATTACATTTTTCTTCAAAAAAAGACTTAAGTGTTCCATTTTTTTATATATATATATACCAAAAAGAAATATTTTAATAAAATGATTAATTTTATTAAAGTCTGTTGTAAAAGTTAGACCATTTGACAATTAAAGAATATTTTTAGATGCTTGTAAAAGAAGTTTTAAGAAATACTTTTTGACGTGAATCATGTACCACATAATTTAAATAATTATCAATATTCTAGCTCACTAAACTAAAATTTATATATTTTTAAAAGTAGATCGTGAAATATTTTTTTAAATATATACAAAAAAAAACATAGCAAACTTGTAATGCAAGAAAACACATTGGCCTTGTGATAGTATTTTAAAATTTTAATAAAAAACCCCAAATTTAAATTTCGTGGTATCTTCCAAAAAATTATTTGTAACCATAATTGAAAGAATATGTTTTAAGGTTTTATATATTCAGTCAAAAAATAATCAATGAATTGAAATAGATATAATTGTTGCAAAAAAATAAGATTCACTGATTTTGAAACGAAATTGTTGATTTTTTTAGTATATATATCAACTTTTTTATTTGTGCAAAATATGTTTACAAACATGATGCATTGAACAAGTTTGTTTGTTTGTTTTTTTTTTTTTTTTAAAATAAGGTTTGTATGTGAAGCATAAACCAAGATAAGATAGTAACATTTTATAGCAAGTTTGAAGTTTGACTACAATAAGTTTGACAATTGAACATGAAATATTCAAGCTTCTTATAATGTGTGTCAAAATCTTGAAAAGGCAACAACTTGCACACCAAATTAATAATTCAAGTACAAATAAATATTAACAAGGATGTCCTACCATACTACAAATGTACAACCTATATATTTATAATTTCTTCTTTTCGGTCCACAAAAAAAAAAGTTCTTTTCCACCCAAAAACTCACGATTGATGTTTTTAATCATTTTTGAAGAAGCAAAAAATAAATAAAATAAATTAATAAATAAATCCAAAACTGATGCTAATCTCTGCTGTAAGTTGATAATAATCATTCATTTTGATTATAAAATTACAATCCAATGTGGCTTCATGGGTCATCCCATATCTCTATTAATATACAACTCTAGCAAATATATTACATGTGTCTCCAAGAGCTAGAAACAGAAATGCAAAAATGATCTCCACTATCTGTAAGTCATCAGAATCAAAACTTGAACCGGTTGTGCCATCGAAAAAATCTAGTGTCGCAGATCAGATTGTGGAAACTAGACAGACAGAATCATCGATCTAGTACCGCAGATCAGATCGTGGAAACTAGACAAACAGGATCATGAATCTAATACCGCAAATCAGATCGTCGAAACTAAAAAGACAGCATCATCAACATAGTGTCGCTTCCCAGAGAAACTGAAGCGCCCCGGATGCCAAGCGGCGGCAAAGTTCGCAGATTTATGCTAAAGAATGAGTGGTGATCGTTGACAGAAAGCAGAATTTGTGGGGAGAATGCTCGGTGGTTTGAATCTCACGCGGACCCGTGCAGTAACTGGTGTTGCCGTGACTGGTTCTCGTGATGCAGATGTGTGTGTGAGCGGGTCTTGTGAGTCCTGGATGCCTTGTATGCACTCCACTCCCGTGCCATGGCTCGCTGCCACTCGGCCCTCTCCTTTGCCTCCTGCTCTTTCCTCAACCTCTTCTCTGTGGCCGCCGTCTGTGTCTCCACAACGTCGTTTATGCACTTGTCGTGTCGGGGGTGGCGCTCATGGTGAACGACCCGGTGCAGATTCAGAGCCAGGTCGGTTGTCGCGAGAGCTATCTTCTCGCTCAGTCGAGCCCCGACCTTGGTCATTTTCTCCCTCGCCGCTACTCTCAGGTCTATCAGCTTCATGGCACCGCTAGCTTCTCGGGGACTACCACTACTGCTCTCCACCTCATCCGAGTCTGAAGAATTCGCCACTTCTCGTACTAATTCAATCAGTTTTAAATAGTTGCTCGATGTTGTAGGACTAACCACTACACCATCAGTGGCTTTCGCTGATGAACCTGCCATCTCGTCTGACTTCCCTCGACTTGACATGTTTTTCGAACGAGAAAAATTCTTCACTCCTCTCAGGAACAGCAAATCCTTCACTCCACTACCAATTGCAGCACCATACAATACCCTCCTACTGAGAAAGTGTGAAACTCTTCCCTATCGAAGTCTACAGACCCTATCCAGACACACGACTCACCACAGGTTTGTGAGCACATGCCAAATGAATGTCCACAACGCTATGTATACGGCTAGGAGAGGGTCAAATTGCGACATTGACGCATAAAAAAGTACTTTTCCCGCACGGTGGCAGGAGCTGTCATTCAATTTCTAAAATAAGAACAGTCGGTAGCTTCGCTGGAAGCAGCAGCGAGGGACTAATGGACAAGAATGGGCAATAAACAACACGAGATTCTATTCCTTTGCCACTCCATCGACGGCAGCTTCGCTAAGGAAAACGTGAGTGAGTCTGTTATCTAGTCTTCGCTGTGGAAGGAGTCCCCTCAGATGCTTGACTAGGTGGCAATGGCAGAGAACCTTCGTGGGATCACGGTTATGGATTTAGAGAGTCCATGACCGCGCCCGGGAATCGAACGAATGACAGCTTCCCCACCCCACGCGGATGGAGTAAGGGAGCTTGATACCGCGCCCTGCCTGGTGACTGCTTCTGTTTACTGTTAATTATTTTTAACAACTGTCGCGTGTTTATTGGCTTCTAGAGAATTTTCATGTACATGCAGTTGGTTGTTATCTCCCACTCTTGTGATTAGAATTAATATTCTAGTTTGTATTGAGAAGTTGGATGGTAACGTGGACTTTATCCACAATCAAACTGTACAGCAAAGCGGTACTTTACTCTGTATTTTAACCATTGTGGTGCACCTTTTGCATATTTTAATAGTTTGACAAAGTTAACAAACTGTTTTAAACACTTACATGTACATTGATTTTATATTTGTATATATGTACACATACATATTTGTGATGTATTATTTCATATAAGTTCATTGGATGTAGCATTTTTTTTTAAAATATATCTTAATATTTATTTTCTTATACTTAATTTATTTACTTATCATTTAATTAAATATATAATTAAAAATACTAATATATATATATATATATATATATGTGTGTGTGTAAATGAATGTATAAGTGTATATATATAGATGTACCTTACTTAATATATACCCCTTAAGTAATATTCTTCATTTACCTAATAATATTAGTTAGAATGGAGTTCGTTCTTAGGTCATAAACCTTGCTTTTTGCATATTTAATAATTAAAAAAAGGTGAAATTTTATAATTTAAGTGAGGAATTTTTGGCAACCATATGTTCATTCTATACATGTACGGTTCCATTTTTGTCTGCATTTAAGGTCACTACTTAATTGATTTCTGGGAATTAGCTTGCTTAGTCTCTTGCATCCTCTTCATGCAAAAGTATCCATGGAACTGCCTAAAATTCAATTGATCTTATGTTTGATGAGCACAGCTCATAGTACATCCTCATATATTTCTACTAGGAGTGTTAATCAATCAATCAAAAAGTCCTTCTACACAAATGTCTTGTCATTCTAAGCTATTCTAAGGAGACACTCATAACTTAGCTAAGTCAACCTTTTGGAATTAAGACTATCTTTGAGCTTATATTTGGAACGAAAACCTAAGAAATTTTATACTAAATTTAAATAATTTCTAAATGTAGCTTTAAGTCCCATCAAATATCTCAATATAGGATTAGAATGACAAGACATTTGTGTAGAAGGACTTTTTGGCACAACATAAAAACTTCGCCACAGGACTTTGTTCTATACCTTCAACATTTACTGGATGGTATTGAAGATATTTTGATGTGATTTTTAGTCTTTTTAAAGGATTTTTTTTCTTTTTTTTCTTTTTTTTCTTTTTTTTAAAAAATAAAAAATGAAGTAAAATTTTCACTTGTTATTTTAAAAAATGGAGTGTAAATGAAATTAATTTATTTAAGATTATTATCTCAATAAAATTGAAGGAGAGACGACATACATGGTGGTTTGATTGTGAAGTGAAAAAGTTTGTATGTTATTTTAAAATTCTTCAATATTTTTGTTTTAAATATGTGATGTAATATCAGATTATTATTTATGATATAAATATCATAAAAAAATAGACAATTATTAAATAAAAACTATTGACTCACATATATAACATTGCAATGTGTAGATTAATAAAAACATTTGTGGTATAGTTATAAGATATCAAAGTAAAAGTAACAACAACTATTGTAAGATTTTTTTTCTTTTTTCTTTTCCCTTAAATGAATGTTTAGAATTTATTTATTTTAACATCCAATTTATATCCAATATGCTTAAGTTATATCATAATATCTTTAAAATTTAAATCTTAATTAAAATATGTTTACTTAAATTTTTCTTTAGCTATTTATACATGCAAAATTAGAAGCTAACATTTAACATTTTGGTTACATGATTTTGAGCTTGTTGAATATATATATATATATATATATATATATTATATCCTTGGTTATATGTATATATGTATTTAGATCTAAAAAAAATTATACATATATATTAGTTTAGAAATGTATTATTATTATTTGAATCAAACAAAATCTTTAATCAAATACAATTTTTGTAAGAATAAAGATGTATATATGGCTATATTATACAAGCTGATCAAGAACCTTAAAAAATCATTCTTTTTTAATACCAAGAAATACATTCTTATCTAATCCTACAATCAAATACTTCATTCTTACAACTATTATAATTTTTAAAAATTTGTTTATTTTATATTGGTGCTACATTAATATGAATTTGCCAAATTAATTTATTAAATTTTTTACTTTTATTTTATTAAATTTAACTAAGCTTTTATTTTTATAAATGCATAATAACCTAATTTATATTTTATTCTCAAAAAATAGAATTCATATCCTTAATTGGTTTCAATATTTAGTTAAATAAATAAATAAATAAATCTATGTATGTGTGAGTAGATAAGAAACTAAATATTTTTTATAAAAAGTAAAATTATTATCATATTTTAAATTTTTTTAAATAATTTTTTTTTCTTTGTATTTTCAAATACTCTATTATATCAGTATCATAATAAATAGGATGTAAACATGAAACTGCAAATCAACTTGTATTCACGTTCACAAATTAAAAAAACATGATTAAAGGAATAAAAGTATGCATGAACTTATAAATCAACACAAATTTAGTAAGATGTAAATCAGCAATTTCATTAACAATTGAAACCACAGATACAAACCATATGCAAATGACACACAAATACACATGACAACAAAAGCAAAAAGTCTACTGAATTTGTGAATGAAACTTGTAATTAAACAGTGATTAACCTCCTTCATTCAACCCATATAAACCAACTCTTCACCCCCATATCAAAAAGAAAAGAAAACAACAGAACAGAAAATCAGAAACTTCCAATGAATGAAGCATCGAATAAAACAAAATAATAAATTGGGTAGTTAATGCAGGCACCTATCATTCATTTCCCCAAAATAGAAGAATACACAAAAATAAAAACAACAACAGAACTGAGGGCGAGAAGTATAGAATACTTTTCCATCACAAAATGGAACACAAGTGAAAGAGAGGATCCAAGTGTAGGATCATCGAGATCCTCCCCACAACTCATTGTTTTCTTTTCCCCATATTGACTGTTAAAAGGTGCCAAGGATTCTACACTTTTCGAGCCTCCAGATGCACGACTCAGGCCCAAAAAATAACCCAAATAAAAGGGTAAAGAAAACAAAAGTGACCGATGCCAAAGCCACTTGGGCCATGGAACTCAATCTCAAAACCCCACTCCAGCTCCCAAACCTCACACTATTCAACCCTAACAAAAAACACAAACATAGGAAGACAAGAAGAATCAGAGCAAAAATATTAAAAAAATAAAAAAATAAAAAAATCCAAGAGATAGGTCGTTGGGATGCGTAAAGTCTCACGAATCTACCGTTGATGCAGATCCGTCCAGCCTTTTTCCAGCTCTGGGGGGGGGGGGGGTGTGGGGTGTGTGTGTCCACCACAACGGTGCTCATACACTGGAGCCATTCACGCGACGGCTTGCGACTAAACCGAAACGAAACGAAACGAAGAAATCGGACAAGCCAATGTTTTGTTAAGAACCCAAGTAGGGTTTCGTACCTTGTAACGAAAAGGGAAGAGATCGAGGGCGAGAGAAAACTCGCCGAAGCCCCGAAAATCCTCCAAATCAACGATGCATGAAGCGCGAGAGCCTCGTCAAGGGGCGCAGCCAGCGCTACACACGCGTCGAGCAATCCTACACCCTCGCACTAGCGCGCGTTCCCCACTTTCGTGGCGGTGTTCCCTTAGAGTTCCCAAATGGGGAACGACGCTAGTCCACAAAGTCGCCGGAACCTCCGCCACGGCCACCGAGGTGGTGGGGGTGTCAGCGTGGGAGATCGAAGCATCCGACCGATGCCGTGAGTAGATTCCTGTTATTATAATAATAACAACATAATACAAAGGGGAGACGCTGTTGGTGGTGGTGCACCTGAGATGAATGAGCGGCGAGGAGCGAACAATGAATATGCACACGAGCAGACAGGAAGACATATACAGACAGCGGCGTGGAGACAGCCGCGCTGGGTGGTATGATGGGGTGCGCTAGCTCGTGACTGGAGGGCCGAGGCCGGATCCGTAGCGCTGGGGCTGGGTCGGCCTTGGGCGTGACGCGGCTGCATGGGTGTTTGGGACCTGTCCACCATGGCGTGACGAGTTGGGTGGGTTGGAGTTATGTTATGTTATATACTTTTTTGTTTATTTTTTTGGTTATTTTTCTTTTTTGGATTGATTATGGGTGGGAAAGGTTTTAGCAGCGAAGGCGGTGATTTGCCAGGTTGCCCGTCGCCGCTGCGATAGTCTGTAGCCTGTGCAACCGAAGTGTTTGTGTGTTCGTGAGTGGGTTCCGAGGTGTTGCGTTGAGTTTGTTCCGGAATCTTGTACGGGTGTGATCGAGATGTGTTGTCTGTTGAAGTCGAGGTTGAGGTGTTCAGTGAGTGGTTGGTTGGTTGCTTCAACGTCGCTGGTCGAGAGTGAATTGGTGTTACGTGTGAGTCGAGACTGTGGAGTTTGCTGTCATCTTAGTTTTCAGCTTCTGGGTTGACGACGAGGATATTTTCCGAGGACGTTGCGGAATATTTTATCGAATCTGAAGGGAATCTCATGATTTCAGCTTTCAAGTGCTGGTTTTGTTGAATGGTAATCAGGCGTTGATGGGATACTTTGAGCTTCTTTAACGGCCACTGTTGAGAGAGCACTTCCGTTGTTGGACCATCAGAATTGCTGGTGTGATAAGGTCATTACAGTGGACTTGGTGGGAACGTACTGAGAATTTACGGCCACGGGATAGTCCTGGACTCTAACTGATCTGAATGAGCTCGACTTGAAATTTGGTTCGTCCATGTGCTCGTATGATCTGTGAGAATTCAAGCGCAGGAATCGTCAGCTTTCGTCAGAGGCGGTTAATTGTAGCTTTCATGATTAGTCTTTCTAGAGTTGATCAGCTGTAGCAAGTGTGAATATCTGAGGAGGAGACTTTTGTCTTCTTAGCGTCAAGAAAAAAAATATTCAATTAGTTTCAGTAGCAGCTGTCAACAGTAGATATGGACGGCACATTCTGTTTCCAACGCCACTCCTTGTTGCCGGCTCCGCGCGGACACCCTTCCGCTACTAGACGTCGTACCCAGTTAGAGCTGGAGCACATGTAATACGAAGATCATTGCGCAGGAAATTCTGTGTTATCCTCAACTGAAGATTCGCGCACAGCTGCGTCATTTCTGCCCAAGCGTATAAACTGCCAGTTGTGTAATTCTCCTGCTCGACTGGCGTCATGGACCTAGAGTCTGGATCAAGTTGCCAGGTACATCATCCTCTCGCACCACACTCATATTGTCCTGGTGTTTGTTATCCGATTCTAGGTACGACAAGTGGTCTTGAATACTGTTATCTTACCTTCGATTTCTCGCCATTCAACAATATTTGTTCCACATTTCTTCTCGCACATATTACTGGAAAACGTGAACATTTGCTTGCGATGGATTGATGGAGATCCGAAGGAGGTGGACTCACAGTCAAGTTCCCTACGCTCTGGGTCTGGACTGTCGCATCTCTATAAACCTCCATGTCTTAAAAAAACAAGACTGAGAACACTTTTCGCTCTATGGATAGCAAGAGTCTGCATGATTCGATGTCCGTGGTCTCAGGTTCTAATGCAGCACAATGTTCATGCTCCTGTCGGACCTTGCAGACGCCACTGCGCCAGCCGTCGGTTGCGGTGGTCCTAACACTGGCATACCAAAGCTTGGGTGTTGTCTATGGAGATCTCAGCGTGTCACCTCTTTACGTCTTCCGGAGCACATTTTTGGGAGACCTCCGAAACCAAGTCACAGATGAATATATCTACGGCGTGCTGTCTCTCATCTTCTGGACGCTCACCTTGATACCTCTCATCAAATATGTGATAATCGTTCTCAGCGCAGACGACAATGGAGAAGGTACTCATCCCTGCTTTAAAGCTTTCTCCCGGTCCACCTTTGATCAAGTGTTGTGCATGCATGTGACTTATTTCAAAAAATTTTGTTGCAGGTGGTACATTTGCGCTGTATTCGTTGCTTTGCCGATATGCTAAATTGAGCTTGATCCTCAACCAGCAAACCGCGGACACGGAACTTTCAACCTACAGACTCGTAGAGCCGCCTGAGACACCGCGGGGTAGGACAGTGCGGAAGCTCCTGGAGAAGCACAGCATACTCAGAACTGGGCTTCTGATCACTGTGTTGCTGGGAACTTGCATGGTGATCGGAGATGGCGTCCTAACCCCTTCTATATCAGGTGTGGTTATGAGCTTCTTCCATATTCATAGAGTGGGTTCATTATCTCGTTCGAGTAGACTCTGTAGAAGGATTGAATGCTCAAATTACTCTTTGCTTTGTGGCAGTTTTATCAGCAATTTCGGGTATTTCGGTTGCGGCTCCTCAATTGCACCAGAGTGAGTAGCTCATCTCCTTCACAAAGCCAATTGCGTGAGGCCAAGGTTGGGGATGCACTGATGTCAACCTTGTGGATGTTGGCACGGCCACGTCCGCATCCCAAAGGAACTATCAGTGACATTTTCCATATCGACAGAGGAAGCTCAGGTTTGTTGTGGATAATCGGGGAGTGTGCCATAGCAATCTTTACTTCGCAATGGTAGAAGGTGCTATGGTTGCAGGGAGTTAGCGAATGATAAATGAACTCATGAACTCAGAATTATGAATCGCAACTTTTGAAGGCAAAGACACGATTAGATCGCTAGCCAAATGTTGTCATTTTGTTTATTGTTGAGACTCACGGATGCTTGGATCGAATGTTTAATGCAGACATAGTGATATTAGTATCATGTATCATTCTGGTGCTCCTCTTCTCACTACAGCACATCGGCACACGCCGCATCTCCTTCTTGTTCGCACCCATAGTGCTCGCCTGGCTCTTCTGTAATGGCGGCATCGGGCTCTACAACCTCATCGCCTATAATCCCAGCATTGTTCGCGCATTGTCACCCTACTACGCATTCAACTTCTTCAAGGTGTCGGGCAAGGATGGTTGGATTTCTCTTGGTGGTGTTCTCCTCTGCATCACAGGTCGGTCATCAACTCTCACTCTCATCCTGGGAGCCCTGAATTCACATTGCTTTTGTCCAAATAGCTCCCAAGCCATTGTATAAAAATCTCTGACGTGGTTGTGATTTGCTCAGGGTCGGAGGCGATGTACGCCGACTTGGGCCACTTTTGTCGAAGATCTATAAAGGTCAAACTTGAACTACCACAACCCTCCTGTCAGACGTGGTATTGTAAAGTATCGCATGTAATTCCTTGTGGCTATGAGATTCCGCATGAATGCTCAAGCGGGTCTCTGAAACTTGGTGACGATGCAGGTTTCCTTCATTTTTATCGTCTATCCTAGTTTATTGCTGGGATACATGGGACAAGCTGCGTACCTGTCGAAGAACCTCGACGATCTTGATTCCGCGTTTTTTCGCTCAGTCCCAAGTAAGCTCGACAACCGTGTGCCAGAAATATCCAACTCCTAGTCAGATCTTTCAGTTTTCTGAGTGGCCACTTCACGAGTCTCCATCTGGCCGAAGTTTAGGATTTGAAGCTTAAACTAAGCCGACGAGTTTTTTGTTTTGCAGAGCCTGTATTCTGGCCTGTCTTCATTACAGGTTCGCAGACTATCTCGCCTTCCTAGATTTACTTCTAATATGAAAGCATTATGTTCTTGTTTTGCATGTTTAGTCGTATTGTTCCTATAAACATTTTTGATTCGTTTTTTGTCAACCGCAGCGACTTTGGCTTCAGTAGTGGGAAGCCAAGCCGTCATCTCTGCTACATTCTCGATTGTCAAGCAGTGTCAGGCACTCGGGTGCTTCCCTTGGGTGAAAGTGGTACACACATCAAACAGCATATATGGACAGATTTACATTCCAGAGGTAAACTGGATAATGCTCATCCTGAGCTTGAGCATCACAGTCGGATTCAAAAGCACAATCGAAATCGGCAACGCTTACGGTGAGTTTATCCATGTTGATGAGAGCTGATATGATGTGATGATTCCATGGTAAGTACGCAAGTAAAATTCATCCAACTTTCCTTGCAGGTGCTCGAAGACATCTTCACACAGAAATTGGTCAGTTCAAACACTTGACGGAGTATTAGCCTAACAACTGAAAAAATATGGCGACTGACAAAGATTTACCTGGGGTTGTGCCGCAGGTATTGCAGTGATCGTGGTGATGCTGGTGACAACATTCTTGACATCGCTTGTCATAGTGGTCGTGTGGCAACGAAGTATCATTGTGGCTTGTATCTTCCTCCTCGTTTTTGGCTCGGTAGAATCTCTCTACTTGTCATCGGCGCTGTTCAAAGTTCAGCAGGGAGGGTGGGTCCCACTTGTGCTTGTTGGAATAATGATGTCCATAATGTACGTGTGGCACTACGGCACGACCAAGAAATACAAATTCGATCTCCAAAATAAGGTGTCTATGAAATGGTTGCTCACCCTTGGTCCAAGCCTCGGAGTTGTCCGTGTGCCTGGCATAGGGCTGGTCTACACAGAACTTGTTACAGGTGTACCCGCCATCTTCTCCCACTTCGTCACCAATCTACCAGCTTTCCATCAAGTCCTGGTTTTCGTCTGTATGAAATCGGTAGGTGTCCCGTTTGTCCCACCGAACGAGCGGTACCTTGTTGGGCGTGTTGGTCCCCGAGATTACCGCATGTACAGGTGAGTCCCCTTTCTATTTATTTCAAGGTCACTATTTCTGCCATATTTCTATGTTTCTTTACCCCTTGATGTGATTGTTTCTTTGATGGTTGATAGATTCAGCACTGCGTGTGCAGATGTGTAGTTAGATATGGGTATAAGGATTCAACGGGAAACGACGACACCGAATTCGAAAACCAGCTCGTATTCAACCTCGCCGAGTTCATTCAAACTGAGAATTCAGCGCCATGGATACCTTCCAGCAGTGAGATGTCGCTCGACGGTCGCATGACGGTCATGGGCACCGTGACTGGTAGTACTACATCGAAGGCATCCCTTTCTTTCCCCGTTTCAGAGACTCGCAGTGAGAGAGTCACAAGGATAACGCACACGTTCAGCGGAGATAGCACTCAGGTGAGTACTTCCCCAGGCCTGATCAAGACTTCCTTGAAATACATGCCTTCATTGAAAAGCAGCACAATCGTATCGCTTCTTGTCCACCACCACCCATGTGCTTCTGAAACATAATGGTTCACTGTTTCGCAGTACTTAGAAACAGTCTCCTCGCCCAGCGCAACGCGCAACAGGCAAGCGAATTTTGAGATTCCCCTATTTTTGGAACATGAGAATGAGATCGACAGTGAGATGCGGAAGGAGCTGATTGACCTGATCGAGGCGAAAGAAGCTGGCGTTGCGTACGTGATGGGCCACTCCTACGTAAAAGCGAAGAAATCTTCATCCTGGTTGAAAAAATTTGCAATAAATTTTGTCTACACGTTTCTGCGAAGAAACTGTCGGGAGCCTGCTATGGCACTTCACATACCCCACCTCAGTCTCCTTGAAGTGGGCATGGTATATTATGTGTAGGGTACCGACCTGTCCAGCACCATCAACTTCAATTAGAATAATGATGGAGCATCAAGCATTGTGTCGGGGCTGCATTTGTTGTTAGTAATACAATTACGATCTTCATGATCTATATGTATAGTATGAAAGGAAAAGCCTAGTATTATAGTTATGATCATGCTGATTGCGAGTAGAAGAGCCTGATTGGTGAGCAGCACTCAAATTGTATCGTAATTATCACTGAAATACACAAACTTCAGAGTTCGTAGATGGGCTTCACGACCACTTATATTCCAACCATTTTGTTATAGTGCGCTGAACAATCATAAACAACAGGATTGTGTGGCACTCGCAAATGTTCTCAAGTTTACTTCATTCTCAGAATCTTGAACCTAGTAAACTTGAGTTGCAGAATGCACAAGTGCTTGTTGTAAAATGCTCTCGGAGACCAAGATCATCTGGCTTGTGGGGTATGTATAAAGAGAAATGACTCTTGAGGTTGGAGTTTGTATGCACTTTCTGCATATGTACTACAATACCTTTGTGTAAAAAAAGTCATATGAGCATTGCCTCTTTCCAAGTTCTAAGAGTGAACTAAAAATATTTTTTGATTGAACTAAAAGATAGAGTCAAGAATTGTGTTCTATTTGAATAAGTTTTATTAGATGTAGTAAGTTGATTCTTCAATGTATCCTATAAGATTTTATCATTTCCAATCCTTTACTCCTGTTCATTTGTGCAATCTCTTTATTGTTTTTTTCTAAATCTATATACAATGTCTATTCTAAAATGATTATTTTATTACCTTTCTAAATACATTTTAGAGATAGTTATATTTGAAATCTCTATAAATACCTACATTTAAACTATGATTAATATATATAATTTTTATATATATATATATATATATACAACTCATTTAAGTTATAAAATATTTTAGTTTTGTTTTGCTATATTATACATGCAATATTAATTATCTATTATATTTTATGCAACCTAACAAAGTTTAGAAACCACAATATATTATAAATAATAAAAAATTCTAATTCTCTCTCTATATATAACTTTTACATATTTTTTTTTATCAATTTCAAAAACTTATTTTTTTACTAAGAATATTTTATGTTCTAAAAATATTATTATAACTCTATACTATAAAATAAATGATTATTAAATAAATGATTATTAAATAAATAATTATTAAATAAATAATTATTAAATAAATAATTATTAAATAAATAATTATTGAATAAATAATTATTAAATATATTATTGATAAAATTATAATTTTATTTATTAATAAATAATCATTGATATATAAAAGATTTAAAATATATATATATATATATAAAAAACAAATATTCTTTAATAATACAAATAGTCATATCTTTTGATATATATATATATAAATATATATATAAATATATAAATATATATATATAAATATATATATATATATATATATATATATATATGTTTATTATATTATCTAATATGTTAACTTATAATTTATTAGTAAATTATAATATAAGCTAATTGCAAATTGAGATAGTCAATTTTAATAAGAAGATAAAAAAATCTTAATTGCTAATCAATATTAAATGATTAAATTCCAAATCTTGTAAAACATATCCAAATATTTTTTATTTAATTTAATTATTTTAAGAGATATTAATAATATTATCAAATTTGTGATTTTATTCTATAAAATCTTGATTATTTATAAATATTTTTTTAATCAAATAAAGATGAATCTCAACATGTTTTTTTTTTTTTTTTTTTTTTTATAAGTTTGAGGATACTAAATAAAAACAAATTGTAGATTGATTGTTGTAATAAATAGTGGTAGAAATATTTTCAAAAAAAACCAAGTTCTTCTAATAAATTATATAAAATTTTATTTTTTAAATATCCAAACACTTTGAAGATATTTTTGTTTTAAAAGTTTTGCACACATTTTAAAAAGATTGTAATAGAATTAAACTTAAGTGTCCTTTTAAACAAAGGAGAAGTTATTTAAGAGGAGTAATAAATGATAAAGAAGTTAAATTATCTAAACTTTAATAGAAAGAATCAGCATAGAATGACTTTAAAAAAAAAGATAGTTTAAAACATTAATGAAAATAGAGTATGTGAAGGATTTTAGAAAATAGAGTATGTGATTTTAACGCATAGAATCTTTATTATAGATAGATGTGGTAGATTTATTAAAGATTATAGATTTACTAAAGATTGATATTATAGATAGAATAATTTGATTTAAAAAATTACATTAAAACCTAAAGATGTTATATTAATAAGAAACAATAATTTAATGAACAAGCATTGAAGTTTTTTTAATTAAATATAATATATTTATAATTTTTTTTTATAATCAATTTATAAAAAAACTTCTTTTAGCAACATAATTATATCCTATAAATATAATTTTAATACTCTTTATATCAAATTCTTTGTATTTTCTTATAATTAATAAATATAAAATAATATATCTCAAAATTATGAATTATAAAACAATGGTTATATTTTAGTTCATATTTTAAGTGAATTTTGACTTTTAAAGGCTTTTGTAGTAAAAAAAATAAAAATAAAAATAAATCGATGATGATTAGCATGTATGATGGCCTCATTCTGAATGATAAAAATAAAGTAGCAACTTATAATATATATTGTGCACCTTCAACCAATGTGCATTTCTTGGTCTTAAATACTTTATTTTGTTAGATTATATATATGGTACTGAGTTAATAGAGAAATTTATCAATAAGACAAAAAAATTAAATTAAATGCATAGAAAATAAAGTCAGCATTGCTATTAATACAAAAATAAAATAAAATTTATGTTTAACATATTACATATAAGTTAAGGTGTATCAATCCAAGGAGTTTAGTAGCACATAAGGCAATTTTAAGAAATTAAGATTGTATTTGTTTGCTATATAAGAGCTTTTGCAAAAGATTTTAGATTTAAAAAATTTATAAAAAAATAAAAAAATAATCCTAAATTGCTATAATAAACATAATTTTTGTAGAATTTTTTATCAAATTATATCATACTTTAATTTTTAAAATATAGTATATTTAAAAGTACTAAATAAGTTGTGGTAAGAAAAACTAAATGCAAATGTAAGTACATTAAAATTTATATTTACAAAAGATATTAAAAAATTTTTTTAACAAAATCATATGCATAACTTAAACACTAAAATTTTATAAAGGCATGTTAGATTTAGCACTTAATGATAGTAAATATATAATTACTACTAGTTGTAGATAGTTATATTAACAGCCATAAAATGATTACAACTAATTTTTCTCTCCTACAGAGGGATAAAAGACTCTTACAATCTTTGATATATATTATATATTTTTTATTATCATTGATATGCTTTTATTATAATTCTTACAATCTCATGTTTTCGTGTGCATATGACTGTTGCAAATTGTAGAATAGGATTTGTAACCGTCAGCGTGCACTGCCAACACGTCAATACCAAAATAAAAGTCAGAGAGGTCATTGTTCAATTGATGCTTGTGACAATGTTGGAGACGATGTGTAGCGTTGAATACAAAATAAATGGACGGTATCTGAGAATCATTGAATACCCTGGAACAGAGCTCTCATCAATGTCATGAGAACAAAACGGGGAAAAAATTAAAATTAAAATTAAATAATATTCAAAAGATCTGTGTGAGGAAAATGGGTTGGAAGTCCTAACAAGATTTGAAATTAGAATTGTGGATTGAAAGTCCACTGTCATAAGCATTGGGCGACGGCTACAGCAGAGAAGTTTTCAGCAGTAACTTCTTGCCATATTTATTGTGAGAAAAAGCCTGACCAAAACGGCAACAATCCTTGCGTAGTTTGGTATCAATGAGCTAGGACTGCAGATGGACGCGGACAGTGGATTTGAAATTCAATTATAAATGTGATCATATTGAATGAAGGCAGCTAGGCAATGGTTTCCGTTGAAAGGTGCAGATTCCTTCACCATTGTTGGCAGTTCAAAGCTGGTTACATTCTTTAATCGAGGTTGTGTCAAGCTGGTAGGTGATTTTGTTAAAAGAGTGGCAACTTCAGATTACGGCAGATTAGAGCAGCTGTTCTGTTACCACATAAACCCTATGTAGGTTGGATATTCTTCCTGAATGCGCAACTACATGGTGCTGTGATAACTTACTGCTGCTACATTAACGCATTCTGTAATCAAGAGGTGTAATTTTGCTGAGATCCAATTTAATCTCTTGCATAGTTGTCAGCCGAAGAATTGAGCAGAATCCCAACTCCCAGATGGCACAACTTGCATATTTGATTTTCTTCAAGGTGCTATAGGCATCGCCAACAAATGACAAATTGTGCAATTCATGCTGGGCCCTTGTGGGGATGATGAAACAAGGGAAATGCATCATCGAAAAGATAGCAAGGATTGTTTGCCCTCACGAAGAATTTCCCTTTCCAGTCTCCTGAGGTTGCGAAGAACTGTGAACATCAAAGTCGGGATCAGTTTTTGACGTAAAGCCTAGTAACTTATATAGGTCATGTGGGCGCTTGCTCTGAGGCCCAATTCTCAAAAACCTGCATGCTTGTCCTTAATTGGTGGTTGCAGTGCAACTGAATTGACACTTTGCAGAAATTGTTTTAGGAGAGCCACTTTTGCACTTAACGTTCGTTATTGCCAGATCTTTTAGCGGACGAGGCACCGTGCACGAGAGAAGAGGTTTCTGCATCAGAAGCAAAATGTGATTCTTTACTCGGTATGAGTAACTGGGGGAGAGAAAGCTAACTAGCAGAAATCGACACGTAGAATCCTCGATACACTGAGTAAAATGGTTTAGCTGCCAACATTGTGTACACTGACCTAGCCCCTGACCACGGAACAGAAGCCATACACTCTCCTCCACTGTTAGCTTCTCATCTAAATCTCATGATTTCTGCAGAACCAGTAACGGTGGGTGAACACCTCCGCAACCTTCTCGCGGTCTCCGCAGCGGTTGATGATCGCGAGGCACTCTGCGTTCGCCCAATCACCCAAAGTCTGTCCAACATCAACAGCTGCTTAATTTAGTCGGAAACTCATCTCTCCCCATCAGTCAACCGTGGTAATAGCTGCGAAGGCTTTGCAACGAGCATTATGCCCGCCCTTAAGGATCTCACAGTTTCAGCCCCAGAAGCCAGCAGAGGAAGGCAATCGCCCACCGAATGTCAACACATTCAAATCTCTCTACCAAAGAAGTCCATGTCTGAGTCCAACGTGGAAACCGGTGCGAGCAACTCTTAACCGACTATATTCAATACCGGGAAAAGAAAAGTGAAAATAAATAAGTAAATGACAGGCCTGCAGCACTGCCGTGATCTAGTCCAGTGACAGTCTGCTGGCAAGTTCTGTGTGGGCGACGACAATGCGAGGTCAAACTAGCGCATGCGGAACATCGACGGGGGCTACGGAGGCTGAGCGTTGTCGGGAATCGCATCGAATCGAATCAATGCTAAATTAGCCCATGATGCACGGGGCGCTCGGGTGCAGCGCCCGCCCCTGCACGCCCTCGGACGCCCCGCTCCCTCGCACTGGTGCCCCTCGCGACGTCGCCACGGCGGCGCCTCCATTGCCAAACTAGGTTTCGAATTCTCACTTGATCAAGTGTAGAAGATTCGCATGACTTTTATACTTTATAAAATCTTTCTCGTGAACATGGGTATTTCTTCTATCAATACAAACTAAATTAGGACAGAAATTCAATCCATTTCATACTAGGAGTTCATGGTAATTGTTGCTGTATAAATTTGAATGCAACTGATTATATGATAGTTTTGTAGTAGATAATTTGGTTCAAAGTTTTGGTTAGTGAATTTATTGACAAGTAAATAAGAGCTTACAAACATGTTATTTGACACAAATAGTATCTTTCTACTTAATAATCAACCTACTTTGCAAAATTATATAATTTCAACTTGTTGTGTCTATTCTCACACCTAACGTCTTTAAGACATCTAAGATCTACTTCAAGTAGAAGATCTTATAGTTATTTAGTTGTTTCTTTATTTTATCCCAAGTATTTTTGATATCATTCACCTATACTTGGCAAAGTTAGATCAAATTAATTTCTTAGCTTTTCAATTATATCTCACTTTTCCATTAAAAGATTTTATATTTTTTTTCATCCATATTATTTAAAGATAAAAACTTTAAAATAATGATTAGATAGTTTTAATGGTTTTAAACTTTAATAAAATATCTTTAGCAAATATAGTCTATTTTTATTAAATTATTTCTAAGGTTTTCATTATTTAGGACTTGTGTCTAATTTATAAAATATAAATGCCACCTAATTCCAAATTTGTCTTATTAAAAAATAATCCTAAAATTTATATATATATATATATATATATATATATTGATCAAGGAAAAAAATTAATATAATTAAAAAAATATCACTATTAGATTGCATCCTCTATATATTAATAACTCTACTATCATAATGTATGAGCCACATGAGTGTGGCTTTATTATAAGTTCTTCATTTGAAATACACATCTTTCTAGTTGATGTAAAATTGGCATTGTGCTTATCTTTTTATTAAGAAGTTGTTAAGTTCTAAGAAGTGTGTTGCCTTTATAGAAGCTTTTGTCTTAATTAGCAATTTAGTTTATAATATTAGATCTAAAAAACCAATGGTATTTATAAGAGTAAAAAGTAATAGCTTCAGTGTTCCTAAAAACTAACATATTTTATTGATTATAAGGTTTTTTAGATTGTAAACTCATCTTCACTATTTTAGCAAAATCACATATACTGTTTGAATCAAGATTTGCACTTATAAAATGTGTAGATGTCAATAACTTTAAAAAAATTAAATATTGTAAAGGATTTTTTATTTTGATATTATTAAATAAAAATTTATTTTAATTTATATATGCATTTAAATTAATTATGATTACTAGCTCTTATATTAAGAACTCAAATTCAAAAGATATTTTTTGATAAACATTCTTCTATTATATTGTATAATCCTATCTAATCTTATGATTTAGGTTGTTGTACACCCTCATCTAATAAGTGGCACTAATACCTTAGATATATGATTAAAAAGTATTACCACAAACCTTCTTTATTATTGATAAGTGAAAAGTTTTTTATTTTTATTTTTTTCTTACAATATAAAATATTGTGATTTTAACTTAAATTATCATAGATTTTTTATAAATTTTTAAATATAATTTAGTCTTATTATAAGATTGAATATAAATATTAATAAATAGAAATTTAATATTCTACTACAAGGACTAATTTTACATTTTAAAATATGATAAAAATATTTTTATATAAAAATAAGAAATAATTAAAGATCCTATTTAATGATTGTGAAGTTAATTCTTTAAATATTTTAAAATTTTAAAATTTAAATTTCTAATTAACAAAAAAAAATCAACATAATTTTATAATTTAAAAATGTCTACGTATAAGACTTATTTACATATAAGGCTTTAATAATCCAATTTACAAGTAGTATCACTAAAGTTTTTTTAAGGCCAAATATTCTAAGTCATTATTTTTTAATAGGCTTGTAATAAATTTTTATGTCACATTATGTAATAGATGTCTATAGTACTTAGATAAATAGAAGTAGACAAATAATATCTTCTTTATGAAACTTCAAGGAAGTTTTTTAGATGTAGTGTCATATTATATATTGTCTTGTTTGAGAATGCATTGAGCACTTGGCTGTAGAAGGTATACTTGTATATTGCAACTAACCAAAAATCTAACAATCCTAATATAATCCTAAAAAAATTCCAATAAAATTTTAACCAAATTATAAGTAAATTCTAGCAAAATCTTAATCAAATCTTAATCAAATTCTAATCAAATTCTAATACAACTATAACTCAAATCCTAAGTCAAATCCTAGTCAAATCTTAAGTTGAATCTTAGTCAAATCCTAAATCAAATCCTAAGTCAAATCCTAATCAAATCTTAAGTTGAATCTTAGTCAAATCCTAAATCAAATCTTAAGTCAAATCCTAAATTAAATCCTAAGTCAAATCTTAGTTAAATTCTAAATTAAATCCTAATAAAATCATAATATCCTAATAAAATCCTAATTTTTTTTTAATATCTTAATGAATCCTAATAAAATCCTAATATCCTAATAAATCTTAATGAAGTTCTAATTAATTGAATAAAAAATTTAAAACCTCAATAATTATCAAATTAATTGTTGATCTTTATTCAAAATTTGCATACTTCTTAATCTTTTAATTAAAAATAAGCATATAAAATTTGAAGGGAATCAAACTTACTAATTGAAAGAAAAAGCTCCTAATCCTCTTAGGTATAGATAGCTCTCCTTCTCCAATCTTAATGTTGATCTTTTAGTATCAATATCTCCTTTTTGTATTGTTTATATGTTCTAAAATTTTAAAAAATTGTTAAAAACTAAGGTAACTATTAGATCAAAAAAACATCATTATAATCTAATTGACAAATTGCTTAAAATCACAAAAACCCTCATTGGCCCTAAAAATCTAATTTTTGAGATCCTAGCTAATTTAAATGCCAATAACCTTTGATCTAACTATTGGATTAAGTTTAAATTTATAATATATATTTAATACAATTATATACACAAATCAACAAATTTTTACTTATAAATCTGCTATAAAATTCTCAATATGCTCAAAAATACAAATCCATGTTATTTCTCAATATCTAGAGTCATCCAAATATAACCTTGATTTTGCATAGCTCTCACAAAGCCATTATAAATCCAAAAACCTTGAAATCAATGCTTAAAAAAGTTCTATAGAAGCTGCTCTTAAATCCTACTTTTTGATCAATAAAAGAAGACCCCTATTTGTTGTAGGCACATAGTTTTATATCTTGGGGTCTAGTTTCAACCTTGGTTCATAATTGGTCCTCCCCAGCTATTAATCTAGAAATTTCTTAGATAATTTTTGCTGAAAACAATCCTTTACTTTGATCTTAAGATGCATATAGTAATATTTTTGTTAATCTACCTTGTCTTCTCTTGTTTATGGCCCTACAAAATAAATAGAAGTCTTTTTTAAAAAAAGATAATATTAATATTAAATATTTTATTTCCTCTCTATTTTTGTTTTTTTATTTTTTTTTGTTTTTTTTAATACTTTTATCTATATTTTTTGAAATAATTTTATAAATCAGTCTTCAATTAAGCTTTTCTATAATATACATCTTGTTTTGCTCTTTCATTCTATAGTCATATTATAATATAATAGCAGATTAAATATTTATATTTGTAAAAAATCATATTAGAAGTAACTTATAATTTGATACTTAAATCAGAAGCCTTGCAATCCCTATAAAGCTTCTACTAAACCTTCTTAGTAGCTAGTATATATGGAGGCAAGACTAAAGCCATCCTTAATCTTGTTAATACCTTTCTTGTATTTTAGTCTTAGTTCAAGATTCTCTAGTTTCATTGTAATTGATAATAGTAATTTTAGTTTCTTTTTATTTTATATATATTTCTTATTTATCTATTTTTTTCTTTTCAATGATATAAGGATAAATAGTCTTTTCAAAGTTTTGTTTTAATTCATGTTCTTAATAATTTGATAATGCTAATAACTTATTATATTTTTGTTTAAAAAATAAGTGAATTATTCTATTTTTTAAGAAATATTTTTATATTTAAAGATTGCAAACTTCCTTCTTTTAAATTAACATCTTATCTTTTGATAGTGTTTTGTTTTCAAAAGAAATTAGACTATCTTTTTTTATAAAATTTTTTATTTGATACCAAAGGTTGTAGATTATTCTTCTTCTGAGGTAAAAATAATCTTTTTGCTAATAAAGTGGTTATTTCATCTTACATTTATAACTAATTTAGGTTAATTCATCTCTTTTTAGAATTATGTTTATGCCTTAAATTATTGATTTTTTTGACTTATATATCTATTACGTGATCTTATTACCTACAAGTGTTTGTTGTTAAGTTATTTTATGAATTAAATTTATTATATCTTTATATCTTTTATTTATTTTAAATATATATATATATATATATATATATATTTTTGGATTATCGTATTAGTAGTTTAATTTAATCTATTTAATTATTTTTTATCTTATTATTATTTTATTCTAATTTATTATAATTTTTTTAAAAAAAATCCATTCTATTTTTAATGCATATACTACCACAAAAAGGTTTATTTCAGTCAAGGCCTCGTACAATGTGAGATTTACTATTCAATTAAATTACTCATTTTTTATTTATGAAATTCATCAAGTATTATAAGAAAATAAGAAGAATTGACTTTAGTAGTATATATTTAATATATTCCATCACATCTAGGAAAATCTTAGATACATCTTATCAAACTTTAATCAATTCCAAACAAACCACAAGTAAATTTTAAATAATCTTTATTTAATCCTAAAATAAATCTATTAAATTCTAATAAAATATTAATTAAATTCTAATAAAATCCTAAAAAAGTCTTAATAAATTCTAATCAAATTTTAATAAAATATTAATTGAATCCTAACAAATCTTAATCAAATTTTAAAAAAATCCTAATCAAATCTTAACCAAATTTTAAAGAAATCCTAAATAGATCCAATAGTAAATTAAATCCTTGTAACTTCCTAGTTAACCATTGATTTCACTCAAAACTTTGCATACTTTTCAACCTCCTACTTGACAATTAATATAATTAAATTGAAAAGAATTGCACTTATCAGTAGAAAGAAAAGACAAATAATCCACTTGGGTGTTGGATAGCCTTCTTTTTTAACCTGGATATTGAGTTCCCATTGCCAAGATCTCCTTCTTATAATGTCAATTTTCTATCAAAATTTGCAAAAATATTTGCATTTATATTAGCTACTAGTCCATCAATTCTTACCTTAATCTAATTTATGAATTATTATAGATCTTAGAAATCCTTACTGGCTTCAAACTTCCAATTTTTAATATCCTAATCCACTTGAATTCAATTAATATTAAATTTAATTATCTAATTGATTTCAAATTCGCTATATAAACCTAGTACAAA